>JAITYT010000032.1:735582-751723 GCA_025433975.1 Liostenogaster flavolineata
CGATCGATCGATCGTCGTTTTCCTGGACATAAGACAATCTCGTCGATTTTGATCGGATTTTATATGGGATGCCAGGATCCTTCCGATCGGATTTTACATGGGATACCAGGATTGGTTCGATCGGATTTTATATGGAATATTAGGATCGTTTCGACCGATCGATCGTCGTCGTCCTGGACGCAGGACGATCTCGACGTTTTCGATCGGATTTTACATGAGATACCACGATCGGTTCGATCGGTTCTCGTCATCCTGGACACAGAACCGTCCTGTTAATTTTGATCGGATTTTACATGGAATATCGCGCTTAGACATTATTTAACGAGCAGATCTTCGATGATAAAACGATGATAAAAATAGATGTACCTAGCAATTGCCGTTAAATACTAGCGTCGTTATAGTAGAAGACAAATGCTTAACCCTTTTAGTGCCGGACGGCGATATGTCGTCATTTGATAATTTTCGAGAAATCCGAAGGACGACGTATCTCGTTCGAGATACGACTGCGTCGATTTTCTAGGCACAATAAAAGCGTTTGAGTAGCTGTAACTACTTTTTTTGTCGATTACGAACAAAATATTTCTTTTCATATTATTATTTTCATTTCTTATTCATGTCCGTCCGAAGTAGAAACATTAACCTTTAAAATTCAGTTGTCAGATGCCATTTTTTGTTTACGCGAGTGCTTTCTAATAACAAAAACATAATAAAACGAGACGAGTTTTCGTAAGAGATTTACTATCAAAATGTCAACAATAACATTTCGGTCGACTTAGATGTCAGTCAGTGACCGATTGTCGGCGCGTGAACATCGCTGAAACGATACTCGTAATACCGACACGTTTTTCGTGTCGTATCGCGTCGCGTCGCGAAGTGAAGTGAAGTGAAGTGAAGTGAAGTGAAGTGACATCGTAGTGCGCGTTCGAAGTGCAAACGATCGCAAACGAAAGCGAAACGATTTTCCGTACATCGGGTGAGTACAGATAAATTAATTAATAATTTATTAAGACACCAGTAACATAATTTTTTATTTTGATTGAATATTTTGTTGTATTGTTAAATTGTGTTTCTCGACAATAGCATTTCTTTACTTAAATTGTCTTCCACAAACCACTGCCTCAAATATAACAATTTATAACATTTGCTATATTATTTATATATTATAAATAATGTAACAAGTATATAAATTAAGTATTTGTTTATAACTCCCTTACAATTGTTTAAATAATTAATAAATATATTACCAAACGATAGTTCTCGTTGAAAGAAGCAACTTGTGTTAAAAATCTTTCACTTTGTTTAACACAGTTTGCGATTAACCTCGCGTCATCGAAAAGTATGCCAATTCGACTGTGTTTTTCTAAATAAAACAGATTCTTGTTTTCAAGAGATTCCGAAACTGTTAGAATTTCTGTCGCTAACGTTATTTGTATTTTTTATTGTTACTTTTTCTCTGAGCGTTGCAGGGATCTTTTACGTATTTACTTATCGTAGACGTTTCGTGAAAAGATAAATACAAACAAGAGATTATTAATTATTCGTTTACGAGTTTCTTGTAATCGTTTAAGTAGTAATTGAATCTTCCACAAAGCAACAGTCAGCGCAAAAAAAAGTCAAATCACAACAGCCCTAAAATACCTAGTACATAACAATACATAGTAAATAAAAATGTTTCGATCATCGAAACCAATCTCTCTACCCATTACTTCCGACAGAATACATTCGCCACAACTTTTTAATAATAACGATCGATGAGTTTCAATTGCACTTTTATTAAATCGTCAAGGATGAAATTCGTAGTTAATAATATTCTATATATAATTTTCGAATTATATACATATATATATTCTAATTATAAGTAAATAATTATAAGTATTCTATTATAAGTAATTCCACATATAATTCGTAGAAAATAAATATAGAATATTATTAATTACAAATTTCATCCTTGACGTCCTAATATATGCAATTGTATTTATTAAGTTTTCACTGCGCCTGGCACTGAAGGGGTCGATTAATCGTTAGTAAAAAATTTACGGTTTAGCGTAAAAGAAAAGAAAAAAAATTTTCTTTCTGTTTTTTTTTAACACAACGTCGACCTATCGAGCGAGAGAGCTCAGAAACGTATGATGCAGAGATAACCGTTGCGAGACGTCTATCGTTGTTGTAGGATAAAAATTAGCTGGCGCCTAGATGCCGACATTCGAGTGCAAAGGGTTAGTGATAAGGAATGGAAAAGATTGCGTTTCGAGAGACGTAGGTTACTACTTGATTCATCTACTTGAAATTGAACGTCTACGAAGAATAACGCGATAACTCTACGAATATCCTTGAAAAGCTCGGACTGTCGATTGCAACTACGTGCTAAATATTTTTCTTCCCTTCGTTCGACGACTCTTCCGAAATTCCTCGTTGCAACGAGTAATCGCATCTTTTAATTATTTCTTTTTCTACGAACGAAGAAACATACATTTCTCTCGATCGATCCACCTTTTATAAAAATTATTTCACGTTTTAAATCAAAATTCGATGGGACATTCGCTACATCGTTTGGATTTTTTGCCCTCGCATTTATTATTATTATTATTATTATCATCGTTATTTCTAATTTAAAAAATGCCATACCAGATTAAGAGGCACGGAAAGTCAGACGAGAGCGAAGTTAAATCAAGGATAAAATTAAAGTTAAGATCTGTTTTCCATTTTCGAGGAAGTCAAAGAGACGATTCAGAGTCTATCGGACATCGACTTGTTTCAAGGGGTTACATAATTTTATTTCATTCGAACTTTTAAGCATACAAAAGAGCAACGTTTGAACGATATTTTATAAAATTTTCATTCGAAAATTTCGAAAATTCGGTCGTTGAGATCAGATTTTCGGAGACCTTTAGAAAAACGTATTCTCGCGGTGGTCTGGATGGCTCGTGATAACTTTATCTTAACCAAAAAAATCAAATATTTTCCGTCGGTAGGCGAGTACAGTTCGCGATCGAACGAAGAATTTGAAAATGTCTTGAAAATCTTTTTTACATTTCTTTCTCCCTTCCTGGCGTTAACGTCCTTAGACTATGGGATTTAGAGCCAGTGAGGAACTGAAGCGAATCACTCTGGGCAGAATATTCCGTTGATCATCGATAGAACAGATCCAACACGACGATAAGTTTCTTTCATGGAAGCGTGACTTGGTATCGTTTCGCAGAAATTAGGTAATCCAAAATGGCGAAGGGTGAGTTTATGACGTTACGTTCTTTGAAAGGCAATCCGAGGAATCACCGCGAGGAAATGACGTTACCTTCGAGGAACCGTGAATCACAGAGAGCAAAATGCAACGTCACGTTACGACACTTGCGTGGGATCAAATAACCGTTTCTTCCTTCTACGTGCATTTCGATTATTAACGTATCAATGGATTTCTTAATGGACGATCGTCATTTACGATAATCCAGCTGATCTCGAATGCACGATTATCAAAAATTGTATTGGGTTGTCCGGAAAGTTCGTGCTGATTTTCGTTTTTTTAAAAAATTTATTTATTATTTTATTATTTATATTATATTTTATATTATATGTTTTATTATATATATAATAAATAGTTATATGTATTATATAATTAATTTTTCTTCTCCAAAAAAAATAAATCTTCAAGAAAAAATTTGTCTTTAAAATCGGCCAATATTCATTTATCGACCCTTCAAGTAGTCTTGAGTCGAACGTTTATCTACACCTTCTTGCTTTCTGATCGTATCCCGAATGCGATAAAAATATACATAAATTGTCCCAAAAATATCATCGTACGCGACTACATATTTGAGATTATGCTAATAACGATACTTCTTTATCTACAGCTGAATCGTCCGCGAGAATCGCATGGAATAAGAAAAATTATTTTTTTTTTAAATAAAAATAAAAATCGGACATTAAAAAACGATAATGTACGTTTCCCTTGTTTCTATAGATCGGTTATCAAAGCAATACGATCTAAAGTTAATAAAGTCATAACCGAAACTGATTCATTCTTTGAAAAAAAAAGAAACAAAAAAAAACTCCCTACTCGAAGGGTTAAGAAAAGTATTGCTACGAATTTCACCGAGCGATTGGGAAAATCCAAGGATATAACCGTCGTTGTTGCGTCGTCGACGATTTATTCTATCGACTCTGACGGATCGTAAAATCGAACTTCGAACTACGACAGAATTAAACGAAGTCCACGTTGAAATTTTACGTGCGCTTGGCGCGTTTCGTACCGTTTCAACTTTTAGGGGACAGCCCGGTAGAAATCTAGCACGATCGAAGCTGACGATCTACCTTGGAAATTAAACATCGCGGAACAACGGCGTAGTTATCGCGTAATTTTCGAGACTAAAGTTTTCGAGAATTTCTAACGGTGGCGGAACGTAACGACGATGTCCTTCCCCTTAACGATCCTGTCCCCTTTCTAATTTCCAAGCGATACGCGTGTACATGCCCGCAATTACAGTTGTAATTATTTAGTTTCTAGCACTCACTCGTACCGTTTGCAATTCACTGCCGCGAGAACAGAGAATTTTCCCGTTGATTCGTCCTTCACGATTTTCCTATTCTCTCCCATCCCAGCAAGACGCTCTTCTTGTCTTTTATTTTAAAGATAGAATCATCGATATCGATGTTTCTAGCTATTATCGATCTATGTAATCCAATCGATCGAGTCGACGAAGAAGCGAGTAATTATTGTACGAACGAGGGAAAAGACAAGTACAGATGCTTACACAGGGTGACCAATGGGAATGTGTTGAAAGTTACGCCGCTGATAAATAGTATTAAAAGATGCAGTCGCGGCATTCCTACATCTATATTAGATAACGTATTTCAAAGTTTTTGCAAACGATTGCAGTTCCGTGTTAATTCCAATGGACAACACTTTGAGAACGTATACCACTGATTCATATGCGGGAGCAAAAATTTTCCTTTCTTTTATATCGTGTATTTCAATCGTTAAGTTAGTATATTTCTCTTTCATACATATGGTAATAAAATTGACAAGTTTTCTCTACAAAATAGCGTTTAATTCATTTTATTTGGCTTATTTGTCACGAAGTAATAATTATTTACTTTTAACACATTACCATTGGTTACCCTGTATCACATCGGCTGATAAGTTCCCGGTCTTAAAATAACTTTATATCTATCTTTAGAATATTTTTAGATAATGCCAGCTATCTCTTGCGCCTCTGCTTTACGATTTGCCAAAACAATTTTCTGGACTTTTCTGATGTTTTCCGATGTAAGCACCTCTTTTGGGCGACCAGAGCGCGCCGCATCATCGGTGTTCGTACGGCCACGTTTAAATTCAGCAAACCAGTCGATAATGGTCGATCTTCCTGGTCTAGAGTGCAGATAACACTTATCGAGCCAAGCTTTCGTTTCAACGGTGTTTTTTCCCATAAAAAAGCGATGTTTTATCAGCACATCAAATTCTTTTGTTTCACTAAAACGACTGTAACTTTTGAACCTAACGTCGGATCGTCGTAAAATTATTACAGCTGTCTTTTGAACCCTCCCCCCCCCTTCCTTTCCTTCAACGACGGTGTCATTATGCTAAAAATGTTGAAAGGGTCAACGAGGCAATAGTCGCGAGATCAACCAAGGATTTTAACTCGAATTCGTGAAGCACCACCCCGTTCTCAGATCGCCAACGATTTCCTCGACATCTAAAAAGCCACCCTCTATCACCCACCACCCATCCCCTCCCTTCCTTCAACGACGATGACGCGGTGGTCGTGATCGGTCGACGATCCGACGACGAAACACCTCCTCGCCTCTCCTCGATCCCAGCAAACTGTCGTTGACGTCGACAGGATCCCTCCCCTCCCTCCTACTCTTCGACCCGGCGTCTCCCGGTACTCCTCTTCCTACTCGTCGATTTTTACGGCAGCGCGTATCGGAAAGCAGAGCCACCACCAGGAACGCGCGCGGCCGAGTCGAGTCGGAGCTCCGTTTGAAATGTAGGCCAGGGCGCGGTTGAATGAAAAAAATATCATTCATTAACACGCTCGCGCAGGGGTTCTCAATCGTGAACGGAGCGACGGCCGCTGTTTACAGCGAGGCCGGCAATACGACGACCCACTGGCATAGTGTGCCACCGCAGCCGGCATCGTCTCTCATTTGCATGTCTCTTCGTGGGACGAGGAGAGTTCGCACGAGAGGGAATCGATTCGCCGTCGCGGCCTTTGCCCGCGTATGCGTGCACGATATGCTTCAAAAAAAAGGACAAATATTTTTAAGGCGTCCTGTGGTGGCGTCTTTAGCTTCGTGAACCCTAGCGGCGACCTATGATCGATCCTCGCCTGACGAAGCGTCCGACCTCGTCTGACTAATTGTCCAACCTCGCCTGACTAATTGTCCAACCTCGCCTAACCACTTGTCTAACTTCGTCCGATGAATCGTCTAATTTCGCCTGACGACTCGTCCAACCTCGCCTGACGAATCATCGAACCTTGCCTGACGACTCGTCCAATCTCGCCTAACTACTTGTCTAACTTCGTCCGATGAATTGTCTAATCTCGCCTGACTAATTGTCTAACTTCGCCTGACGACTCGTCTAACCTCGCCTGACGAAGCGTCTAACCTCTCCTGACAAATCATCGAACCTCGCTCGACGAAGCGTCTAATGACGAATCGTTGAACCTCGCTTGACGGATCATCGACCTTCGTATTGGCATTGTCGCGTCATTACGAAACGATATATAATTTTTTATAACGAATTTTTCTTGGCGAACTCCTCGCGAGAACGCGAGGTGACTCGATACAGCTAGCCACGGCGATTCTTTTTTCCTTTTTGGGAAAGAGCCCTCGAGAGAGGGAGAGAAAGAAACTTAACCCCTTAACTTACGATTTACGTTCGAGAATATTGGGCCGAAAACATAAATAAGGTCGCGCACTTGTGTAATAAGCTGATCGGGCTAACCGTAAACGACCCGACCATCGTACTACGAGTTATGCCCGTAGTTGTAGGTTAAGGGGTTAACATATATATTACATTGGCCGATAAGTTCCCGGTCTAAAAATAAAGTCCGACAATGCAAACTAAAGCCTACGCGTTCCTTTGGTATCTTTAGAGTATCGGCTCTCTCTTGCATCTTCGCTTGACGATTTGCCAAAATAATTTTCTGGACTTTTCTGATGTTTTCCGATGTAACTACCCTCTTTTGGGCGACCAGAGCGTGCCGCGTCATCGGCGTTCGTACGACCACGTTTAAATTCAGCAAACAAGTTAATGATGGTCGATTTTCCTGGTGGAGAGTCCGGATGACACTTATCATTTTTTTCCCTCATCAAAAAGCAACGTTTTATCAGCACACCGAATTCTTTCGTTTCGCTAAAACCACTGTAACTTTTGAACCAAACGTCGGATCGTCGTGAAATTTGTACAGCTACCTTACGAAAGCTAGTACTTTCTAAAAAAAATATTAATTTTATATCCGTAGCGGTGTCTGTCTGTCAAACCGGAAACTTATCAGCCGATGTATTGGAAAGACGGTAAGGACGATTTAGATTCGCGATCTACTCGATAAGTCGGTTTGCTAATGCGTACACACCCTGGCTGTCCGATCGTTCGAAGAATGGGCATTCGCTGCGGGGGGGCCTTCCCCTTAGGAAAAGCACGCTCCCGCCCACTTACACTGGAACGAAAGGGTTGAAACGTGAATCGGCGAGGTCGTACTCGCGAGGCCGTTGCCACCGCCTCCTACTACCAATGACGCACGGATCCTCGGTCGATCGACCGACCGAACTGCTCGGTATTAACCTTCGTAAAATTGCACGCGAAGGAAAGAAGTAGTACGAGGAGGAGAAAGAGAAGAAAGAGAAGAAAGAGAAAGAATCGGATCCGGTCGGACTCTACGGTGCTATCTCGGCCGGTAGCACTGTTAATTACTCCAATTACGCTACGCGCGCCTCACCCTCCAGCCCTTTTTTATTTTCACTCCTAATTGTTCCTCGTTTACAGTCGAACGATGCTTCGCTAATAAAAATGTCAAGCGACGAATTTCACCACCTACGTCTCGATTGAAAACGGACGATTTTTAACACTTCCAACAAGACGTGTCTTTCGTACGTTCGATTATCGAAATTAGCCTCGAACGGACGATCGAGCGAAATTCGAAAAAACGAACCGACGAGATTTTACGATCAACGACAAGAACGAAGTTCGATTCTTTGTGATTTTTTGACTTTGAAATTGTTGGTAGTCGATGCGCTTACCGCGGTAGGCCACGTGTAACAGGTTTTTCCGATGGTGCACGCGTATTTCTTCCCTACAAGATTTTCTTTCTACAATAAATAAATTTTTAAAAAACCGAAAATCGCCACGAACTTTCCGGACAACCCAATACATATAATCTTATCCGGTCAAAAATTTTTCCAGTTAACACATGGAGCGCTACGTCAATCTCTGGGAACTGACAGTGAACTTTTCGTTTGGAGGATGTCGCCGATATCAAGGTTAAAAGTAAAAGGTAAAAATGAAGGTAAATAAGAAGAAAATAAATGTCGTCGTTGGGTTGGTGCGTATGAAACGTCGGATGTTCTGTTTTCGTTACGCTTTTGTTTTCGGCATAATTTCGTTTAAAGTCGTACTGTACATTGGCAGAGGGAAACATTTCTTCGACGCGATCATTCTCTCGCGACGACGAGAAACATACGGGAAAGCGCGGCGCCGCTTCGTAGATGCTCCCTCGCCTTCGAGGGCGTGGTCGGCTTACGAAACTATTACATACCGGCTAGAATCACTTAGCGTTGCCACCCTCGCGAATAAGTCGCTCGTCGTTGGCCGATTAATCGCGCAGATACAAGGGAAACTATCGCGTGGCTTTCGAACGGTCGTTCGTTCCATCGCGCGCTGGTGCGTCGTCGTACGAACTTACGATCTTCGCGGCCTGTTTCGTCTTTATCTTCGATGAAATCGTGGCAAGTTTTGTAAAAATAAATCACGCTCCGTTCGCGAGAAAAATTCTTAAAAAGGATCCAAAGAATCCGAAGAATCGTCGCGTATAAATCTGTCTTAAATTTAAATTATTTCATTGTATTGATTAAATTAGTTAAAATTAAATTTAAATTTAATAAAAATGTATCGATTTTTCTCTTAGGTTGTTCGGAAAATAATTTTGTTTTTTCCCACTTTTTATTTCATGAAAACAACGTTACAAAAAGCGTAAAAAACAACGAAATGATTTTTCAAACGACCTAATATTGTATACGTATATATATATATATATTTATCGATTTATTTTATATATCGACTTTACGTATCGATTTAACGTATAGAACGATGAGTAGTTGACGTTTTAAACGCGAAAGGCCGACTCTCCACGGCACGAAAATTTTATTTTCTTCATCGAACGAGATCATGGCGACGAGATATCGCCAAGATCCTCGACGGTCCAAGTATCTTTCGCCTTAGACGCGAATTTGAGGCAAAGGCAAAGGCAAAAATAAAGCTGTTTTTCCGCCGAAGGAAAAAACGAGGCGATCGTCTCGCGAATATACGCGTACGTCGTCGGGATTTTGGAAGGATTCGAGCGGAATGGTCGATGTCGGGACGTCGATGCGCTGCCCGATACCGAGTAAAGGATCTCACCGAAGGGAGATGTCGCTCTCCTTGTCGCGTTGACCCAGTCGAGTCGTTATTTCTCTCTAAAAATAGAAACATCGCGATATCGTCGTAAAAAATTCACGATATCGATAGGAAAGGGGAGAAAGGGGAGGGGAGTCGAGGGTGGGATCATCCTCGCGATCGACGGACGCACGAATGGAGTCGAAACGAGGACCGTGCAACGCCAACGACGGCGACCAGCGGGATAGATACGTATTACGATGCTGTAACGATCGCGGACGCATTTACGGTAAATTATCGAGAGAGAGAGAGAGAGAGAGAGAGAGAGAGACAGAGAATGTGTCAACGAGAGACGAGAGACCAAATTGTATGAAAAAAATTCCTAAGGACGCAATATCCAAAAAACTGTCTGCTGTAACGATCACGGACGTATTTACGGTAATTCTCTCGATAATTATCAAGAGAAGGAGAGAGAGAGAGAGAGAGATCGAAAGAGGAAAGAAAACTACGTGTCAACGACGACGAGAGATTAAATTGTATGAAAAAAATCCCTAAAGGCGAAATATTACAAAAACTATCTGCTGTAACGATCAAGGATGTATTTACGGTAAATTAGCGAGAGAGAGAGAGAGAGAGAGAGAGAGAGAGAGAAATTGCATAAAAAAAATTTCGAGATTTGTCGTAAAAATGTTATCGAAAAGTGTTATATCATCCATCGAAATTCTCGTTACCATTCGCACGGATTCGATAAAGAAGAACGTCCTGTATTCGAAAGAGACCAGGAATAAAAGTTTCTTAAAATAAAATCGACGTTCGCAGCAAAGAAGAGAATCGATTCTTTGCGACGTTTACGATCGCGAAAGGCCGATAAATTAATATATTAGGTCTACCGGAAAATTCTATCCACTTTTGAAATAAAAGAATTAATGCACTTTCAACACGTCGATTAATATTTACCGGGCAATATAATTTTCATTGTTACCAACCGCCTCTTCGCGTATATATCGAGCACATACGTAGGAACGCAATAGTCGAAATAGTCGATGTTCGATTTGAGATGACAATATTTGACAGAATTTTCCGGTACGCCTGACGATAAATAATATTCTTCGGAAACGAAGATCGATGTTCGACGCGCCCTCGAAGAGGAGGACTTCCGTCCGCAGAGCGAAATCATAAAATCATAAAAAGTCGCTTCGGAAAAGGATCGGAATAAGAGGTGGAAAAACTTTTCGAGATCTACGCGATCTACGATAAAAGAAAGGCGCAACTCGACGCTCGACGGAACCGTCGAACTCGCAACAACGACAGACACCTGGCACACAACGCCGTATGCCATCTGTTGTTATGGCGTCTCTTATTATTACTATCGGAACACCGCGACACCATCGTCGTCGTCCCTTTCCTCGCCCAAAATTACTCGGCGGCTTTGCGATTTATACGGCCTCGATCGATTCCTTTATCGTAGATCGAAGAACGAACCCACGTTACGTACACCTTACGTAATATATATGTATGTATATTATATTAGGTTGGTGCATATGAATCGTCGGACTTTTATATATATATATATAAATATATATATATAGAATATATATAAAAATCCGACGTTTTACATGCACCAACCTAATGTACATATATTTATTATATATGTACGTATATATACGTATACACAAAGTATCGTATATACGTGTATATGTATTATACAGAGTGGGTCAACTTGGGCCGACTGTTTTTAATAATGTATAATATTGATCTGCTTCGTTTCGGGCAATCGGATGAGAAAATTTCTACGCATATTGAAAAAAGAAACGTTCATCGATTACGAAAAAAAAGAAGGAGTCGCTCACAAAATCGGAAGACGTCGTTCGGGACGTTACGAAAAAATTTGACCAAGACAGTCGTAGCGTTCTTTAATACATGCAAAACCAAAACATATTTTTGTTTAGAGTGTTTCGATAAATTTCATTGAAATTGCTACATTTATTTTTTAACTTTGAAACTGTCGCTCTCGGGGACCGACGCCAGGCTCAACGTGTTAAAGGGATGGTTTAACACTTTGACTGCCAAAATATTCAAAAATGTCCTAAATCTTTCATTACATACATATATACATCTTACGTAAGAAAGTAAGACCGTTGGCAAAATATAGATTACGCCAATTGTTGTAACACTTACGTGTCACCCATATTTGGGTGACACGGCCAGTCAACGCGATAACGTAAAATAGGTTGTTCGAAAAGTAATTTCGTTTTCTATATTTTTGTCTGAAAAAAAATTCTGAAAAAAAATTACTTTCCGAACAACCTAATAATTTCTCGTTCGAAGCGGCGCGATCTCGAAGTACGAATCTCGAGCGATAGGCGAGGACGATCCACTCCGACAGAGGCGCGAATCGCAACGAGGGCATGTCGCGAAATCAACGCTCGATACGCGAACGAAGCGTCGACGGCGGTGGGAGGGAGGCGAAGGGAGGATCGGAAGCACGGCACGACGGCGAACTGAGAACCCTCGTCGCGAGGTCACGAAAGGCTGACATAGGCCGTGCGATAGCCAACACGCATTCCGTTTCATTCATGCTTCTTGATCTACCTCCCATTCTCCGACTCTGCCTCCTCCTCTTCCACCTCCACCCCCTTCTCCTACGTTGGCGACGGCGACGACTCCGATGCCGCCCGACCCCCACTCCACCTCCCGCCGCCGCTATCCCCGCGACCACTGGCCGCCGCGACCGCTGCCTACCCCCACCACTACGCCACCCCACCGCGTCCCTCCGCGCCTACCGTTACGACGGCCGAATGCCGCCGCCGTCGCCGCGTCACCCCCTGCCCCGCCCAACGGGGTACGACGCACCGCCGACGGACGGACGGACGGTCAAGCGATCGTATCCAACGAGCCATCAATTTTTTGTTCTTTCTTTTGTCGGCGATCTCCTGCTACCCTTCCCATCTCCTCTCTTTTCTTCCCTATCCGAATTCAAATCGTTCTAGTGATTTTTTTCGGCGGACTCTCGTGGCTGCGCACGGCGGTGCTAACGATTCTAATCCCAATCGGGCGTCCATCGAACTTCTCGATTGTTCGATCGCGATCGTTATTGTTGGATGAAAAAAGTCGGCTCGAAGTTTGAAGAAAAGCGCGATGCCGAAAAGAGAAGAACTCTCGACAAGGTAGTTGATACGATTTCGGATGAAAGAGCGGGAATATTTACGTATAATTGTTATATATTATACATTAGGTTCTTCGGAAAGTAATTTCGTTTTATCCGAACAATATTTCAACAAAAAAACAAAATTACTTTCTGAACAACCTAATATATCATTATTATTATATATATATATAATATATTATTTGGCAATAATTTGGATCATCTAGTATCGCAAGCTTTATCGCAACATCAAAGAAGTTAACACCCCTCCCTTCCTCTCAAAAATCTCTTCGTTTATTAATTCGTAATGCGGGAACGAGACGACAAAGGATAATTTGATGGCATATCATGGAGAAACAAGCTCGTGAGTTGAATAATTCTCGAAATTCAAAGTACACTTTCTCTCTCTCTCTTCGTCACTTTGAAGCATTCGGTCGCTAGTGAGATTAATAAATTTCAGTATCCCGTTACATTCGATATTATGTTCTAACGGATCGACGAACTTTGTCATCTTGATCGTGACTCCCTCCTCTTCGCGTAGTGGGTTAGTTGAACGAATAAATCCTTTCGAGGTGCTACGAAATGAGAAAGTAGAGAGAAAAAAAAGAGAAGGAAACGCATTCGCTAGGTAGAGCACCGTCGTGCACCGACAAAAGCCGCCTAACCGATTTTCCACGATTCGACGACGTCGTTTTATCGCGAGCCACAGAAACGGAAGAAGCTTTCTTTTCCCCCCCCGCGCGTCCTCGAATTTAACTTCTTTGAAAAAAAATTAGACGGAAGACGGGTCGATTGGACGCAAAGAAAGGTAATTCCACAACGAGAATGGAAGAAGAAAGGGGATTCCATTTTGTTACTCTTCGATTTAGTTCGAACATCACGCAATTACGTGCGCAGCTACGCGCCTTGGGTATTCGCGCATCTATGGGTTCGATCGCATCGGATGCGTAACGCGTATGTGCACGAGTCGTGGAAAAAAAGCCGACCGGAAATTATCGACGACACGTAGCTTCCTGCAAAACGGGGCTTTCCATTTATTTATTTATTTATTTATTTATTTATTTATCCCCATGAGACATGGATTGGCCCCAGGGTTAGGATGTCTTTCACCATGCGTAATGTCTTACTTCGGTTGTTAACTCGTTCGTCTATTTACGCGAGCGATACTCGAAAAATCGAAAAAATCGATGGGATCTTTGAGTCGAGGTAGCGCCGTACATATCGGGTCAAGGATTCGTAAATTCGTAGTTAACGATCTAAGTTAATTTAATTTTTATTTTTTAAGTTTTAATAAATTTAATTTACAAGCGAAAGTAAGTTAATTTAAGTTAATTGTAGTTAAATTTCATGCTTGATTTGTAGAAAATTTGTAGAAAAATTATTATTAACTACAAATTTCACCGATGACGACCCAATACGCACCCACGGGAAAACTCGTGACGGCATTCGACGCGCCGATGATAAACTTTTCTTCGGGCGCTGCCCTCCTCCACCTCGGATCTGACGCGTTGCGACGACTCGTTCGTCGAACCGCAAAGTGTACACGGAAGGTGTAGTACCCACGTGAAACCGCAAAACCGCAGGATCCGTCGTTGAGCCATAGAGTCGCGTTCAAAACAACCTTGTTGATTTATGCGTTTGCGAATTATTTTTTTTCCGTTTGTCTCGCGTAGTTCTCGGCAGAACGCGAGGAACGATCGAAGTAAAACGACGACGAGGAAAATCGCGAAAAAATAAAACATCTACTAAATCTAGAAACTACTAAAGTTGGACTAAAGTTGTGTCGGAGTAACGCGATTGACTTCATTCTTTTTTTTTTTTAACGAGTATCGCGACGTTTTGCAAGCATTTGTGATGCGCACGATGTACATTTGTGTTCGAGGACTTCACTTCTGTACCTTTTACCGACCTTTAAAGTTGGTTCGGTGCCACGAGTTCGAAAACAACTTAATCAAGCAATTTAAGTATACCGATAAAATAGTCAAACGTGTATCTCCATTTTTATGAGCGAATTTTGAAAAGGGTCATATTCGACCCCGCTTGGTGCGTTTAGAGTCAAAATAAAAAAGTTCCAACGACGAAGGAGCCACGCGAAAGGAGAAGAGTAACGTCTGATCTTACTACCGTAGAACGCGGCCATATTGGATAGTGCGAAATGAATCGCCGAATTTCTCATCGCTCGCTGAAGCGATTAGAAGTACGTTGAAAAGTCGAAAAACTTAAAGATCAATTTTTCTTTTCCTCCGAGCAATCGGACATTCCGCGTTGAGCGACCTGATAGATTCGTGCCATCTGTGACCTACCATTCCGAACGCGTGCGTTCGATCTCGTAGAAAATTAAGAGGAAGATCGATATCGAGGATCAAAGAAAAATACGCTTCGGAGGGGACGAGAATGCGCCAAGGCGTAACGCCGTCGCTCGGATCCAATTAAACGCGTCAGTCGTCGACTGAAAACCCGCAACGACGCTCGCTAAGAGATCGGCAATTTATTTTTTTCACTGCCTTAGTCACGTTAAGTACACCTGGTACGACCAGCGCGTAATACGCGTCACCATACGTAATAGGTTTGTCCTTCCTCCGTCGACCTTCTTTTCTTCTCTCTCTTTTTTTTCTCTCTATCTCCTCCTCCCCCCTCCCTTGGCCTCTGTTCATTCCTTTTTCTCCCAGAATTCCACCGTAGGAGTTCGTTTTAACTCTTCCCTTCTTTCGCTTCCTTCACTCGCGTGGCGTTAAACCGCATCCGAATGGCGAACATCGAATCGAGTCGAGAGGCGCGAGCATGTTCGGTCGACCGTTACGCACGAAATGGCGTTATTAACCCTTTGCGGGCGAGGCGATCGAGAGTCGCCACACGACTCGTTGCAGCAACTCGAGAGGCGCCGCCCAGGCGTCACGGCGTTTCAGACGGCAATTCGAGAAAAAAAAATTTTCTTGGGAATGGAAATCTGCTCAATTAATTCCTATATTCTCCATAGACTAGTAAAGAAACGGAGGAACGAAGTGTCACGTAGACATTTACAATTTATACCGATTTTAACGGACCAGTTGATAGGAGATCTTCGACAATCGCGAGATGGAGGCTAACTCGGGCTAAATGGAATAGCTTCGTGTAATTCTCATAGGCTGAAAAGGGGGTTGCGAGGTTTGTTCCTATCGAGAAAAACCAGGTGGAAGACGCGAAACAGTTTACTACCGCGATAGGTGTCCGGATAAACCAAGGATGCAGCTTGGTGAACGTTTCATAAATTATCACGCGAAAGAGAAATACAGAGGCTGACGTTACAAAATTCTATTCCTAAAGGTGTAAATGTAGATAACATATCGAAGTATAACGTGTTTGTAAGTTAATTTCTATATAAACCTATTTTATGCGATCTATAAGACACTCGTCACGTATGCGTAAAA
>JAITYT010000032.1:778386-793131 GCA_025433975.1 Liostenogaster flavolineata
GCGTACGCGCGCGCAATTTACCTGGGCAGTAACATCACAGTGCGTATACGAGTTATTTTATAATAAAAAAAACAAACAAAGAATTCGACGAATAATGCTCTTTATCGAGGTGAATAAAATCAGAAAATCTCTTCGTGTCGTATCGTTCTCGCATTTTTTCAAAGTTTCGAAAGATTTCCAACTTGGGCGCGATCGAAAGAGACGCGAAAAAAGGAATTTTATAATTTCAAACAAAAGAAAGAATCCTTCCTAAAATGAATTCGAAAATCCAAGGAATTCGACGCGTCCCTACGGCGACGTCGGATCTCTCTTTGCTCGCGAAAGTCGCGGATCGTTACGCTACGTCGGAAAGATGAAACGTACGACGGTAGGCGTCCATCGAGGAATCGCCGGAGTCCCTCCTCGCGTTTAAATCCGCGAAGCCGCGGTTAATTATTGTCCGTCGTCTGATCCGCGTTCGACGTCACTTCGACAATCGTCGTCGTTCACCCGCCTCTCCTTGCCTTTGCGTCCGTTCTCCGCCCTCTCCACCCTCTCCAACCCCCTCCCACCCCTCCCGCGAGTTTACCCGTCCTCTCCGTCCACCCGATGCCGTTGTTTTTTTTTCTTCTCGTCTTCGAGCCTCGCAACAATTAAGCGAGGAAAAAGGAATTGGACCGGAAAGGGTGAATCGAATTTTAGTTGAGAGAGAGAGAGAGAGTCTTTAAATAATTTAGTTAATAATCCCTTCAAAGCGACGAGAGCGGTACTACAAATCGTACGCTCAACTCCATCCAAGAGGGGTTTTCAAGGGTTCTCCCTTCTAGTCAAAAGGAAAGTCAATCATTCTCTATCTCCTTCCTTTTCCCGTTTACCCTCGTCTTCGTCGCTCGCTCCTTCCTTGTCTCTCTTCCGTTGTCTCGATCCTCTTTCATCCCTCGCTTTCTCTCTCTCTCTCTCTCTCCCTCTAGCTTCCTCGTACTCTCGACATGGCGAGGTCAACGTCTGTCGATATCGGTCCTCCGACCCCGTGGTAGAGGGAGAGGAGAGGAGAGAAGAGAAGAGGGCGCACCGAGGATAGCCAAGAAGAGGGGTAGGAAGAGAAAGGAGGAAGATGGATCGGACGAAGCGACGAGGTGGGGTTTAGGGGGATGCAAGGTGAGCGGCAAGAAGGAGGAGGGTGGAGAGAGGCAAGGCGAGATAGGATGGTAGAGGGAGGGAAAGGAAGGGGATAAGGGCAGGGTGCACGGAGGAGGAGCGTAGGAGGGTGAAGGATGTCGAAGGAAGAAGGTGCCAGGTCGAAAATACACGTTAGTCGCTGGACGCTCGGCCGGAGTCTTCGAATTGTCCGAGAGTCGCCGATCAGGCATCGGTCCAAAACTGGCTCTCGGTTGTCAGGAACGACGACGCCCCAACGACGTCGCGCATTACGAGCATCCGTAGCTTAAAAAAGGAAGGAAAAGGGGGGAGAGAGAGAGAAAAAGGAGGATAGAAAGCGTCGTTCCACGTCAAACGCATTCTAGAGTAGGCACTCGCGGGTTTACGAATATGTTGGTAGCGATTGGAGGACACTTTGGGTTTCTACCTTGTCTTCATTTTACCCCCGCGTGGCTTTCAAGCTAGAATTGTCCCTTGGAAACGCTCTTCAAAGATGGGAAGATCGATCGTAGTGCAAGGAAAAAAAGAAACATCATGGATCATTAGCCGAAAAGAAAAAGAAAAGTGGGAGACATCGTTTTAGAGTAGAGATTCGTGGGTTTGCGAATAAGTTGGTAGCGATTGGAGGACACTTTGGGTTTCTACCTTGTCTCGATCCTATCCCCGCGAGGAGTTCAAGTTAGAATTGTTCCTTGTAAACCTTCTCCAAAGATGCGAAGGTCGATCGTAGTGCAAGGGAAGAAAGAATATCACGGATCATTGGGTGAAAAAAATAGAAGTGGGAGAAAGAAAAGAAACGCGGGAAACATCATTCCAGAGTAGAGATTCGCGAGAGAATCTTATCATCACCGGATGAGCCGAGTCCAGTCGGATCGCGATCGATGACGACTAGCCGGTTCGAAATCCGAATGCCATCACTGACGAACTTCTTGGTCCCGTTCTCGAACTTGTGGCAACCAGTGGCAATCAGTGGCAGAGTCGTTTTTTCTCCTCGTCGCTGTCATCAGTGCGGCAAGCGATGACACGTCGATCACGTGAACGATAAACGACCAAATCGATGAGAAAGTAGTGGAACGAGAGACAAAGGTAAAAAGAGACGGACACAAGAATAAGAAGAGGAATAAGGACACCAAGAGACTCTTATCATCTCCGGATGAGTAGAGTCCAGTCGGATCGCGATCGATGACGACTAGCAGGTTCGAAATCCGAGCGCAATCGCTGACAAGCTTCTTGGTCCCGGTGGTGCCCATCCGAGGAGATGCTTGCAAAGGTTCGTGCCCGATTTGGAAATAAAGCGAATGGTATTTTTATACAAACAGTTTTACTAATCGATTGGTTCTACGAGTCGCTGGATATCCTTTTTCGGTAGGAACTGCACCGGTACTCTGGTACTCGAGTGCCCGAGATTCCCGCAAACTCTGTTACATCGACTTTCGCGGACACGAACTTTCGCGATCGTCCAAAATAACGCTCTGACACCGCGTCGGTATCGAAATGCGTTAGAGGAAAGAGAGGAAACGTCCAGTGAGGCGGCAGGAGATACAGGAGAAACGAAAATGGCGATGACGAGAAAAAGAAAGAGAAGAAAAAGGAGAAGCAGACAGAGAGGATGATGAACGCAAGGAGGGAGGTAAAATGGCGTTAGGCGGGCGGAACGAATGACGTATATTTTTAAGTATGAGGCAAAGATACTTGACCTCCTATACTTAGGCTCGATTTGTCTTGTAACGCGGACGAGAATAGAGCGTGTGGTCACGTTCTGTTTCTCTTCGTCTCGGCGGAAGACAATCGTCCTCTCTCTCTCTCTGCCTCTGGTCTTGCCTCTTTACCATCGCAACGTCTTCGAGTTGCCATCCCGAATCATAAAGGAGACATAGGACGTTACTGACCTTCGAATAGAGTCGTTCGTTCATACGAGAGCGTCTTTCCACCTTTCTAGCTTCGCTTCGAATGCTTTTAGCATTTGATCGAGCGCACGAGGAGACTCCGATACGCTCGACGGGCTGCGCGAGACCGATCGACGCCTGTCGCGCTAATGACAGCGACGAGGAGGAAGGACGACTCTGCCACTGGTTGCCATTGGTCGCCACGAGTTCGAGAACGAGGCCAAGAAAAGAAGCTTGTCAGCGACGATGCTCGGTTTTCGAACCGGCTAGTCGTCATCGATCGCGATCTAACTGGACACGACCCATTACGCATCGACAATTTCTAAGGGGGAAAAAACACGATTTTTTAAAACTTTTATTTTCAAAGACCGCCATTTTGTTTTTTTCTGATAAACTTTTCTAAATCTACTACCCACGGTAGCGACGTATCTACGAAACGATAATCTTTTTGAATTCTTTGTTTCGGACGATCCAAACTGCCGCTATCGCCATGATTTCATTTTTGGGATATTCGTTTTCACCGTAAAAAAAAGACCTTATAAAATAGACCCCAAAAAAATGTTTGTATCATATATGACGTCAATAAAAACATATAAAAATTTGTAATTATTGCATTTTATTATCTTGTAAAAAATATTTCAGAAAAACAGTTAAATTTTTAAGCGTTCGCGCGAGACTGACAGGCGCGAAATTCGAATTGGTACATGGAACGAAATTTCGGTGGAAAAAGGTGATTATCATCTTCGCGAGAATATTCGATGAGAAAAGGCAGTCGTACCAGCAAGGAAGAATGGACGATACAACGACGAAGACCGGCGTCGATGATCCTCCATTTTGTGAATTTAATGACGATTCAAATGGAGGGAGCGCGTTTCACGCGAGTCGCGCACGATTCGGTGGGAGAAGAGCTAGCTTTTCTTCCAACCAGGCGTTTCGATCGCGTAAAATCTGATCATTGACGTTTAAGGATAGAATTTCAATTGATTCGAGTGGATTCCTCGAGCCGCTTAGTTTTTCCTTCCTCGAAGGGCCACGTTTATTCAGAAAATCGCGCGACGTTATTACAACGTCGTTCCTTTCGAGATCGAAAAACGGGGAAACTCGAGAGGCGGAACGGAAGGAACGACGCGAACAAACGATTCCATAGGAGGCTCAAGGTATCGCGAAACGACCGAAATAGAAATTCGAAACGCGGCGCCGTCGCGCGTGTCGAAACGCACTTCACTTTGAAATCGGTCGACGAAGGTACGAACTTCCACGATCGATTTGCAACACGATCACTCGACGTCATCGCGTTACCTTTTAGCTTTTCCCTCGTCGTCCTCCGAAACGACGATTTTGTGGCCGCCATTTTGATCGACGCGCCAATCATCGGTTGAAAATGGAAGAAGAAGAAGAAGAAGAAGAAGAAGAAGAAGGAAAAGAAGTAAAAGCAGAAGGCCGCCATTTTGATCGACGCGCCGATCATCGGTTGAAAATGGAAGAAGAAGAAGATAAAAAAGGAAAAAGATTCGAAGAGCCGATCGATTAGGGGAACGAACGTGTGCGAGAAGAGAAACATTTGGGCCACGATCGAACCGCTTTACGAAATCGATCGAACGATTCCTTCGATAAAAACTCTACGCGAGGCGAAACGATTTACAAAGATCGTTGGTGTCGCATCGATCTAGCCATTAATTTCGTCGAGCGAAGTATTGAAGTGCGTTCGTGCCCATAAATTGAAGGCAACTTGGAACGTGATGACACAAAAAGAGGAGAGAGAGAGAGAGAGAGAGAGAGAGAGCAAAGAGTTCGCACTGCGCCGAGTGAAGTATTCGTGAAACAGGATTAAACCTTTAGAAAACCGTCTCATTGAAGATGCTCTTACCTTTTTTTCGATATTGAAGCGCGAATTAAATTCACGCAGCCGCGCGCCGCCTGTCGGGGTTAGCTTCCCTGAAATAATCTCTTGATAATGTCCTTGGATATTTTACTACCGCGCGTCGTCGCTCGACGTAAAGTTTTACGTGTTTCATATCCCGTAAAATCTTATCCGACCGACAATTTTTAATAATCGCCTGAAAGTCGCGATGAAACGACGAATCTGTACTCAACGATTGTAAACATTTATCGAACGATTGCGCGAACGAAACGGAAATAAGTAAAAGACGATAGTTTTGAATTTACTTGCGAACTCGTCGTTAGAGTCGCAAGGTCGTGAACAACCTTCTTCGGACGTTGCTGATCGAATAAAAATGGATAAAAGAAGAATAACGTCGAAATTCCCTTGGATTTGTGGCAAATGTTAAACGTTCGATGTATACGCCATGTGTAAATAATATGCCAGGATTTCTTTCGGTTTGTGGAAGATGAAGAGAGAAAGAGAGACAGAGACGAAAAAGGAAACGTACGAAAGCAAGGTCGAGGAACCGGATTGAACTAGTAGGATCGATCTTAATCCTTCGAAATCCTTCGTAAAAAGAACATTTGGGAAATAATTTTGATCGAATTTTGATCGAAGAAAGCGTCGATGAAGAGCAAGAGATTTCGACAAAATCATCAGGAAAAGAAAGAAAACGAGAGCAAGAGGAAGAAACAAAGGGTGAATAAAAAAATGGGGTTCAGGTAAAAAGGGGAGAAAAAGAAAAGAAAGGAAGCAAGAACAACGAGAAGGAACATAGATGGCAGTTTCGTCGATCCTTTTCCCCTGATACTCGCGGCCGAGAGGCAAGACACCTAGTAGTCCGACCAATATCGTGGCGCACCTGCCGATATACGTACGCGTATACAGGGTGAAACAAATTATTACGCGTCAACGTTCTACGCGATGCGTGCCGCGAACGAAGATAATTTTTAAGGAGAAGCGCTTCATCGAGGAAGCAGCCAGGAATCATAGACAGAAGCAGAAAAAGAAAGACCAAATTACGATAAACCCTAAAAGATTAATGATAATCGCGTTCGTCGATGCAGATTCCAATTCGGCAACGAGCAAAATTTTTGCCTCGTCGATCTTTTCGTAACTTCTCCATGAACTTTCGTCCTTGGACTATCTCGGTCTTGCTTGCAGCGAGAAAATAAAATGAACGCCCTACTTTTGCGAACATTCGCCTAGAAGAACAAGATGGCGCAATCCGATCGAAAATATTACGATATAATTAATTAATCCGGCTACGAGCAAGATTTTTGCCTCGTCGACTTCTCGTAACTTCTCCATGAACTCTCGTCCTTGGACTATCTCGGTCTTGCTCGCAGCGAGAAAACAAAATGGACGCCCTACTTTCAAGATGGCGGAACCCGATCGAAGATATTGCGATATAATTAATTAATTTCTGACCGTACTTTTGACAAACTTTTTATGCGAAATTTTCTACGGATCGCCGTAGAAACAATTTAATATCTTCTAACGCATATTCTGACTTATACGAATACGTTCGCGGGCAAACAAGCATCGTTGGCGCGTTCTTATCATCGATCGCGCGCAACGGTCGCTTCTAGGTTTCCAACCGTGCGGAATAGGCGCACGAATGGAAGTTCGGATGGAAAGAGAGCGCGAAACACCACCCCGTATATGGGCGTCGTATACACGGCGTTCGCTTCCACGTTCGCATGCAGAAATTCGCGGTTGCACGGGGAAGGAGCCGTGGATGCACCTGCAACGTCCGTCCGCGGCTACGGACGAACGCCGCATAGATGCACACGCGACTCGCTATTCGCGTTGCGCTTTTAAGTGCATAATATAATACGCCATCCGCACGCCGGAGATCCTTATCCTTTCTCTGCCGCGTGCACGCTCCGAAATGATCGCAGGCTTTGACTATTTCTTCTTCGTTGAGACCCTCTTCGCGATAGAAAATATTAAATATTAAGACGCTTTTCGGCGTCTCCGATTACGGACTTAAAGTGAAAATCGTCCCAAAGAAAATGGCGGCTGTTGACGTTTTGGGTTTGCATTCAGCGACATGGATAATAACGACGCATTTTATGAATTTTATAGATTCTCTAACGTTATAACGCCCGCCATTTTGTTCAGAGTGATCTCTACTTTGAACTTTGTACGTAATCGGCGACCTTGAAAGCAGTCGTGTGCCAAGTTTCGTTGAAATCGAAGTTCGTTTACCACGTTAAACGCCACGCCAGTTCGTGCAAACTGGTTCTAAACTTTATTTACTCCGAAACTTTATTATAAGCCGATCCTACAGCGTAACGAATAGCTCAATGCCAATAGAATGTTAAACGTCTCCTCGAAATTTCCGAGATAGGGTGCGATTAATGACGTCACGGATCAAAAGGACGAATGTCTTCGACGTGGCATCGAGTCGCAACTTAATTTTGTCAGAATTATACGATAAGAATGCTCCGTTAGCATGGGGAACCAGGGGGGCTGCGAGTATACGGCTGCGCGAACGTCGAAGTGGCGAAGGCTACGACGAACGATGAACTTCGACGCAACCCTTAAGGCGCGTCGCGGGATTAAAATCAAGAATAAAAATGAATCGACGAGAACGACGAATCCCTTAGATTCCTCGTTCCCTTGGACACCTAACATCGAAGTTACCCAACGAAGTTCGTCAAAACGATCTTCCGATAGGAGAAACGGCGATCGTTCGTCGATGACGAGCGAATCGTGCGCGTTCTACGATACGACAAATCGTAAGGCGAATCTCCATCCGATTCGACCTTGAACCGGTCGATTTGAAAAGAAAGAAGAAAAAAAGAAGATAGCGAAAAGAAAAGGAAGGACACGAAAGCGCGAGACGGATACGGAAGAGTCGTCTACGACGAAAGGCTAGAAGATCGATTTTACTCACATTGTTGCTTGTGCCTGGACTCCATGAGGATCATTTGTTCATGTTTGTGCCACGCAGCGTCGATTGTGTCGGTGCCTGCGATACCCCTTGCACCTGCAGAGGGAGGTTGGACACCTCCGCGTCCCACACCGCCCCCGCCTCCATACTCCATACCCGCGACACCCTTCCCGGCCGCCCCTTTCGCTTCTCTGCCCGCGGCAGTCCTCAGACGCTCACAACATGGGGCACGCCAGCCCTCTCGATGCCGCTCGACTGCTCCCTATTTCCACTCTCTCTCTCTCTCTTTTCTCTCTTCGTTTTGGCGCGCGCGCGCCTACCGCGCGATTTCCACGCACCCGCGCACACCTACACCTACGCACACAACGCAACAACCGTGCCAACTCGGGCCCCGCACCTTACGTACTTCCACCTTCCACGTCTCCACCACTTCGACGCGACCCTGGTTTAGCCCTTGTCGTCTCTCTTCTTTTCCTTTTTTTTCTCTAGCCCTTTTCTTTCTTCTTCTTCTTCTTCTTCTTCTTCTTCTTCTTCTTCTTATTCGCTGTATCTCGCGGCCGCGAAGCAGCCAGACAAACGGACAAACAGACGGACACGAAACCCACAGGTCGCGCACACACACACGCGCACACCACCACGCTACTCTCTTACCGTACCTTCGTATCCTTCTCCACGGTAGCTTCCCTTGTCTTCCCTGAAGACTCCAGCAACGTCCGTCCTTCCTTATCCTCTTCCACTCCTTTATCTAGGGCCGCGTTCCCTCCGGAACGCTCGTCCTTTCGCCCCCTCTTTGCTTGGTCGCTCGCCTTCCTCCTATCCTAGGAGCCGATAGAGGACTTTCTAGTCGCCCCTTGGACAACGCCACGGACCTCTCGGTACGTGTCGCTTTATCTGCTTCGTTTGGTCTTTTTTTCTCTTTCTTTCTTTCTTTCTTTCTTTCTTTCTTTCCCCCTCTCCCTCTGCTCGCGAGGGGAGAGAGAGAGCGAGAGAGGAAATGCAGCACGCACTCTAGGTGCGTTAGGAAGAAACGACGGCCTATCGCAGACTGGAGAGCATCGAAGGAAGGATCGAAACAATGCGCGACGATGTGTTCTTTCTTCTTCTTTTTCTTTTTCTTCTTCTTCCTCTTCTTCTTCTTCTTCTTCTTCTTCTTCTCGATCTTACGTCCTTTCACCACCCCTTTTCCTTGGCCGCGCGGTGAGTCCGTCCCAGGAATCTCGAGGGAAACATCGAAGGCCTTAACCCGACGCGCTACCACCGCTTGGCGCCTCTCCTCTTCCACGGGGTAAAGGGGGAAGTCACCTTCTTCCTTTCTCTTCTATCGTACGAAAAAATAGCTCTTATTTACACTCGCGCTCTTCCGATTCCCCCCCGCTTGTGTTTTTTCTCCAATCCCTCGAACTCGTTGTCTTTTTTTCTCTCTCCCTCCCTCCCTCACTCTCCTTGTCTTTCTCTCTCCTCCTTACGCTCGATATTTCTCCTTTGATCCTCCTCTTCGGGGCCCTTTTTTCCCCGCTATCGAATCTTTTCTACCTTCCTTATCGTTCCTTCCTTCTTTCCTTCGTCGCTCCTCTCGCGGTCGCGCGCGCGCCACACGCGTTCGAACGTTTAAACGCGCGCGATCGACCTCTTCGCCCCTCCTATTTGCTTCTTCTTCTTTTTAAACTACAACTTTACCACTAACTTTTGGCGGTGAATCCGTCGTCGGATGTCGAGCCTCCCCCGAGATTACGTCGCGTCGACTCGGAGAAAGAAGTTCAGACTTTATTTTCGCGAGGTCGCGGCCGCGCACTCGAGATGACGGCGATCGTTTCGCTAGACGGCACTGTCCCACCTTTTTACCGATGTACCGACGATGGGGTTAACGTATCTGAAATCAGAAAGAAAGAGAGAGCGTTAGAGCGGTGCTAAGACCACGAGGATTCGGTCGCGCGGCACGCAATGGCGCCCGAAAGCAGACAAAATGGCGGCGGCGAGATCGAACCGCGCCAAATTCGCTTCGCGCGCTCCACGACGAGAATATCGATTGTAAAATTACTGTTTGTTAATTGTTAACTGTCGTTTCATTGCCACGGGCGCGTATACGCGTCCAGCAGTAGACCGGTCCGGCGAATTAGACCATCGGTTTGGACTATGGACGCGAATCTTGACTGGAAGATAACGCGCCAGCTTCCAAATCAGAAAACCGAGCTTCGATTCCTCGTGCGTGGATCCACGACGAAGAAAAATATAGAAGAAGAATACGGCATAAAAAACATCAACAAAACGAAAGCAGAGGAAACCAGAGAGAAGGAGCGAAGACATCCAAATAGTACTCGACACCAGAGGGGCACTCCTTCTCTTATATAATTATCATCCAAGATTTATCAAGTCAAAACGGAGTGATTACTAAACAGTGTTATTATCTTCACCCTTGCGATCCGTTGACTCCGGTCGTCCTATAATCAACTTCGCGAACATTAATTTGATCGCGAAGCGAGTCACTACTAAAGGGATAGGTAGTGGATTTTTTCCAATCCATCCAAGACTTTTGTCATTTACTTTCTTTCACGCGTATAATTTTGTTTAGTTATAACAATAATATAACGCACCTGCTTTCGAGATTTCTCATGCTTTATTTCTGTCTTTTACCACCGTATTATTTTGGTAACACTACGACATACGCATAGAATGCATGTAAAATGCATTTTGAACGTATTTTGCTGAATTTAAACGTAGTCGTGCGAACGCACCGATGATGCGGCACGATCTGGTCGCCCAGAAAAGGGTGTATACGTCAGAAAACGTTTAAAAAGTCCAGAAAATCGTTTTGGCAAATCGTAAAGCGAAGATGGGAGAGACAACCGATAAAAAGATATCAAAGAACCGCGTAGACTTTCCGCCTTACCGGGCGTTACTTTTAGACCGGGAACTTATCAGCCGATGTGATACGTAACACGCCCGAGAGAACATCGCGTTAACCTACTAACCAGGATTATTCTTTTGGTCCGATAATACGCGGCCAATTCGTTCCAAGATTAACTCGATAGGGGGGCGAACGCTCTCGTAAGGCGCTGATAATGGAGCATCGAGCGTCGACGACGACGATTTTGGAATTTTGACGCTTGCGCGCCACTGACGGTAGTGGTGGCCTCTTGAATAAAGGAAGGAGCACGGCTGTGCTAACTGGCCGGCGTAGCCACCTACTAACTGGACACGCGTACAACCGGGGATGAATTCATGCGCGTCAGCCCGAGGAAACGGTACGATCGTCCCATTAAAGAGGATCCGAAAATAAGAATCGCATTGTAGTAGCTCTCGACAAGGATTCCTTTAAATAGCGGGTCGGGTCGGCCTCTCTCCGTACTCGGAGCGCGCGTCGTCATCGATTCGATGTCAATCCCACCCCCTATTTGTACCCGTGCTCGAGTTCGAGGCTGTTATTACTTATTAACGCATTGCGTACGGGTCACGAGGTATCTCGTTTTATCGTTCTCTCGAAATTTTTATTCTTTTCTAGAAATAAAAAATGAATTGATTTTCTTCTTGCGTTACCAAAGCTACGAAACCTTGCGTATTCTCATGACTAACGACAATGTTAACCCATTAGCTGCCACGATCCCCATTTGGGGATTTTGGAATTTACCATTTCATTTTTTTCATTTTTATATTTTATACTTTTCAACCTTGGATTTTAAATTAATTTACGTATACTCGGCGCCAAAAAGAGGCATATATATTAGGTTGGCAACTAAGTTCCCGCCGTTTTTCAAAGAAATTTTTTTTTAATTCATTTAGTTTTAAAAAAAAATAATTTTAAAATGTTTTAAAATTACGGCGGGAACTTAGTTGCCAACCTAATATATACTTGTATATACGTGATGTATATTTATATACATCAGTCAATATCGCGTGTAACGAAAAGTGTGTATTCTGTGCTTCGTTTCTTTGCAACAAGCGAACAAATTTGAAATCCGTCTGTAAGTTGAACGTAGCGGAATTGTCATATTGGCAGTAATGAGTTAATGACGCGTTAATACGGCGATATTAACGAAATAAATGTACGTCGAATTTTCGAAAACGGGTGTTGCGATAGGAAGGCATCTTTTTACGGGTCATATTTTTCCACCCTTCGAAGCGTACGATTTTCTTCTTAATAACATCGCGAACGTTAGTAAGAATAATAAAGATTCTCCGACGAAACCTCCGTCGAATACCTTCGACATTTTTTAAACGCGATATCACGTGTATAAGACTCCACCACGGTGTCGGAGTCGATGTCGAGGCGATTTCAACGATATAGTATACTATGACCTTGACACGACCTTGGCAACTTAGGAACGTCGAGTAAGTCAAGG
Organism: Liostenogaster flavolineata; assembly: GCA_025433975.1. Taxonomy (NCBI): domain Eukaryota; kingdom Metazoa; phylum Arthropoda; class Insecta; order Hymenoptera; family Vespidae; genus Liostenogaster; species Liostenogaster flavolineata. The sequence goes on from JAITYT010000032.1 coordinate 790,531, forward strand.
TAAATGGTTGCTACGAAATTACGCGTTGGGAAAACCTTCGGCATTCTCGCGTAATAAAACAGAGAAAATAAATGATCATATTTGACGTGTGTGTATACATACACACACGACATCCATCTGTATACAATAAATATGTTATATAGTACAAAATCTGAAACGATATATTACAAAATATATCATAATATATTATATAATTGTATTAAATAATATCAATATCAATTTGTACAAAATAATATCGATAATTTTGTAATATAGCAGGTCGTCAAGGATGAAATAGGTAGAAAATCGATAGAAAAATTATTATCATCTACAAATTTCATCCTTGACGACCTAATATTGGGTTGTCCGGAAAGTTCGTGCCGATTTTCGGTCTTTTAAAAATTTATTTATTATTTTATCATTTATATTATATCTTTTATTATATTTTATTATATATATTGCATAATTTTTTTTTCTTCAAAAAAAAAGAAAAAATTTTTCTTCAATACGGCACGAACTTTCCGGACGACCCAATATATATATAATGTATATACATACATACGTATACACAGAGAGTTACGTATTCGGCGTTATTTTACACGTCGTTAAAGTCGGTCTAGTTAATTTTGATTTAACGGAACGTCTTTTTGACCGATAGTACAATAACCTTGGCTACGACGAATTCAATAACCTTCTTATACACGGTGTCACTTCGTACGATAGAATTAAATTAATCGATCGTCTTTCGTGGACGAACGCGTCTCTTGTCGGATTCGCGTAGGCACGTCACGTTCCCAAAAATCTTTCGAGTCGTACGTGTCTCTGGACCGCGTCGTAATCGGTAATAACATAATAATCTTCCAGCGATTTTCTCCGTTGAAAAATTCCCAAACGATCGTTTCGCGTTCCTTCGTTTCTCCTCGAAATTCGCAATATTTGTCGTTACGGCGATGTTCGTTAAGAAAAATCTGGTTTTTCTCTCTTTCGTTCGCATTTTCGAAATCGATGTTTCATCGACTTTCCTCGCATTTCTTCGCGTCGAATAAAAAGCGTCGTCTTTTTTAAAATTATTATTGGGTTGTCCGGAAAGTTCACGCCGATTTTGAAGATTAATTTTTTTTAAGAAAAAAAATTAATTGTATAACATATATAATTATTTATTTTATATATATAATAAAATATATAATAAAAAATATGATATAAATAATAAAAGAATAAATGAATTTTTAAAAAAGCAAAAAATACGTTCGGACGAAAACTCGTCCGCTCGGCGTCGAAACTCTCGACAACGAAGCGTGGGTTTTGATCGCGTTATCTTTCGCGCGGTCCAAAGAGAAAAAGTCAGAGACGCGCGACCGATTATGGCGATTGCGACTACGATGATGGCGGTTGTCCGTAGAAAGACGGGGATTTTCCGCTTGCACCTTCGACGCATCAGAGAGTAGGACGGAAGGAAAGAGAAAAATGGAAGGAGAATTTTCAGCATTTTTTTTTTTCTTCTTCCTTCTCGCCCTCGTGATGATTCGTTCGGTAACATACGGCGCCCACCCCTTTTCAGTCGCGACAAAACGAGACGAACGGATGGAAGATCTCTTGCACAGATTTTTATTTCGAGAGAATGAGAGAAAGAGAGAGAGAGAGAGAGGGGGGGGGGAAGGGTAGATAGAAGCAGACAATACGAACGGCAAAGCAAAGATCTCGCACGCATTCGCTCATCCGATAAACGAGCTTCGGATTAGAAACGGTAGTAGACGCGCGATTCGCGAGCGCACAGTCGCGCTATTTCGTTTTTCTTCCGTTTGACATCGACGTTGTCAACTGTTTCGCACGGTATCGGGATAGAGCGTGGAGAAAAGAAGAAAGAAGAAAAAGAAAAAAGACGAAGAAAGAAGAAAAGAGAAAAGAAGAAAATTTTGCTTTCGTATGTGGACGGAGCTTGAGAAACTTCGATGATCTTCCGTCTGGTTCCTCCATTCGAGAGGGAAAAGACCCGGTGACGGGGGTGAATGAGAAGAACGAGGTGGAAGGGCACGGCTCTTCCGTGTTCTCCCACGCAAGAAGAAGACTCGAAAAGCCGATTTTTGAAGCTTTGAAACGAATGGGAGGATTTCTATTCGAAGAAAAGGCCCGAGGAACATCTGCCGATCCTACGATTGTCGCCATCGGTCTGTTGTTACCATACGAGTTGTCGTTTCTTCTTTGCCTATCAAAATAAGAATCGGCAAAATTCGAATTTGTATCGAACTTCTTTGCCGCGTCGCTCGTTCGGTTTTTAATTCGTGAAAAAGAGAAAGATAAGAAAAAGCACGATGGAGAGCCAATGCGCTTTCTGTGAACGAATTCCACGATTAAAAAATTACAAAATTTATTTGATTTTTAAAACTTGTTTTATTTTATTTTAAAGGTTTTTTCAAAAAGGGAATGAAACTGCCTTTACGCTGGCAAAAAGTGTTAAAAAATGATGACAATTATTTTGTTGATTAGTATTTAAGATTTCTTTAAATAAATAAATGTTTCTCGCCATTTTAATTACTTTTCTATCCCTTTTTTATATCAAAATATGAATTTAGAGGAATAAATAAAGATTTTTTGATTTATAAACAAATTCCCGGTACTTTTTGC
>JAITYT010000032.1:827859-841681 GCA_025433975.1 Liostenogaster flavolineata
TTTTCATTAATATTTACAAATGAATCAGTCGAATAATCATCAATCGAAATTCAGAAGTTCAGAAATTCTTAGAACTGTCTTAAAGTGTTACTATTATTCACAAAATAAAATTGTCATGTCACAAAAGATGCATTAACACTTTGACTGCCAAAATATCGAAAAATGTACTGTTTTTCATTAAACATCAATTTTATGGGAGAAAATGAAATAGATATTCACGCATGGAAGATAAAAACTTTGTAATAATTATCCACCACCTACATACGTATAATGCAGCAGTCAACGTGTTAAATAAAGTTTTAATTCGTTCGAAAGGAAAGAATTCGATTACTCAGTATTTATACGGTGCACAAAATACACCGCTGAACTGTTCTCGAGATACGTTAATATCGTGATCGAATTATTTACCGGCTTTCTGTGTGTCGCGTGTGCCATTCTATAAGAACAAGTTACGAAGCATCTATGGAGATGCGGAACATCTGTAAGTATCGATAATAAAGAAGAAATGTTATTATGATATTTCAAGAACGCTTTAGCTTTCGACTCATGTTTACTAAGCTTTTACATTCGGTACGACGCGTTCTATGTACCACATAAATATCGAAAGGTCCTTTTCTTAACATTCTGTTTATATCTTGTATTTTTTTCGAGCATCGAGTTATATCCAAATGTCGGGCTTAAGTTAACTTTAAATAAATTATTCACAGTAAATGATTAGAAGAAAATTTGGTAATAGTTTTTATACGGTCTAAAGCTAATATCGTAGGTACGAAAGTCTACTGCTGTTCAAATTGTTGCATGTGCATCAACGTGTCCTCGACCGTTTTTGACATTATATTTTTAACGAAATGTTCGAGTTCTCTAAAAACTCGTCTGTCGCAGGATTTATTGGTTAGCGTCAGTAAAAATCGTACCGGGCTTTGCTTTCTTTCAAATTTACATATAAAATTAAGATCAACACTGTGATTTGGGTCTATTATTCTTTGATCTTCTATCACTTTTTCCGATATTAAAGCCTCCTTGTCCAAACGAGATAGAGTAGTATCTATTACAAAGTGGTGAACTGAATTTCTGTTACGCCATACAGATTTATCACCTACGCAACGCAATAGCAGTTCTTTGTGTTCTTTCGTATGTACATCGGATAAGACTTCTATTTTTTGATGCTTGCCCTCTTTATCCGCGGAAAGAATTTCCACTTGTAATCTAAACACTCTTAGAAAAATATCTGTTATTATATTAAAAACTACTTTATACCAATTGTCTTTCACGTATTGTTCCCTATTCACAATATCCCTGCGCGTTTGAAAATCATTAGGCAAACCAATTTGAAGGAAATTTCCAGCTCGTACCGTTATTAAAAATTTCATTTTATTATCCTCCTTTATCGGTTTGGTAAATAAATTCTTAAAAAGATCTTTGTAATTACTCGAACTGCTCGATTCGCATATCCCAGCAGCTATTTCACAATAAAGTTGAAAAAGTTCTAGAAATCGTCTCGGCGTATGAGCAGTAACGTTACGATTCAGTTCGATCGGATCCTGGATACAAATTGGTTTATTAACGCCGAGTTTAAAATCTTCCGATACGGCGCATGCTTTATATCTGAACATGTGTTCTGGCAAAATATTTACATCCGCAAATGCGAGTTTCGTATGCGCTATACCATCCAATGTACTAATGACATACGTTTTAAATTCAAATTTGTTATAAAACTTAAAGAAACCGTGCAAAAGCTCCGGTACAGAGCATTTATTTGTATTCTGGGTTGGCCTAAACGTTTCATCAAAATTTACTTGCCAGCCATTGATAATTTGGGGTTTGCACGTTGCTTGAAATTCCATCAAAGAGGGAAGTATTCGTGGTGATTGTTGTAAATAGAAAATAATCAACATGATCAAAGCGTAATTTGGTATTTTCCCACAACCGGATACATTACACTCTCTTGCCCAATATTTAATAATGATCATCAATGGTTTCAATCTATTGTCGAGAGAGACGCAATGCTTTATGAGACAACTATTATAAATACCAAATCCATTTTTGAAAGATATGTCGCAAGAGATATTTGTCGCTACGTGACGAAATTTTATAATAGGAATTTTTGCCGTAGAAATTGGTATTATATCGGAGAAAAAATAGTTCGACCTATACATAACTCTCTTGACTTGTTTAAATATTTTCTGCATCGACGATTCGGAAGAGCTATTGCTGCATATTGGAAAACCTTCGGTAAAATGAAAATAAAACTGTGATTTAATAATGCATAAAAATTTATGAGTAGTGTATAGCGGATCGTAAATATAAATATAAATATATAAATTATAATATGAATTACAATTTGTAAAAGCTTACCAACGTCCATATAGATATCCAAATCGCAATCTTTAAATCCTAGACCAGTTTTCGTAGATCCAAACGTGTACGTTCGACATCTAGGAAAAACTGCTTTAAATATATTATCTAAACCGACAGAAATAGCTTCGTATCGTAATTCTACGTCATCATCGGTGAGTTGTACCGTGTTTAAAAATTCAACCAACTGCTCGTCGAATGTATTTTCCTTATTAAATATAGATTGTATAAAAGGATAACTTATAGTGCTTACGTCGTCCATTTTATAATTTCCCACTCCTTTCTTTCTGTGTTTATCTTGAAGTAAATCATACAGTTTTATATTGGATTAATCACGATATTCTATCGATCGAAAAAAATGAGAGAATTATTACAGTAATCGTTAAATATTTACCGAGATGAAATATTCTTCTTTTAATATCTAATCGTGTGTTATTTATATAAACTGGATTACTTAATAAAAAATCAACAGGGTCGCTGAGGAATAAAAAAGATATAATATATAAGTAACATGAAATGTAAATAAAAGAACAGTTCGTTAAATTTTACCTTTCGTTAAACTCTACAATTAAATGTTTGTCGCTAAATTTGTATCTTTGTATTTCTCCATATTGCAGAAAAAATTGTATTATGTCACCTTCTTCCATATCGAATGGTTCATATTTAACGAAAATGGACCTTTCGGTGACTCTTTTCTCAAATTCTTTAAACTTTAAATATTTCATATGTTTTTTACCTACTTCGTGCCTCTCGTATTCCTGTTGACTATTTAGGTTTAAACAGCAAAGTTCGCAAAACACTAACATCTTCTTTTAAATATTACGTATTTATATATTATGTATGCGTATATATCTCGATACTTTTTATAATAACAAAAAAAAGTATAATCTTTATTTAGGATCTTGACCGCAGACTAAGTATCCGTCCGGCCTTCGAAACCGCTTTCAGAAAGTAGAGCGTTGGAACGATGCCTTTCTCGTTACCGGTGCAAAGAATAACATTATTTTCAGACTCGAGAAACTTAAAACCGTCCGCCGTTGCTCTCTCAAAGTCTATATAAATAAATACTTCCGCACTGTGTCTTAAATGATGTTCGAAGTCCGTCCCTTTCGCAAAATGAATATGATTTCTCTTCATGCGACTCAACCCTTCTGCCTTTATTCTTTCCCAGTGTCTAAAGTAAGTGCCATGTATTATATCAAATTTCACATGTTGTATCGATCTTAAATTCAGATTGTCGATTTTAGTTATGGTATGCCCTTGGTTAGCTTTAATTTCCAGAATACCATTGTAATCGCGAAGAGTGAATCTCCTTTTATTATTTGTGTCGACGATTCTTTCGATATCTTCGAGCGTACACTCGTGCAATGATTTCTGCAAAAGTTCATCTACTGCGACAAAACCGTCAGGTTTAATGTTCAAATTTTCTCTTACAGCACCGTGACGTAACAGATAAGACAATTTCTTGCTGAGTCTGATATCTTCGTTATTTGCCTAAAAAAAATGTAATACAAAGAAATTATGCCTATTACTTCGTATAGTTTCATTTTATCTACTGGTAATACGCCGTTTCTTTTTTTATACAGAATTTCTATCCGTCGGTAATTTCGATGTACCCGCTGATAGCGTGACAATAACACTTGCGTCTAAATTAATAGCGGACGGATATATATCGAACGTTAACGGACAATAATATGCGTACACGTACGACGGGACGACACGAAGTAATACAAATAACAAAAAAACAAAGTTACTTTACCGCTGTTTCTTCGGCGATTTTATCGCGCTTCTTTTAGCATCGTATTATTTCTAGCCTTTCGTTATCGACTGTGTTGTAATTTTCATTAAATAACCTATACTGGTTACGCCTTTTACACGTACCGCGATGCGGCGAGTCGACGACATGCAGCGAAATTCGCGAAACGTCCGTGAATTACTCGAACAGGTGGTAGAATGGGCGTAAAATCAAAATCGTTCGTTCGCTCGTGCGAAAAGCGACACGATAAAAATCAAAATACAATCGAGACGAGAAATGACTTTTCGTTTCTGTTCTATCAGCGATCTACTTCTTCTTCTTATTTAATGGCTATGACGCGCATGCGCAGTCTTTAGCCATAACCAGGTTATGTTTTCTTTTAACTTGTTGTACGTTTGAATCGATTTATTTCACGTATAAGTATCATACGCACGCGCGTATTAAACTATTAAATTTGTTAGATCTCAAGTTTTTTATTTCATAGATCACATATATACCTTGTACTATTCGTAGTAAACAGCCGCCACTACACCAACAGCAACGAAGTTGGCAGACTTTATCAGCGATCTAATTGCATACGATTATGCGGAAACGTAAACGTTTCGATCGATTATCGTCGATACGCATCGAGTAATCGATTCTATTTGAATGCGACGCGACGGCGATACTCGCCAATTTCCGTTTCTAATTTTGACAACGATTCTTTCCGCAACGAAAGGAATAACTGCAAAAAACAGTGTCGTCCGTCGCGTTAAAGTAACGTGTAAATTGTGCTTCGCGGTGTATCGCGATACATGCGCGAGAAAGAACATTGAGAGGTCATCCAGCGAAGTTTCGATACTTCGAGATCAATTTCATGGGGCCATTGCACGACATATCGAGTAACAATAACGTTAAAAAAAGAAAAGAATTTTACTTCTCTTTACGATATTCCCAAATGATTTCTTCGTAATGTCTTCGATTTAGTTTAAAGGAATGATACGATAATCTTACCATTTCTTTTAAATACAATTCTTCTTTTATCGCAATGTGACGTTATCCGTTGTACGACGCAAATTAAGATATTAATAACTACTATTTAATAATTTAACTTATAGCAATATATATATATAATATATATATATGTAATATATATATACATATATATATATATTATATATATATGTATATGTATATATATATATAATATGGCAACGGATGAGTCTGTAGATCAGCCAGGTAATTGCAACCTAAAATTTGTCTTGATTTTAATTGAGAACAAATGAATTAATATATTCGAATTTGATATATGTTGCGGAACCAATCGATAAATATTATATTGTACGTGAAGTTCGATATGATTTCGATTAACGCATATTTTTTCTACAGATTTAATTTTCACGGAAGAGAGCCTCATGAGCTTGGAAAAGTTAGACCGTACGTCGCCCGACTTATGGCCAGAGCAAAGTGAGTATATTAGGATTTATTAAATTTATTCATAGGATATTGTTTTTTTAAACTGTAATGTATCGTACGTGTATATAGCGAATAGTACATATATATGTATATATAAATGTATATATATAATATACGATGTATCGACGAAGTTCCAGGCATCAATGAATTCGTCGCTCAAAATTTACCACGGACAGAATCTTCCCCTTGGGCAGTCGACATTACAGCGGACGATATAAACCGATTACATCGTAAGCCCGATTCAATTTTCAATGACTTTACTTTTTATAAATTTCTATAAACTGAGATAAATTTTATTATAGAATTAGGAAATTTATGTATGTCAGAGCTTATGTCAGAGATAAAAAAATTACATAATATGACTTACCAACTTGCAATGGAAGAAAGCAAGGAAATGATGCGTGGAAAGTATTTAAATATATTTAAGCATAAATAAGTACATACGATAAATGTATATATGAAACATATGTTTTTCAGTGTTATGTAACATGTAACGTTCTTTTATATAAATAATTAAGAGTTTTCTGAAATCCATCTTGAATATTTCCGAAGATTAACAAATACCGATGGAAATTTTGTACTTATGTCGCAATTAGAACCGTACGATAAAATTCCTATCTAAAAGTATGAAAAAATTGTAATAAAATTATTTCCTTTTTTTTTTTTTCTTTTTTTCTTAATTCAATTAAATCACAGCCTTACCAGAAAGTATCCGTCGTCGTGTTTATATAACAAAGGACTTCCGCTGAAGCCCGAACAAGGTACTTCTTGTCCAATAGCACACAGTTCTACCGATAAACCTTGTCTTAAAAAACTGAAGCAATCCGCAGTCGGTAAAAGAGTCATTTCTAATTCTTGCTGTATCGTTGACTTTGCTAAAATTGATCTTTGTTATTATTAAGTAAGTTTTCCGTAAAGAGACAAATTTTGATAGACTCGGTACCTCTTTGGTTAAATAATTTTCCCCATCCGACTAAAGTTGTAACGGTACCTATGCCAACATAGGCAGTATCCGATAATAAACACGCAGGTTGCGCAGTCGCTATGCAGAAGAAAAGTACGTTCGATTATACGTTTACGTTTACTCTCTGAAATTCAGGTATTTACCTGTGAAGTCGATTGATTTTTGAGTACGTATTAATGCTATATTGTTTGTGAATGTTTCTGGGTGGTAAGACGGATACTTTATGACGTACGATATATTATAATTCCGTGTTTCGTGGCTACAGAACAAAGAGTTACAATCTGGATTGGTTTCCGTAGCGAATTCACCAATGTTTACGGAGTACCTTATAAGAAAGAAATATAACTTTGATCCTTATATAAGAACGAATAAAGTTAGTCGATCTATGGATATCGTTAAAAGTTGCTAAAAAATGTTGCGCTTTAGTTCGTGCGATAGGGAAGCAATTGATTTGTATTTTATACGATACGACAAATTTCGATCATTTTCGACATTTTTTCTTTTCTATTTTATTTAACTTTATGCAAATATATAAGTAATCAATTTAAACAAAATTTGATAGTTTAGTGTAAATGATATCCTTAGGTCGACTAACTCTAACAAAAAATATAAAGTTACAATTTGTATCTCTCGGATGTTACAAGAACGCACGAAGCAGTCGTTACTATAGTTCTTTCATTTATAATTACGCCATTGCAAGGATATTTTATGTCTCCTTCTATGATATCTGAAATAAATTTAAGAAACGACAATTTCAATTAATAGACGTAACCGTGTACTGTTGAGTTACGATATTTCAAACTTTATTTCACTTTGACGAACGTCGATCGGAAAGAAATTTATATTTTACTTATATATATAAATATGCATACATTAATATAAATATACTTACTTATGAAGCCTATTCTCGCGACATAAGGATAAATACCTAGCATATTATTGTCTCTTCGAATCAAACTTTTTCCACATTTACAATTTGATTCTATTCCCGAAGAAGGTTCGATACCTCGATCATTAAAGTTTGGTTTTGTGGGATAACGATTAATATCGCAACAAATTTTTGGCATTGCTGCATCGTAACCACAAATTACTTGGCGGAATCTATGATCGTATCACAATATACGTGAAAATATTTACCGACGTGCTTCTACGTAAAATTGTTTTTATATTTGTCGTTGAAGCTTTACTATTACGCTATGCATATATCAGCAGTCTACGTAGGTAGTATATAATGGATAGTCGAAAAAGTATCGAGCCTTTTTAAGTCAACATCGAGAGAATTGTTTTTTATATTTTAAAAGAACTTTAAGGGCTCGATACTTTTTGGACTACTCGATACACAGTAATTCATTTGTTTCGTTATTTTATTGAAAATATAAATTGAAAGTTATTATGGAATGATTCATTAATATATTTTATTAGTATCCTTATTCATATGTATGATTTTTAAACTATAAAGACAAAGAAAAATACTATAGAGAAAAGTTTTGTGGATTAAACGAAAGAACTTTTTTTTTCATAACTTTGTTATCGCATTTAGCAAAAATTATCTGGATCGTTCAACTTATTAACTTACAGTCAAATTTGGTCGTATAATCAATTTTTCACAATAAGGCCATTCGCAACTTACCTGTGAATTGAAAATTCGTTCTTACACATGAGCATCAGAATATGTGGACATTGATCAACAATTACGCATTTCTGGTCGTATCGGCAAGAAAGTTCGTTTTCACTTATCGCGCCTGCATGGTTTTTCATATGATTTGGAAATGATAAAGTCAAAATGGAAAACATTAATATCAATAACGAGATCATACCTAATTACTAATCACCACAAATATTGTTAAATATCGATATTGCTATTATGTACACAGCTTGGTTCTTAAGAAATTGTACGACTTCGATTAAAATTATGCAATAATCGATGTAAAACTAGTAACTCGTATAAAATTAAGTCGATACTAGATGATTGATTCTTGATCTGTACGATCATCACATTTATTCGTACAATTTATAACTTAACTTGTTTTTTAAACAAGGTAAAAAATAATTTTACCGACCAACATCGTCCGTGACGGATACCTAACTGATTTGTCAACTAAACAAGTAAATCGTAATATTCGATCGCAACCTTGATGTAAGCATTATTCGTTCTTCCGGCGGAACCATCACGCTATGTAACACGATTTTTGTTCTTGGACAGTAACTGCTATTTTTTATTGCTTGTATCTCGAGATTAAAAATCACGATTATTATTTCGCATAAACTTTCTTCTCGTAGCCATGCCATTGGCTACTTTGGAAATTTGTCGTATGTAGTAGAGTTACAGCCGTTGAAGTTCGTAAAATGAATGTTTTAACAAGTTATTCTCGATTTTAATAAGATATACGAATTACTTATAACTCATACTTTTACAGAGATCCAAGCTCTGGAACTAAAACTAAAACAATTTTGTCCAATTTGGAAATAAATTTGTATCGTTAATTTTTTAACGAAGCAAAGTAAATGGAGATTGTTTTGGATTTATTGGACTCGGTGGATGCTGCTGCTATTTTGTACCGTTTGCGGATTGTGGCCTGTCGAATTTCGTTTTTCATTCCATTCGATGGCTGTCTCGATGATTCCGGTCCCTCTTACGAAGTCAACCGCGACGATATTCGCCGTACGTTGCCACATCGTACCGTACCAATTTGTAATATTAATGTTGACATCGTAGGCCATTTGACGAAGACCGCCTAATCTGTCAAAGATCACGTCCCATGCGTTGGGAGTCAATTCTGCCATTGCGGCCCTTGGTATTATCCTGCGATTAGGAAAGTCGATCTAAATTTATATAAAATTCGCGCAAAGGTAACGAGTGAAAGGGTACGAATCGAATCGAATAATTGTCAATGCTTTCGAAGCAAGTAATCGAAGGGCGCGTGGGTCTTAAAGAAACTCGAAAAATTAGCGATTACAGCGATTACTGAAACTTTTCAAAAAGAAAAAGATATCGTAATAAATTACCGATAATTTGGAATTTCAATCTTTTTTAAGTATCGATATAAATCTTCGATGGTTCTAACGTTGCCCCATTGATGTTTCACGCAGGGCCAGACGCTAACGTGATCATTAAAGACTTGCTCTTCGTCATAGCCAATGATGAGTTTTTTCCCCGAGGACCAAATCGTACGCAATGTACTGGACCATCCGTATGTATTTGAAACATAGACATCCGCGAATTGTTCTTCTAAATAATTCACGAACTCGTGATGTATCGTCAAGTTGTCGTTGAATCCTGATGATCGCAAAAATGTTATTTCATATCGCATATCTTTTTCGAACTGTAACCAAGCGTTAAAAAATTCATATTAAATTACCAACTGGAAATTCTTGAATATCGAAGATTACGATCTCCTCCGTATTGCGGAGGAAAATGTTCACTTGATCTATGATCGTTTGGAGTGGTATCAAATTAATAATTCCATGATTCGCCCACCAAATTTCATTCGTCTGAGGATAATGGCCCACTCTTATGTCCAGATATCTCACGCCGTATATTAATTGCGCGAGCACGTCTACATCCTGAAGTGCAATCACCCTGATGATTACCAATATCGATTATTTGATCTATACGTTTGTTAGTAAACCATAAAGAAGGATCGTTTCCACGGCAGTTAATCGAACCTCGATGAACAATAAGATCGACGGCGCCCATCTTTCGCGCGCGAATATCTCATACGATTAGCTTCGTAGGTATATTTCAGGAGTGGCCAAGCTCCTCGATAGTCCGAGCCACTTTTCAAAATTTGACATTTCTCGCGAGCCGCATTTATTTACGTATAAATTACGTATAAGTACGTATTTAAAAGGTATGCTAAAAAGATATTAAAACAAATTTGTTACAACGTTGCACTTGGTCTTTCATATTTGTTGTCAGTAATTTAAAAGACATTTTGAAACAGATACGGAACGATAATAATTTTTTAAAATTACTCGGCTACATTTATCGAGAGCCACGAATAATCCTTTAAAGAGCCGCAGGTTGGCCCCCTCTGGTATATTTCAACATCCTCGTCGTGCAAGATGCACCCCATTATCGTGGCCCGACCCAACGTTTTTCTCACCTGCGTTATGACGTACATTTCGAAGATACTTTTATTTTCGGCGCTTTCGTACATCGCGTAAGACGCCGAGTCGTGAGTACCCGGTAGGAAGACCCTGCTCATTATGCGAGGACCAAGGATTTCCCTTCTCTCGGCCATCCAATTTGGATGTGTCTCCAGGCAGTTCTGTCTTCGTACGATGCCATCTCTCAACCAGGCAACGTGATACTCTTTCAAAGACAAACAGATTCGGTTGAACGAGATTAACACTTTCGGTACGGTGGTTCGCTCCACTAACGTGCCCCCTGTGAACGGGACCTCGCGCCAAAAACCGTGCAAAAGCAGCTGGTCTTTCATATTAACCCGCGAAGCTGCCGGCTATAGCCGGCATCCGTCTTGGCGACTAGCGTCGTGGATGCCGGATATATCCGCTATTCGCACGGAAAGGGTTAAAAGGACAACGCGTTATTTCGAGGCGAACGTCGTCTGTACGTAAGCAAACGTTAACAAATTTTGATTGTACGTGCACGTGTATTTGATTATCAGTAACGAATTTCACGATTAACAAAACGATAACAATGTCAAAGCTACGTCAATCGTAGAATTCGAAATTGTATTTAGCGACGCATATATACATATATATATATAAATAATTTATCGAAAAAAACATTGTCCAACGTCTCTTCATGTATTTGTAAGTAAACTGGCCGAATAAGCGTGAGTAATATATCGTAAATTCAAAGCACGCATCAGTTATGCAGCATCGCGTAAAATTTAGTTGTGTCGCCTTGAAATTTATAATTGCCGACATATCGAGGCACTTCAATTCGTTTTACGAATCAATACGTACTCAAGCATTGTCTGACAAAGGTTAGCTTCGAAGTTGGCACAAAATCCGCTTCGAATCCCGTGTTCTTGGTACCGTTTGGCGTTCCCGGGTCCAAAGCGTAAATCGGTACGTTGGTCCTGTTCGACGGGTCTCCCGTGTAAACGGCTATAACATCGCCCGTACGATAACTCGGATGATTCCAATAGATCTGCAGCTCACGGATAAGGGAGTGCGAAATTAACGGCGAAACGACGAGCGCCACGCGAGAGTTCTCGAAATCTGTCAAATGAAAAGAAAAGAACAATAAGGTTTAATATATTGTACGTAAGATAATATTTTTCTCTAACTCGTGTTAGAAGCGTATTGGGTCGTCGAGGGTCAAATTTCTACAAATTAACTACAAATTTCATCTTTGACGACCTAATAATAACGACGATAATCTGCCCTCCGAAAGTCTTTCAATGGATATAATCATTGACCACTCAGACGAAGAGGGTCAGAGGTGCAGCGCACGAAGACGAACGAGCAAATAAATAAATGTGCTTCTACCATCGCCGTAGGATCTCGACTTTACTTGGTGGCCAACCCGTAAGGTGGGAGAAAGACACCAGAGAAGACTCCGAGATGGAAAACTTCTGAATTTTTTACGACAATATGGAAATAAACGACTGCCGTGTAAATTTGCCAAACGAGTGACAAATAATACGACACGTTTTTTGGGAAAACCGTAGCGATCGCGGGGTTATAGCTAAGTTTTGATTAAAACAGAAAAATATCGATCACGGAGCGAGAAAAAATGCCGACGGCGGCAATTGATGTTCGTCGTTGAGGTGCATCTCGAGACAGTCGTTTTGCTTTATCTGCTTGGTGTGATCTGTTATTGTTTTTTTATTATAGGTATTTAAAAATGGACGAGACGACATCGAACAATGTTTTGCCACGCGCGACATCGCGGAGGTGGTGACTCTTTGTTAGGGTAGGAGACGCTGGCGCTGTATCACCGCGAATGAATTTGGATTCGTCAATAACGATGATCGATCGATGACAATATTAGCAATAGTGCCGACGAGTTGGATTTCGAAAGACTAACACAACGTACTCATTTGTTTTTCATTGTACACATAAGTGTACAATAGTGAATTTTATAAATGCACTAACATGCAGCAGTTTTCAAACTAAATACAATGAGAGTGATAATTTCGAGGAAAAAATACGAGTACTCGATATAAATCATCGGATTATTTTATCAGCCTGAAAATGTATATGAATTTGATGAATTTTCACTAAAAAAAAGTTATTTTTCTTCTAAACCCAATATAAAAATTTGTTACGCGTGATTTCTTTTGGCATGGAAAACAGCTTGAATTTCTTCTCTCGATTATCCACCCTTCGATAATCCGTCGAAATATTTTCGAGGGAATTAATTTCTAATATATTTAGAGAGAAATATGAGCAAATTGATCCCTGGGATTCTTGCGACAATATCGTCGAATGCAAGAAGAAAGACGCAAAAAATCGAGTCTTTCTTTCTTCCTTCTTTGATCATGATGATTTATCATCTATCAAATATTACTTATTAATCAATAAAATATTAATCAATCCAATATTAAAGATAATAATTTTTTAAATATATTTAGAGAGAAGTACAGGCAAATGGATTCCTGGACTGTCTCGCGACAATACTTATCGTCGAATGCAAGAAGAAAGACGCAAAAAGTCGAATCTCTCTTTCCTCTTCGACTATCACGATTTATCATCATATCAAATATTACTAAATCAAATATTAATCGATCCAATATTACTTACAATGTTAGTCGTCTTTGACGATTATACGTTACCGTCTGTCGTATGTGGATGGTACGTGGTCTGCCCTTGCGCAAGCGACGAGAGGATGACGAGAACGACAGCGATGGCTGCGCGCTCCATTTACGTTCGATTATCCTTCGGACGGTGGCCAAACGAGAGCAATGATCGTCGTCGTCGCTTACCTAGCGCAGATCCTTGCGTCGAGGCAGCACGTGCCACGCGACCAAGTCGATCTCGTCGAATGAGTCTTCGTTGGAAAAGCGACGAAGCGTCTCCGACCACCTTCCAGTCGAACGCTGATGAATAGACAGATAACAATGCCTTGCGACTTCGCGCCCATTTTATCGGATCGCCCATCGCGACGCTTTGCTCTCCTTTCTTTTCGAGTAACAACCGTTATCATCCAACCGAATTCTCGATTCTTACCAATTTTCTCACGAAATCAACGATTTGCGAAAGATACGCCTCTCCGTTTAATTCTTCGCCTCGCGTTACGACAATCCAGCCGTTCAGTGCACACATCGATTAACTCCATAAAACGAAAAGCGAAGAAAGGTGACGAAATAATTTTT
>JAITYT010000032.1:853517-867252 GCA_025433975.1 Liostenogaster flavolineata
TACGTTAAAATTCATCATATTTTCGTGTCTACAAGCGTTTCCTGGATAAGTCTTTGAAATTTAACCCTTCGAGTGCTACGCAGAATTGCCTAATTTCGTGTCTTCATCCAATAAATTAAGCAAAGAACGTTATTATGGTAAAACTATTTTTTTTATATATATAAATCTTCCGTATAATTATATTAACATTTATAGCTTTCGCTCAGAGCACGTCGGCACTTTAGCGACAATTTTTCACTTAAAGGGTTAATAAAGACTCGCAGACCAGTGAGAGATCTTGCGAAATCTCTTTCGTTCGACACGCTCGAACTTATTAGAGTAAGGTAGGTACGAGACAGCGAGAAAGGTAAAAGAAAACCATCGTTTAAGGCTACGCTAAGCGAAAGAAAAAGGAACAACGACATACGTATACCTAAAGATTCTTGCGAATGACTTTAAATTACCCGAATGTAACGGACGAGAAGGGACAGGAACATCGTAAAGTCACGACTTAAGAATATCTAAAAATACTTAATAGCTACCAGAGGTATCTTAAAATTAACTAAGCGGTAATTCGCTAGCGAATATTTACATTGTCCTATTTGTGAGAAAAGAACGATCGCGTTCTCGGTTCTTATCTTACGTTCGAATTAATACCGTAAAACACGTTACGCGTTGTGTCGTTAATGTCGCTCTTTCTTTTCGAACGGATTTCAACGATTTTCGCCGTGAAAATATTCGACATTTTTCTTATCGCCTTTCCATAATCGCGCGTAACTTCTTCCTCTTCTTCCTTTTCTTCTTCTTGGCGGATAACGACATAAGTTCGAATTTTTATATCGCGAGAAAGACGAAATTATTATATATACGTAGCTTTTGGAGCGATTTTTATACCCGGAAATTTTCTACGACGATGTGGAATATAGGAGAAAACGGATAAAATATCTTACGCTTCCACGATACATGCGTATGTAAGTAACTAAAAGACGGAACAGGTTTAACGACTACCGATCGTATTTTTGTTGTCGCGTAGCTTGCGCGATGATTCTGTCGACTGCTTCAGCAAGTTCGATAAAACGGTACTTTTCGTTCTCTCAAAAGAGTTCGATAGATCCCACGATCTACACATTTTATTCTACACCTATCGTAACGTTAAATACATTGGATCGGCTTCTCCGCGATATAACAACGATCGTTTCTGTTTCTTTTGCAACGATGTCTTCGAAAAAAAGAAAAAGAAGAAAAAAAGAAAAAAAAACCCAGAAGCTGTCTTAATCGTGCGAGACGATAACGTATACTTTCGTTTGACAAGCGTTTCATTCGAGTCTTCTTCTCTCATCTTGCTAAAATGAAGTAAGTAAAGCGATCAAAAATACCGGGCAGGAAGTTCACCACTTCTCATCGTTTTTACTTCTACTTTTTGCATAAATGTATGCAATCCGTAGAAGCGAATAGGAATCCGTTTTAGCAAAATGTACTCGGCGAGGCGTAAAAGTAACGTTCTGCTTCTTTTCTCTTTTTTATACAGTGATGCGTGACTTATAATTTCGTGAATTTTCCATCGCGTATAGTCGACGGGTAAAAATCGTAAAAAAAAGATTACTCACGACTCGTTCACGACTATCTTGGCGATTTTTTCTATTCGGTTGGACAACATTTATTTATTATATAAGCGATCGAAAGAAAAAGATACGCGCTTCGATTATAATTCGCGCATCACTAACGGAATGAAACGGAATATTACGTTCGCGCTGGTAATTCGCGCATGCATGCGTGTTTCTCTTACTTTCGTTTACAATGAATTTCTTAAGATGCGAGAATTGGTACGAATTACGAGAACGAGAAAGGCCTAATAATGTCTCGAACGAATGTCTCGAATTCCCTTTCGCGCATTCCCAAGGATATTTGTAATTATTGCAGAGATTGCGGTGAGCACGCTTATTTCCAAAACGCTAACTATCGGAGATACGAAGTACGAGACGAAAGCGTAGCGTGCCATCGTATAGGTTGTCTTTTTAAATTTACATTAAATTATTCGTACGTCATTTATATCTATAACTTAACGATGCGATTAACGCTAAACGTATTATGTACAACCTCAAAACTATACTGAGTGCCTCGTAAAGTCTAGCACGTGATAAGGAACTGTGGTATACTGATCGCCCTTCGACCGACAAGGAAACAACTCGAACTCGAAAATTCAAACGAAAGAAGTTCTCGAAGGAATTGCCGATATGTTACGAGTTTTTGTTACTTCCCCTTTTCGCTCCGGGGGAACGGAAGTCCCTGTTTTTTTTTTTTTTAATTTGTTTATCACTACGTCATTCTATATTATATAATTATTATTTTTTCTTCAAAAAAGAAAAAAAAATAAATCTTCAAAATCGGCACGAACTTTCCGGACGACCCAATACAAGCGATGGAAAGGAACCTTAAACGTAAAGGATCGATCGATCGTTTAAACAACGATTATAAGAAGGTTATATGCGAAGAAATGATAATTTTGTCCTTAGATTCATTTTCTTACGTAAAGTCTGAAGGAGCGGCAGCTCGAACGGTTTCGGAAATCCTTCAAAAGGATAATTCCATATTTTTAAAACTTTTTTTTATAATCGTTTAAACGGTAAACGATACCCTTACCAAGCGATAGTCTACCTAAAGAGGAAAAACCTGTCTCCGACTCCGACCTGATTTCCGAATTATATCGCGAGAGAGACAAATCGTTGAATTTTCGAGGGATGATTCTTGTCCCTAAAAGCGAAAAGAATCGGCAACAAAAAAATCGTAACGAGGTCTATATGTCGGCAATGTCTGGGAATTCTTTGAATTTCCGTGTTCGGGTAATTCTCTCGTAAGTATCTCTCTAAGTACGACTAATTTTCTGAGACAGTATTTCTCAAACTTAGTTTTATACGACTGCAGTATTCTCGACTATGAGCAACTTAACTGTCGTAGGCCAGTCGCTTACGAGATGCGTACTTCTCGCATATATCTTTTTCTTTACAAAAACGATAATTATTTATTACTATGTCAGGTAATCAAATATTATTGCATCGATGAGTGCTTATTCAACGTATAGCGTTTGAGAATCGCCGTCTCGTATAACGCGTATGGACGAAAAAACAGTAAGGTAATAATAAATTATTAACTGTTTATAGGAATGAACGATCGATAATCGCGCATGGTAAAAGGGCTGAGAGCTTTTGGTTGTGCTTTATAGAAAAGGAGAACACAAATCGGAATAACTTAAGAAACGTTAAATTCCCGATATCTCTCGAGTTCGAACGAGATATATCCACGTATCGCCTAATTACGCTCCAGTTTCGTTCTATTCTATTTCGATGGATTCGTAAGGAAAATAAAGAAAAAAAGAAAAAAAAGAAACGAGTCTACCTTCCGTACCTACACGAAGAAATCGAAGCATAATGCGAGGAAGAACGGAATATCCCGAAGATCTTCTTAAAAACTAGATCAGATATATAAATCGTCTACCGACCGTATGGTATGGTAACATTTCAATGTACTTTTATACAATACCCTTGTTAACAAGTTACCCTGAGTACGTTTGGGCATTGATATACACAGTACATACATGACACTCGAGCAACGTCTCGTGATATGAAACTAAGTATACCGATCACGTCTATTAAGGGGGATATCATCCAAATTTCTCGTGTTAGAACGACGTTGCGAAGCGGTTTTGAAGATTCGCCCTCTATTGGTCCTCCCTTTGATTTGATCGAGCAGAATAACGTTATCCTCGAATTCCTTTACCCATCTGGCCGAACTGCTACCCCAATGAAATCGCATAGGCGGCGCGTGAGGATAAAATTTCCTAATCCCTTGCGTGCGAACGTTTATCGCTTCGGGGGAGTGATAGAATGATTTTTCGTAAAAGTCTTGACCGAGGAATGGTTCCAATTCCGCCACTATCTCCATAAACGTCGGACGATCGTTGGCTCTCCACTTAAAGCATTTCTTCATGATCTTCTGAATGCACTGGGGACAATTTCGCGGAGTGGTTAGGACACCTTTGCGCAGTACGTAGTTGAGAACCTCGTCGTTGGAAAAACCCTGATACGGTATTTCCGCCAACGTAAGGATCTCGTACATTACAACGCCGAAGGACCAAACGTCCGAATCCGACGTGAATACACCGTCCGTCAACGTCTCCGGTGCCATCCATCTTATAGGCAAGAGTCCCTTTCTGCCAATCTTATAGTAATCAGTCTCGTAAATATCTCTAGCCATCCCGAAGTCGCCGATCTTGCACACCAGATTCTTCGAAATCATGCAATTTCTAGCGGCCAGATCTCGATGCACGAACTTCTTCGATTCTATGTAAGCCATACCGTCCGCGATCTCCGCTGCCATTCTTATTATCTTCGAAGAATTCGGAATCAATTTCGTATCACGAATTCTTCGCAAATAAGTTTTTAAATCGCCGTTCGCCATAAGTTCCATGATTACGAATGGCGGATTTCCTTTCGATACGACACCTAGAAGCTTGATAATGTGATAGGTAGAGAAGTTCTTCATTACGCATGCCTCGTTTAGAAATTCGTTCTTTTCTCTATCGGAGGCTTCTCTGGAAATAGTCTTTATCGCTACCTCGATGCTTTTATTCATGCAACCGCGATATACCATGCCGAAATTACCCAGTCCGAATTCTTCTAAAATTTCGACATTTTCTCTGGGTACTTCCCAACAATCGATTATGTACTGCGTTTCTATGTAATCAGGATTTACGCTGGCTATGAATCTTTCATGGTTTCTCTTTCTCTGTAGACTTCTGAAGTAGAAGTACGTCGCTATTATGATCGCGACGAAGCATACGACGATGAGCCACAATATCAGTATAAGCGCACGATCGGAGGATAATCCAACGGAGAATAGAACTACCTCTGAAAAGGCGCCATCTCCGGCCAATGACGTCGAACGTACCCTTACGGTGTATCTTCCAGGAACTAAATATTTGATGTGATGACTGATACGTTTCCCCGTAAATTCTTCACGCGGTATGCAAATTGTGCTTTTCTTGGCATCCTTTATATTAAGATTCGTATACTCTAACGTGTACGTGACCGTAAGTGCGTTTGGATCTTTTACCGAATTCCACGATATTTTTACGATGGTGTCGTTGAGAGCATCGGTTCTGATATCGTACACGTTATCCGCGTTTTTACGTTCTTTCGTTCTAACGGAAGTGTACTGAATGGACGAACACATTTGCGCATTGTCTTTCAGTCTCGTGCGACACGCAGCGACGGTAATGGTATACAACGAGAAATGTCGTAACTTCTTCAAGACGTAAGAACTGTTCGACGACGAGCTAACGTTATAAATAAAATCCTTCTCGCTGAGTTCTACGTGCTTATTGTTCGTTCTAGCTAAATCGTCTTCCATGGAATTGTATCGATTGAAAACGCAATAGTCCTTCCAACCGGGCGAAAGGTGACTTATCGTTAAATTTTCATGGCAAAATATTTCGAACTTCTTGGAAGAAATCGTTTTATCGCTGTCGTCTTCGGTGCAACAGGCGGAGGATGGATTACCGTTTAATAGCTTAAGGGGTATTTCTTGAAGTTCCTCGGATTCGGGTTCGTTTATTAATCCGTATTTGCAATAATCTCGCGAGGCAAGGAGTTCTTTGTTCTCCGGTTTTATAACGCCGGATATCAGGTAATAATCGATGGGTCCGTTTGGATATTCCGGCGGTGACCATTTTACCAAAATTTCGGTGTCGCTTAACGCAACGGAAACGACGTTTCTGGGTATCGAAGGTACATCGTCCTTCGTTATAAAAAAGATGATCTTCGATTGTCCAACTGGATTGTTAAATGCATGCGGAAAAGTTCCGTGTCTGGAGGTGAATGTTTTCACGTAAACTGCGTATCGAGTGTAAGGCTTTAAACCTACTATGTACTTCGAGATAGTTCTTGGCGTAAAGTTTCCAGTCGGTATATCGACGTCGACGATTTGCCACGTATTATTTCCGCAAGTATTCACTTCGTAAGTAACGTTCTCGCTGTTGGTTTCGATATAATTTAAGAGGTAGCTGAAAAGTTGTTGGCCCGCGGGCGGCTTGTAACTGTCCCAAATCAAATTAACGTAATTGGGACCCATTTCCTTAACGGTAATATTGATGTTAACGATGTTACACGCTACCTTCTCACCGTTGGATTCCGGTTGTACTTCGAGACTAGTGAAATTCGTAATACCAACCATATTGGCGAAATGCACGATTTTTGAGAGGCAAAGCTTTGGATTATAGTGGAAAAATAATCTGCCGTTTAGTATAGTTATCTTTTGAGCAGGTGGGAAAAGATTCGAGAGATTCGGGTTGTCCAGAACGACCAGACTCCCGCTATTTATATCGAGTTTCTCACCTTTGATCACCTTCAATTTCTTGAAGAAGCTTAAAGATGTTATCGGAAAAGAATGCGTCACTTTTACGTACTCGGATATCTCTTCGATCAAGCCAAAAGCTTCGGTTAATTCGTTCATGAGGTTAGGATTCCCATTTCTAATTTGAAATTCTAAAGCGCCATTTACCACGGTAGTTCCACGAAAATCTTGAGCGTCAGAGATATGACGTATAATAGCGCCGCTGCTTATCTTGCGACAGCGATCCTTACAGACACGGCAACTGGTCATCTGTAATTACGAATAACACCGCAATGAAACCGTGGAAGAAGCCTACAACGATACTTTTTTTCATTTTTTATGAAAAACGTTTATATTCGCCTCGTACATTGTTTACATCGATGCTATCCTCGTATCCTTCTGGACAGCGAGTGATACAGGAGCCATTAAAAGCTCGCCATCTTTGCTTGTATCTTAGGTCGTCATCGATCCTAAACATTTTCCTTTTGTAATTCATTTTTAAACATTCCGACTTCGTAAGGCATCGTCTCGAGAGATAGGCGTATCTAAAAAGTATCGATGGAATAAGAATATCATAGGCGTGTCTCGTAGAGGCAGATCTAAAAAGACAATTTTACCGAAATACGACTTACAAATGGCTAGGACATGCCTCCACGCATTTTCCTTCGTGTTGATAGTATTTACAAACGTAACAATCGCTTTCCGTCGTACCGTTACAATCTCCGAGACACTGACTATGACACTTTGGTTTCTCTATCGTTTGGCAGTGTTGAGCGCTCCAGCAATGGCCATCGGGGCAATGAGAACACCCTGAAAAAGGAGGAATGGAAGATTGACTTAGTAAATTGAAAGAGGAAGTAGATTTAAACGAAATTATAGTCGATGCAAAGAATGCAACGAAATGCAAATTTGATACCTGGGCACGACGTTTCGTTACTGTTGTCCTTGATGAAATTTTCTCCGGCCGTGACTATCATGGCCCAGTTCAACGTCATGGTGTAACACAAAACCGGATTCTTTTCGATTCGTACGCCGCCTCTTGGAATCTTTATTAATTTTGTCAAGCCGATCTGAATAAAAACGTCGAACGCGTATTAGAATGAAATTTGTAAGACAAAGGTCGAACGATCGGTCAATTCGATAAACCAATTAACGTCGTTTGACCCGCCAGTTAACTCGGTCCTTCCAACGAATTACGGCGAACTTACGAACCAAGGCGGGCTGCTTTGATTCGCCGTGAGAATAAATGCTACGATTAATAACAAGTACGTGACATAAATCACTTCGGAATCAGTTTGCGCATACGGTTCTTAATTATAATTCTTTCGCGGTCGATCGCGGTACGATTTTCATTTTTAAAAATTGCATCTTTCTTTCCAAGCTATTTTTAATCTTTTATAAAAAGTATAAAAGCTTCCTTTGCAAACGAACGTTTCATTATTTCGATCGTATACGCAGGATGTTAAAAAGAATCGAAAATCTTAATAAAAATTAGTGATTTAATCGCGATGCCAATGTAAAAAGTGTCGAGACGTGTCAAAAACGGGTTCAGCTTTCAACCTGTCTTTTCTACTCATTATCGTCGATGTGCGATGTTTTCTATGTACCGTATAAATATGAAATGAAAAAAAATGCACTTTAGTATTCGATAAAGAAAGGACAAAAATATTGTGATCTTACCTCCTGTAAGTTCTGCATCTCGTACACCATAAAAGCGTAATCGGTAAAAAGTATGTCGCCTCTGATAACTTCGAGATTCGGGAAGAGATGGTTCAGGCTCTTGAGGCCGTTTACGCGATATAGCAAGAGATAGCCGGTGATTTCGCGCAAATTTGGAAAACTGATGTTCTGAAAGTCCTTTTCGACGCCATTCTCAATGAGGACGATCTGCAGAAAACCCTCAATGACGCGACAGTCCTGAAGTATCACGAAATAATTCACGCTGTTTCTGATATCGACGCTTTGACATATACCGTCGCCTATCGTCACGTTTTTGTACTTTCGTCCTTTTTCGCGCATATCCTCGCCCGGTTTAACGCGCGACCTCGGCAAGTTTGATATCTGATGCACGTTAGTTCTGCCCGGAATGATGCCGTCCATCGAGCTGAAAATGTTGACGCACCCACGTTAACGGAATGTAATAATCCTCGAATTAAGTTAATAGATGACGAAATAATTAACACGATTGAAACAACGCGGTACTCTAGACCACTGTAAATTATTTAAGTCTTAGTTGAAATTGAAGTTACAGGGGGAAAAATATGGATACCGAGATTTCCAAGTTGCATCGGATATTTTCAGATAATTGTCGTCTCTCAATTACGAATTAATTATATACACGGTCTCATTCGGGCAAAAGGAATGGCACGATTGGGTATTCCACCCATTGGATGCAGTGGATACATCAAAGGATCGACAATGATTTAAATTTACCGGAAGGTCAAGTGTGTGAATTCTGGCGATGGCGAGTATATCTCGAAGTAAATCTCGCTAATGTGAGTTTCATCGATGAACAAGTGTTTAAGAATTTATTACGACCACCGGTCACGATTGTGCCCTGTATTGCGACTCAAAATTTGTACATCGTAAAATACCTTCGATTAACACGTTAAACGCCACGTCAGATAGTCCAGACTGGTTCTAAACTTCGTTTACTATAAGCCGGTCCTATAGTTAATTAGAACAGTCTAATTCCGGTCCCCAGGGACCAGCGCTTAACGTGTTAATAACATATCTTTAGGCGAAGGATTCTGTAGAAAATCGAATTAGAACGCTATCGATTAAGACTCTAATTCAAACATAACATAAAGATACAAGAAACGATCGTGATTCGA
Source organism: Liostenogaster flavolineata (assembly GCA_025433975.1). Lineage (NCBI taxonomy): Eukaryota > Metazoa > Arthropoda > Insecta > Hymenoptera > Vespidae > Liostenogaster > Liostenogaster flavolineata. The sequence continues at coordinate 862,718 of JAITYT010000032.1, forward strand.
CGAAAAGGAACGTTAACCTTTATCGACCGAATGGCAACTTTTGGGACCACTCGGTTTTGCTTATCGCATGCCTTTTATTTTTTCAAAATATCTTTTAACTTGACCGAGATAGAGCCTAAAAAGTAAGCGCCTGCATATCGAAAATTAAATGTCCGGAAAAATTCCGGCCAGCACAGGGCCGTCAGTGCGAATTTAAATGCCGGCGTTTAAAGGTTAACAGAATACTTGATAGACTGAATTCGTACCTGGACGTATTGATAGCCCTTCTTCTTCTATAGACTGTCGATAGATCGAAGGAACGACGGTCGTCGAATTCGAGGGTTGACCTGGACGGATGATCGTCCATCGTCTCCTCGCTGATCTTGGTTCCGTCCGCGCGTAAAACAGACTCGAACTGGCCATCGACCGTGTTGTTCCAGTAGCCGGTGGTCCGTTGATCGTCCTCGTCGTCGCCCTTGTCATCGCCGTTGATCCATTTCTTTCGTTCTTGGCAGAGTGTCAACGGCGCAAGAATACACAGTGTAACGACGACGACAACAACTGGCACCAGTAGTTTCCTCGTCCTCATCTTCTTCTATTATGGACACCGCTGTCTTGATCTTATCGAGAAGAATTCCTTTATATCTTCTTTCACTCCCTTCCCTCCCACGATGCTTGCACGATACACCACGTTGCACGCATACAAGCACCCCTACCCGCCACCTAGCCTCTTCTTTCTTTCTTTCTTCCTTCCAACGACTGTAGATTTAATAACGATCGTAGGCGTCTATCGATTGATTGCAAGACGTTAGGATCTCTCTCTCTCTCCCTCTCTCTTGTTTTTCACTTTGCTTAAGTTGATCTTGGAATAACAACCGTTTTTGCAAGGCTCCGAATGTAATCGTTATCGAATATGTTGAATATGTTCTTGTCGTTGACTTAGCCAATGACAACGACGGAATCACTTCGAAGATATCCCTGGCAACCGAAAGAATTTTTCTTCACTTTCTCAATTTCCTTCCTCCTCTTTCATATCAATTCGATAGTAACATCTGTAGCACTCCGTAGGATCAAGTTGGGTGAGCGTCGTCGTCGCTGTCGCGGGGTCGGATCTCACGATTCAAAGAAGCTTCTTATTGAATATAAAGTACTTTCTTGCCTTCATTATTCCGAGTAGTGCGAATTTCAAATCATCTGAAATACATAAATATATAAATATGTGTGCGTGCGCGCGTGAGCGTATATATATATATATATAATCGGTGAGAAAAATCGGTTCGCAAAAAGGAACAGTGAAAAGTCGTCCGCCATCTTGAAATTCAAGGTAACATTTCTTTTTCTTCCATCGCGTATGCCATTAAGATGAAGGGTGAAACTTGACACGAATATACGATATTCCATAGTTTTCGAACCTATTTTCCGCGATCAACCCCTTGCACTTGGACTTGGAAATTCATCGAATCACTGCTATCTTGAAAGAACGCTTCTTCCATCACGTTCTTCGCCATGGTGAATAGTATTTTTCTATTCTTATCGGCTGAAGAAAAATGACCGAATACCGAAATCAACGAAACATTAAATCACACGAAAACTAAAATCTAACTGTAAATTATAATCGCGCGATCTTAAGTGCAGTGTGTCGTTGATGTGCCTGAGAGGCACGCTTCGAGTGCGAAAGGGTTAAAGGAGCGCCAAGTATCGCCAAAAATAATGTATAAACTTGAAAGAATCCGATCTTTTCTTGGCAGAGTGGTGACGTATCGGAATAGCAAGTACGGCGAAAATGTCGCGTTTCTTCTCCCCCAACTCATGCGCTATTCAACGACTCTTACGTCACGCGAGCATGGAAACCTTGGTAAGGCGTCTTTCTCTCGCGATCGAGCAGCAATGCCGACGTTAGGCGTATTCGTTGACCTTCGCCGCCAAGGCGGAATTTCCGGAAGCATTACGATCTCCTTCGGTGTTATTATAGAGTGCTCGTCTCCACGATCACCGACTCGTTCTTCGGTTTGGGTCGAAGTTGACGAGACTACGAAGACGCTAAGAAAAAAAACAACCAAAAAAAAACAAAAAAAATCACCTTACGAAGAGTCATTAGACTTCGACCTTTTTCTCTTAGTTTTATCGCTTTCGAAGTCGAAAGACTTTTCATCAAATCAATACATTTAAATCAATATCATCTTATATTATACATATATTAGGTCCACCGGACTTATTTTAACTACCTTCGCGCTGGCAAAAAGTATTAGAAAATGATGGAAATTATTTCGTTGATTGGTATTTAAGATTTCTTTAATAAATAAACGCAAAAAAAGTTCGATTACTTTTCAGTCCCCCTAATATATTTTACATTATATATATATTTTGATATTATTGATAAATAAATGTTATAAAAACAAAACGAGATAGAACGAACGAATATAATAACTTTTGCCACTTCTCGACGTCTGCTCCAAAACGCCGAGACGTTTTTTCGAGCCACGAATAAAAAAAAAGAAAAGAATATCGTTACAAAGAGAATGCTAAATCTATACTTCTTTACTTCTTTATTTTTATTACTTTATATTTTATCGTTTCCCGACGAATTGGAAATCCGATTTGCTTGAATTATCCGATGTAAATCCGCCATCGTTTCGTCGTAATAAAGTCCTTCCGAAATAAGATACGAGACGTAAGAAGGTTCGAAAACTTCCCTTTTGTCAAAGGCAATCGCAACGTTACGTTGGCCAACGCGAGAGAGATGTTGTCAACCCACGTAGACCAGCCACGAGATTTTAACACTTTCGTTGCGGATATCTTGGATTCGGGGCACGGCTGACAGTCGCTCGCCACGACTGCCCTACATTCGGTGGAGCGCAACGACGAAATAGCGATCTTTAACGCGTGGCTTTACTGTTAACGAGAAACTAGCGAGGCAGGAGTTTTAAAAGGCGGTACGTCGATCGAGGCGTTATCAAAAAAAAAATTATTAAAAAAAAGTACGACGATCGAGAACGGTTAGGAGAGGTAGATACGTTGCGTGTTGTACGAATACTCGTTTTGTATTAGATTGGTGCGCATGAAATGTCGGATTTTTATACATCGGATCGGGGAAAAAGTATCACGGATTTATTCACTTAACCCTTTGCACTCCCAATTCTTTTGGATTTTTCCTTCCGATAACCTCTAATTATTCTCTAATAATTCTTAATGTAGTTTGATAATACATTACAATTCTCGTTTTTTATTTTTTTTTATAATTTTTTAAATATTATTCGCAAGAAAAGAAGAAAAGCTCAGAAGTTTAGTGACGAGAAGAAATATAAATAGTGACCAGTTCCCGAAATATATTTCCCGATTTTTTCGGGACTCCCTCCGAAAATTGCCGAGATTTCGAGAAAAGAATTCCCGAAATATAAATAGTGACCCTCGTACACGCATACGGAAGAAGGAAAAGACAGTTAGCTCGATTTTTGGAGGATGCGGCTGGAGTCGCGGCAATTTGTAAGCACAGGCGTCGTTCATTCATAACCGCGACGTTGATAACGATAACGAGCGATAAGCGAGCGCTCGTGCCTGAGATTGTTCGTTGTTCCGTACGTTATAGATCAGTGCAGTGATCTCTGGTCCGAGGATCGACGCCGGAAGTGTTAATTCCATGATACAGTGATTTACGACGACGCGATAAGCGCGCCGCCTTTTTCAAGCCGTAATGACGAATAACAAACATCGAAGCATGAGAAGCAAATTCGAGTTCACACATACGTGATTTCTATCGATGGATTATTCGCATTCAAGGATTGTTTACAGATTTCTAGGTCACGATAACGGCGAAGGGAAGAGAAATTCTATCTATAGGTAGATAGTGCATAATAAATTAATGCAATTTTATCATTTAATGAAAAAGCAAAATAAATGTCCGATAAAAAGACGGGAATTATTTACGACTCGATTCGATACTTCGTACTTCAAAGAACGCTGACAGGGTCATTTTTAGCAACCCTTAGATGCGGTCAAAAGTTTAGAAATACAGTCGGAGATTATCCCGTAGCAGATACACCGAAATAAACAGAATACAATATCTAATAAAATAATCTAACGTATGCAGTGGGGGACAAAAGTATTTGTACACTTGGAATTTTTTTTATATTTCTTGAAATATATTTTCATTTAAAAATTTCGATCGATTTCGCAAGATAAGGTTCTTTTGGCGACCGACGAATTAAAACGTTAAGTGCCCAGCCCATTTTGCTTGCCGTTCCGTTCAGGCTTAAACTTAGCCGTCAATTGGGCCACTGAACAGAAGTGTCAGGAACCGCGATTATCCTGTTTTAATAAATTACATTAACTTTTTTTAAATTATTATATTCTTTTCCTTAAGCCTTGATTGAACAAGGTATAAACGAACCTAAAATCTGAGGTCGGTCCCCGAGGATCGGCGTGGCGTTTAACGCGTTAACCTCTTAAGTGGAAATGACGAGTGTCGTCCGCAAACATTTTCTATGCCGAATTCGACATTGACGGGCTATGCCCGCCACATATTTAATTATTTTATTATTATTTCTATATTTACTATA
>JAITYT010000032.1:937537-948384 GCA_025433975.1 Liostenogaster flavolineata
CGCGTTTATTTATATGTTTATATACACGTAAGATTAGCATCACCAACGCGTCGCCTTTGAACGGGACCCCGCGCCAAAAATCGTGCAAGAAAAGCTGCTATGTTTAAATTAGTTCGCGACGCCGCCGGTTATAGCCGGCGTCCGTCTCCGCGATTAGCATCGTGGATGCCGGATATATCCGGCGCTCGTTGCGAAATATTTTTAATTTATAAATTTAATATTTTTCGGTTGCATTCTCGTCAAACTTTTAGGACGTGGTACCTCTTCAAGAAACAGAGAAACAGAGAAATAGAAGGTAATAGAAATACAGACTGATTTCTTACGCGTATCTATTTATCCGATTCGGCGCGATCTACTCTGTTCGACGCGTATTCAGGGAGATTAAATCGATTTGGAAATTAGTTGGTTAGATCTGACTTGATCGAACTAGATTGCGCGCGATATAGACGAAAGTCAGACGATCGATCGTACGCGAGATGGAAAAGACGAGATAACGTGACAAAATGGACGAGAAAAAGAAATCGTAGCTTTCGAGCGAGGCTTTCGAGACATTCGAATCTACTCAAAGTAACTAAGTTAAAAATTAATGCACCAAAGTATTCGCACTTAAATGCGAATAAAATCGAAGGACGTTAGAACGTGTTCGTCCCTGATTTATTTCGAACTGGACGTTCCGAAATTGTCGATTGTTAAATGTCGATCGACCTATACGTACGATCGGTAAAATCTACCACTCGAAATACACGCGTGTGTTCTCGATCACTCCCACAGAAAATTTTCACGGTCGACGATTTATTCAGAAAAAGATCCGAATGTTTCTTCGTACTTCGATCGTCGGTAAATACCGTGAAATATCGTTGAACTTCTCGACAATACGCGTAGCCCCTGTCGATAGTTTCCGATTAAATCGCGTTCGATCGATCGGATGCCTCGATAAGCGCGAGAAGTTGCGCTTTTAACGAAACAAACTTTTTACTTTGGGCACGCACGAAGGGTGAAAAATTATTGTACGAGCGTGATATTACTGTTATACGTTTTTGCTCTTGCCAACGATTTTCAAGAAATATCGTTACTCGCTTACCGTTGCAAATTTTAATATCCTTGTTTTTCCTCGAACGATAAATTAAAAGTCGTATGAAATAGATGGTCGTTACATTTTACGAAATCTCATTGCTCTTGGTGGATTTCTTTTTCCCCACGAGAAAAATAAAAAATAAAAATAGAGAAATTCGCTAGTAATATTCAGTAAATCACCATGAGAATCTACGTACGATTACATTTTTTCTACGAGTCAAATGCGACAGATGCTACGACGTTTTTTTCGTATCTTCGAGTGACAAAAGAAACGACTTAAACGGAATACACGAAGTCACGACGAATGGTGTAAAAAATATAAAAAAAAAACACCTATTATCGATCGCGGCTTTGTCAACGTCTATATTTCGATATTAATTCTCGTATTATTTTATTCAAGTGATCGCATCAAAATACTTGTAAACACCACCTATATTCACACCTTGATTATCATCCTCCCAAATTGGATATCTTTCACACAGTGTCCAATGCCGAATTGAAAACGAGATTAAATCAAAATCGTTTAAAAATTGTTCTTCTGCTAAACGTATTATACTGCGTCCTTATATTATTATTATTATTATCATCATTATACTTTCGTACAAAAATATCGCCTTCACGTATACGTGTTAACGAATTTTTCACATCGTTAAAAATGGGGAAAAAATGGAAAAAAAGCGTTTCACGACCGTGCCAATTTTTAGACGCGTAGGAGCAAAGCAGAAGAGATAATGCGTTGAAACGTCCGTTGACTAACCTTTAGAACTTCTCCTGCCAAATGTACTTACGAATTGTACACCCGTAGCTACAACACGCCAGAGAGAAAGTTCAGGAATTTATAGTCGATCGTCCGATTCGTTCTACGCCAAGTGCTCGCTGGCCGTACGAGTATGAATTTTGATGTTGTTATCAAAGAAGAAGAAGAAGAAGAAAAAGAAGGAGAAGATTAAATGGTTCTCCCACCGCCCTTCGATCGTCGAATAAAATGCGAGAAATCGATTTATTTCGGTCGAATAGGAGAAGAAAGGAGAAGAGGCAAAACGGACGTCTATCTCGAGTCGACGGATACGGAACAAACGATTATTGTCCGTCCACGATCCTTTAGCGAAAGGGTTACGTTCGCGGAACGACAGATTCCATTGGAAAATTTGTCAAAGAGGTATCCTACAGGCGGTCCAAAGGCAAATGCGTACATGGGAGTAGGTGTTCACGCGTCGTGCAACAATATCGTGCCCCACTAATTTCTAGTTAATTGGCGGCAATCCTAACTGCGGAAATTATGCAAATGGATTGGCGGTGCAAGCGGAAAAAGTTCGCGTACCACCGGTAAGCCGCAACGATTGGTTTCCGTCCCCGTATCGTACGAAGGCTCGATATTAACACATTAACACGGTACCGAGAACGTCGAGCTGCGTCTGCCGTGGGATCCTGACGATACCTTCGTCAAATATAAATATCAAGCGGAATATTAACTTTTAAACGGCGACATTTAAATTCGCACTGACTGCTCCCTGCTGGCCGGAATCTTTCCGGGCATTTAATTTTGGATATGCAGGCATTTACTTTTCAGGCTCTGTCTCGGTCAAGTTAAGAGATGATTTGAAAGAATGAAAGGCACGCGATAAGCAAAACCGAGTGGTCCCAAAAGTTCCCATTCGGTCGATAAAGGCTAAAGAATTAACAAGTAAAAAGATTAGCAGATATCGGTGTCGATAAAACGTCGTTATACAATAGTTCGTTGAAAATATCTAGATGCGATAACGTTCGATGTAATAAATATATCACTTTAACAAATTAAGATCAATGAAATCTGGACTTTCGAGTGCTAGACCTTCGTTGATTTAAATGAATATTCATCTCGCTTCCAGGAGTACGTATATGTGTACAGTTCAAGTCGTGGCGTATCACGATCTTTTTCCCGATGACGAATACCTCACGTATTACGTCATTAAAAATTGTGTCGTCCACTGATGATCTGTACGTTGATTTTACTATTACCTTTTTACTGCCTGCTCGAAGATTAAAAACTTCATGCACCAACTTCTGACGTGAAAAAGTAACAGAGAAAGTAAATAAATATATAAATATATATATTTATATACGCGATATCAAACGAACGTTTTATTAATTCGAAAGGTTCTAGAAGGAACCAACAGACGAAATGAGACTCATACGGTAGTTAAACACTGCACACATATAGATCCTTACGTCGCGGATTATCTAATTTCTAATTAATCTCCATTATTATCCGTATTGTGCAGTATTAAATTTTTAATGTTTCTACGAAGTTATAAATATACTCTGATCTATTCTAACCAGACGTTTACAAAGTCGATGGGTTTAAAAGTAAAATTTCGCGATTCGATTAACGTATATTTATCTAAATAATGATGTGACACAGCCGTGATCGTTTGAATAGCTCGGTATTAATTCGATATCGATCGCAAATTGATTTCTTTAGATCCTGTAAAGGTTATCGAATTTCGTTCGACGAAGCGTACCATAATAATAACAATAATGATAATAACGTTATTTCGATGTTTCGTCGGTTTAAGGTCTTCGAGCCGCATTCATAAATTGTGATCACTGTTCGCGCAACGTACGATACTTTTTGTTATTTTTATATTTAAATCTACAACCGGATCGAGTAAATTTGATACTATGACATATAACATAGGACGATACGTATCGAAATTATTCGTAAAGAAGGTCCATTCGTATTTATCTGTTGGTCCTGCGCTAATGACGAGAGGGATCCGAATAATTTCTGCGATTCTTTATATACGATGATAATCTTTACGAAATTTATTCGTAAAAATTAATCGATTAAATTATCACAAGTAAAAATAATTAATTTATAATGGCAACAGACGCTGCTTTTTTAAGACAATCGAAGAGACATGGGAATCAATTAAATTGGTTGAAACCAATGAAAAGTTTACATCGAAAGTAAGAAAAACGTAAAATTCTTACATTTAAGTCGAATAAAAATATTGAAGGTTTTTAAGGTGGAAAGACTTATTTATCGAGACACTGTCAAAAAATTCAATAAATAAATAAACAAATAAATATATCTATTACGTTGTGCGTGGATCGAAATTAATTGCTTATTAATTAATTATTTTCATATAGCATCACGACGTTGATCTCTTCTTTGAAATAATTAAAGTTAATTTATCTTTCTACTTTACACTTGTCTCTTGACATCGTATCTCGTCGTAGTGCTTCGAGGCGCACGATTAAAGCCTTACGCTTGCTCGGGGAAGCTTCGATTGGCGACTTACCTTTTCGAGAAGCACCGCTTAACGCGTTAAATGTAAAAAAATTCTTCTTTCTCTTTTTCTATGAAAAAAAAGACTATTTTCTCCGCATTCGGTTCCAATCGTCTAATTTTGCGGGACAACGATTTTTCCTTAAATGTAAAATGTTTACAGCTACCTTTCGAAGGTTAGTATTTAAAAAAAAAATATTAATTTTGTATTTGTGGCGCCATGACCTCGCCTTGACATCGAAGAGAAAATACCACATCGGCTGATAAGTTCGCGGTCTTTCATTTCACTAAAACCACCGTAACTTTTGAATCAAACGTCGAATCGTCATGAAATTTTTACAGCTATCTTTCGAAGGCTAATACTTCCTAAAAAAAATATAAAAAAAATTAATTTTGCACTTGCCATTGAATTGGCGCCATCCGTCTGTCAGGCCGGAAACTTATCAGCCGACGCGATAGGCGCGTTAGAGGCGAGAGAAGGGAACGAAAAGCATCGTTATTTCGATGCCTCTCGAAGGATCCCGAGCAAAGAAGGATTCGGCCGGTAGCCTTTGAAGAGACGGATGCATTAGAAGATCCGTCGACGTATGCATCTCCGCGATGAATATCTTCGTCTTGTCCTGGTAAACGCATATTTCAATCCTGTCGACGAAGGTGTAATATCGTGATTATGAAGGCCTGTCGCGGGATAACGTGGATGTTGCCGCGGCCTTAATTGAAAAGGCAGCCGTCACTGACGCTGACGCTGACACTGACGCCTCCGCTTTCCTCCGCCATCAGAAGCGTTGGACGCGTTTGACCGCGTTCACGCGTTCACGCCGTGCAATTTGGCAAAGGATAGAGAAAAAGAGTCAGGGGGAAACAAGAACGCGAGACGAGCGCAGGAAAAGAGAAGAGAATGGAAATCTCTTTCGAGCATTCTTTTCATCATTCGTCGTGATCATTAAGGTGCCCACGGCGCGTACATTTGCCTTCTTCGGCAACGAGGCGCGATTCCTTTCGCGACTAATCGATGTCTAGAGGAAATCAGTGTCCCTTCGACTCGAATAGATATTATCGATAGGGTCGGCAAGTGTCGGAGGTATTCTTTCGCACCGATAAGTTTCTTAAATACGAATTACAAGTTCTTCGCTATCTTACGTTTCTCTTTCATCAAGACGTCCTGCGAAGAACAAAAGGGAAATGTCGAATGCAATCTGAATTAACTCGAAACTCGAATAATCAGATACCTTCTGAAATATTATTAAGACCTTTTTTATCGATTGTAATTTATCGAAGTATTTCCGAGTCGAAGATTATATTTTTAGCCGCGTCCTTTGCAATATCTTGCAAGTTCATCGATCAGATTTGGTTATTTCGAATTTTCAAACGAGAAAGGAGAACACTATCGTCGTTAACCCTAGATTTATCAACTATCGCGTTCATTTTCACTTCAGAAAATTAACGATGTTAACTTAATGGGAATTGATAAACAGCTTTTCAGATATAAGGTGCGATTTATTGCTCCTTGTACAAGAGTGTCGATATATTAGGTTGGTGCGCATGAAATGTCGGATTTTTAAGTGAATATATTATATTAGATCTATCGGAAAGTAATCAGAATTTAATAAATAAATGCACAAAAAATTGCATTACTTTTCGATCACCATGATACATTGTATTAAAATCCGACATTTCGTGTCTACCAACCTAATAATAAATATGTTCGTCTAAAAGACGAACGTTTATGAATGGTCTCCCATGCATGTTTATGAATCTAGGGTTAATATCGTGAATTACGTTCGTCTGCCGATGGTGCATGGATAGCTTTAACAGATGCGTGATATTCCGTGGCGATGCCACGTAAACCATGATTTACGATCTAATTATGCCATGACCACGTCACGACATCCCTCACTTCGAATTCCTATCGTTTCTTCCCCCTTCACTCGTAAAATTATAAACGTACGTCCGTGCAATCGTTAAGATAGATCGTCAAGATGCTGAATGTAACGAATAAATCCTCCATAGCACGATACATCCCCCGAATTTATCACGTTTTTAATCATGGATTTATTAGACTTTTAAAAAGAATCGTGTTCGACGAATTAGAGCTGTTAGGCGCAGCGATTTTTGTTTCTCTCCCTTCCTCTGGATCTCGCTTCTTCTTCCTTTTTGTCACTAAAGTGCTGATTATGCACGTGCGCGAAGGAAAAACCGCGGTTTTATATCTTAATAGAGCGTTAATCGGAACGAGCGACAAAGTGCCGTTCGTTTAATATGTTTAATATGATCTCGACAATAACTCCCTTGAAAATTCATAATTACGCGGTAAATCGATCGTTCAAAAGTCGTGTCAAATTATTCGCTAGATTCCAAAATCGTTGCTTCGTTTGGAAAATATCGAATATCTCACTTTCAGGCGCATTTAAAACTATGACATTTTTAACGAAGTAATCGGATAACCTTTCTACATATTATATTCGCAGTTGCGTAAATCAAGAGATCGAAGTTAAACGAATATTCCCGTATCGAGCTTGAATAGCGTCGAAGCGATAGCTCGCTTATGTCGCGTTGGGTCGATTCGATATCAATTACGAAGGTGACGCGTATACGCGGCTTTTTCGTGGAACCTGCGTCGCTCTGTTTGCGATGAAAGGGTTGTAATGAAAGGGTACACAACCTCGCAAACTTGGATCTGTTAAATCCAAGATGCCATGACGTTTTTGAAGCTTAAAAGGGAACATTAAGCGGGCCAATCCCGAGCCTGGGACCGCACGTTTTTGGGCAAACTTGTACGTTCTAAAATCACCATAACTTTGTTATTTATGAAGCAATTCGGATGCATTCCAGGCATTATTGGAAAAAAGTATGTTTTTTAATCATTATAGTAACTTTTTTACGTAATAAAATAATTTGTACGATTTTTTTAGAAATTGTAAAATAGGATGCACTTTAGGTATCATTAAAAAAATTATCTTATAATAATTATTATAAAATTGTACTTAAAAATAAGTCTCACCGAAGCTTTTAGTACCTTTTTAAAGTACGATATTGTGTGAAACATTTTTCTCTATGAAAAGGAACCATACAAAATTTACATATATGTCTTGATTCTCTTCGTTTTCCATGTGCGGCACAAACTCTGCCTCGTAGAAAATTTCTATCGACTATCGATGTAAATACTTAAATACACAAAGCAGATACAATGTATCGAAGTAGGTGACATCTAAAGGCAGCGTGCAGAAAACACGAGTTATTTCGTGAGCGGTCCTTAACCCTTGGAGCGCCAACCGACTCTATTAATGCGTATAAAGTGCGGAGCGCCGAAATACCGACTATTGCGCAGTTTGATTGTAGGTATCGACCTGTACGGACGCGTCTTAGCGCGCGCACGTATAACGTTTTTAATGAGTTGATAACGTTTATAAATAACCACTTAAAATTATTTTCCTGTGAATCGCTAGTATCTCAGGAAGAAGGTTAGCACTAAAAGGGTTAATCTGTCAACTTCGGCGCTGCCGAAAGGATCTAACTAACGATTTCAAATGAAAAAGCGATAAAGGACGCACCATCGAACGGGTTGTTCGCGTGACATTTATACATACGTTGTACGTATTTACACGTACGAAAAGGACGAAGCAAATAAGGGCGACTGTAAGAGCAAGAACGACGAAAAAAAAGAAGAGGAAGAACAAAAATAACATAGACGAAAAAATAATGAGATTTTACATTAAAGGAATAATGAGAAGGCGAATTTACGACGCGTACGAATATACAAGATGGAGGAGCGTCACGCGGTTGCTCCGACTCCGTATGTGGGACATCGCGGCGCCATTCCGTCTCGTGGCATACAAAAAGGTTCCCCTCTCATCGTGCCGCCCCTCCTTCCTCCCTGGCACTTCCTCTTCGCGTACGTTTCGTCGACTATTCGCAGCCACCGTCGTCTTCGAGGTTCCCCGGCCAAGCGCGTTATCGCGACCCTCTCCATCGGCGTTATCGAGAACGATCGGTCGATCCATGGTCGAAGGAGACCACGGTCGATCATGGCGCGTTCCTGTCCGCACTTCCTGTCCGCTACGCGTAAAAAACTCCCTCGTGAATCTTCTAATTCGTCGAACGAACCACGCGATTAATCTCCTACGATTTAGCCCCTCTTGCGCCCCTCGTACAGTCTTCGTCTTCCTTTTACACGCCCGATCGATCGAATTATAATATCGCGCTATCAGAAATCTCAATCTCGTTTCGCACGAATAATTGTAACAATAATTTTCTTTTTTTTTTTTATTGTCGTAGAGAACTCGCGCGTTCCGTTAGATCGTTCGTTTCGTCGTTCGAAATCTTACAAAAAGTTCCGTGACGCTATCTCGCGCTAAAACCCGTACCGTTAAAAATAGACGTCTGGAAAAAAATTGACCCGACTGACGTCTGATTTTAACTATTATACTTTTATTTTAACTTTTTTACTAACTTTAACTAATTTGAATTTCATACATACATACATGAAAACATAATTTTCAAAACATTTCTTACTTTTGAATCATGAGATCAATCGAAACGCGTGCATTGACACGGATATGGCCGACAAAGCGAATGGTTTCGACGGTAAATTAAAGATAATTGGCGCGATAGGCTCTGCGATTGAGTACGTGCGCGAACACGTACGCCTATCGATCGTTTTTTTATTTTATTTCATGCGCAGGTAAGTGCGGTGTGCCGAGTTAAAGTTATAGAGCGTAGGAGTGGGGGTACCAAAAGTCAACACGGCGTTTGCTAGGTTCTTACAGGTGGCCAGGCCAGTAGTTTCCATCGAAAAAGAAACTTCTCTCGCATCAAAAGCAATGCGTTTCTCCCTGTAGCACGTGGACGCGACTTTTTCATGGTTTTTTTTAGGTCGATGAACTTCTTGGATAAAAACGACGACGCGCGCAACACGAATTAACGCGATTTTCTTTCTTGCCATTGTATTTTAGAACGATCTTCACACGGACGATATAAAAATTAGAGAAGAACGAACAATTGCACGAACATTTTGCGCGAGTGGCGCGCCGGATTCTAAATGATAAATTTCCCGCGGAATGGATTGGACGCGGAGAGACAGTGCGTTGGTCTGCTCGCTCCTTTGACTTGACACTCTTTGATTTATTTTTATGGGGGTGCGACAAAAAATATTGCGCCGAGAGATATCCCGGCAACGATCGGAAATATGAAAGAACGAATTTCAAATATCTCTGAGAGGATACTTTCAGGGATAGTAGAATTTAAAGATTGAAATTTGGAGGTTAACATTTTGAGCGCGCGTCTTAAGGTATAATAAATAACGCGACCAACGTGTCCGATATCTTTTTGTACTTCCCGTACTTCAGTTTTCCTCACCGATTCACAAATTTGCCCAACTTTTGCGGAAGGTTGGACTCAAGTTCATCGAAAGGTCGACGAGTCGCGCATTGTCAAACGCGTCTTAACATCGCCTTCCCTATGGTAAATAAAAAAATAGACCGTTCCATTTAAGAAAACACGATTGTTTGCCGATTCTCCGAAAATATGACCCTCGATCGACCTTGACCTATTCCGACTAATTTCCTCCCCCCTGATATTCAATATTTTTGTCCTTTAGAATCTTTTTGTATATCTGCAAACAAAGAAGTTATTCTTGGTGATTCAGTTGGAAGAAACACCCCGTATAGACCTTCAGAGGAAATAATCAATAATTCGCTACGAACCTTTCCACACTGTCAAAGATATTTAATTTCAAGGAGCAAAGGAAGGTCTTCCTTCCCTGCTCGAAGCATACCGTTGAAAATATCGATACGTTAGATTTTACTTTCTTTGATTATTAATTATATATTCTCGCGGTTTAATGTTCTCGGAACCGTCATCTTTCAAACGTACATTAATTTATTCTCGTTGTTAAGGCGCCAGAGAGAATCCTTTCCCTTCGATGTGGATCGATTGGTTAATTTCCTTCTGCTTCGCCGATGACACGCGAATCATCTCTTGGAAATATCGAAAAGGAAAAAGGAAGGATGAAATATGGACGATCGTTTAAAAAATCTTCTTCTCTTTGGGTTATTTCATGGCTTACCATGGCTCGTCTCCAATTCGATCTAATCGATTGTACTCGATACATGTTTAAGAGATCGAATTTACTGTTATTTTCTCCGTAAAGTTTTCTTTACAACGTCGTCTTTCTAGCGACAATAATTATTGAAATGGCTGCATCTCAAGCTCGACGAAAGCGTACTGACCGTTGATTCGGTAACAAATGATAATCTCGTTACAAAACGATAATAATAAAAAATTATTATTAACTAAGAATTTCGTCCTTGACGAACTAATACTTCATCAGCGTATGAAACGTCGTATTTTAAAGCGAATATATAAAACAGCAAATCTTTTTTCAAGAGCTATTTATTTAATCAAAATATGCTCCATTTGCTTCGATACGCCTTTACCAACGAGATTTTATCGCATAGATGCCGTCTTAAAGAAATTCTGATATGGAATTTGTCGGATTTTCTTC
>JAITYT010000032.1:967894-987817 GCA_025433975.1 Liostenogaster flavolineata
AACTGCGTAAATTCGCTCTAAGGAAGTAAAATCAATCCGTTGGCTAACCGTTTGTTTCTTCAAAATTTTGAAGAACTATCTTTTCATAGAGAGATAAAAGCAGATTTGATCACGGACTTTTATCACTTTAATTAATTAGGAGAGGTTTTTACAGTTTTAAATTTTTTTTTATTGTAATTATCTAGGAAAAGTCTTTTGACACAGCATTGCATGGAGCCGAAAAATCGGAGTCTCTTTAAGTCAACGCCCTAGCCCTTCAAAATTCGGGAATCGTTCGTTATATTGTTAATTATGACTTGAAAAGCGTAAGAGATTGGGAAGAAAGAGTTCTTTCTTCGAATGAGCACTATAACTTGACGAAAGATTCAACGATCGTCTGTATAGTTTAGAAAAAGTTAAAAACAAAAATCTGTATTATTAGTCGAAATAATTACGAAGTAGTATAATAAAGATATCGTAATTCCGTTGCAGCTACAAATTCAATTACAGCGACTGTATTATTATTAACATTCGTTTCCCGACGCTCATTGAACTTCGTAAATCGAATCGAACGATCTTTCGATATCATTATTCGTGAGTAGAAATATATTGTTTTTCGATATCGACGACATTGTTCGTGACATTAAACCGCGTCATTTAATAATTTGGTTCAATTTTGTATAACATCACTTGGCGTCGATTAGACTCCAAAATTTTATTAAAATCGAAAAATTATTGAAAGAATAAAAAAAATAGCGAATAAATCATTAGCTAAAACTCAATAAGCGAATTAAGCAGTCAAAAATATTCGTATGTGCGACGTACACGACGAAAGAGTCTGTGAAGGGAGTTTGCGTTCGATTCCTAGTTGGAATATCAACCTCGCGAAATAAAATAAAAATGTTTAATGTTTAATTCCGCGCATGTCGCACGGCGAGGTAGTTCTTAGTCAACGCGGCTTCCGCGTGTTCCAAGATCTTACAATTTTTTTTCTGTGTCCGGGACACCTTCTATACCGCCGCTATCAGTCATGACTATTTCCAGTCCCGACTGGACGTAAAGAGTAATTAAAACGATTGCGTCATCGCTAGTCGAGTACGAGTTATAGCGATACGACGTATCGATAAATATTCCCGACGAATAAAATTATTCAAATCGATATTTATTCAATTTATAATAAATTGATCGTATCAAAAATAACGCAAATATAATTTCTATCGATTTCAATGTTATTCAATTTATAGTTTCAAACGTTTACCTCGATCTTTTCTGTCGAAGTATAGCGTGTAGCCAAGAAATAAGTTTAGCATTCGTTAATCAAAAAGCCGATAAGAACGTAGCAAATATTTAGTAAGGCGTGTACTGTAAGACAAGAGTCGAGAAAGGCGGAAACACTATCATAGTTTCAAGGGACCAATATCGTGAAATCAGTTTGTCGAAATCAGCTTACAAGATATAAATTTAATTGAAGTTTAGCGAAATGTCTTATTGAGTGAGGTTTTTTTTCTTTCTTTCTTTTTGAGGTTTACTGATGTTTGAAATGGTCGACATCTTCTGGGAAATTCCATTTGATTTGATTCGATTTGATTTATTGTGTCGAGCTCAACTAAGAGCCCATTTACAGAGTTAACGAACGTCCACTATAGGATGGACTACAAGATATAAATTTAATTAAAGTTTAGCGAAATGTCTTATTGAGCGAGGTTGTTTTTTTTAGGTTTGTTGATATTTGAAATAGTCGATATCTTGTGGGAAAGTTCAGAATTATATGGAATGGCGGCATCTT
Source organism: Liostenogaster flavolineata (assembly GCA_025433975.1). Taxonomy (NCBI): domain Eukaryota; kingdom Metazoa; phylum Arthropoda; class Insecta; order Hymenoptera; family Vespidae; genus Liostenogaster; species Liostenogaster flavolineata. The sequence goes on from JAITYT010000032.1 coordinate 969,660, forward strand.
GAATCGTACGGAACGGCGGCATTTTGAATTGTACCGAACAACGGCAACTTGAATTGTAATGAACAGCAGCATCTTGAGAAAAACGATCGTGCCCGTCATGTAGAAATGTTTGGGAGTTCGTAGATGGTCCTGTCGATTTAAAAAAAGAATCGACGTCAGTGTCGCTAGCGCCATCTCGCGTCGGACGGTGCAACTTTGTGGCTTTCTCATAATCGCAGGCGCGTCACGCTGAAGAGGAAAGAGGACATCGAGACAACGACGACGACGACAAGGACAGTGTAATTGCGCGGAGCTGAAAAGCGAAGAGTCGATAGAAATCGAGGAGGAAAAAAGTGCGTTCTTTCGCGGAACGGCGACCGTTACGTTTTCTCCATTCGTCGACAAGGAAGAACAGATCTAAAGGTAACCAACCATCCTTTTTCTTTCGACGAACGTGCGACGCGTTCGACGTTACGTTGCTTTCGAACGTTGCGTTTTATTTTCTACGACGACGAGACTCGCGTGCGAAACCAACAGGCCGAGGTCGCGTTGAACGAAACGCCTCGACGTCGGATCGATGAAATTTTGAAATCGCGAAGCGTTGGTGATCAATTAATCGCGATTGTCGCGATCAATTGACCCTGATAATCGTTCGTAAGCATCGTTCGATGACCGATTCGATGACTCAGCGAGGTGGGAAATCGCTTCGCCCTCCGACCGACAGCAGAGACCATTTTTTTTATTTTGGAACGATGTTTTCGTCGACGTTGGACGTAAATAAATGTAAAACGTGTCGCCGATTTCGATTTCAGATGCCGAACATTAAGATGCAAAGTTCCGATGGCGAGGTCTTCGAAGTGGATGTTGACATTGCCAAGTGCTCGGTCACGATAAAGACGATGTTGGAAGATCTTGGGCTGGACGAGGAGGAGGAAGAGGTCGTACCGTTACCCAATGTTAATTCGGCGATATTAAGAAAAGTCATACAGTGGGCTACGTACCACAAGGACGACCCACCACCGCCGGAGGACGATGAAAACAAGGAGAAACGCACTGACGACATCAGCTCGTGGGACGCGGACTTCTTGAAAGTACGCGTCGATTATTCTTGATCTTTTTTTTTGCAGGTATTCCTCGACGTAGACGGAAGAAAAATGCGACATCCCTCGGGTTACACGATTTTTTTTTACTAATTTTGATAAAAAGGACGAAGTAATGAGTGTTTATCGTATATTTATTAACACTATGCCGTCCGCACGCTTAATGTAAATTTTGTCGTAAGGGCACAGGTTTTTATGAAAACATAAAGTTTCTATGTCTGCTGTAATTTATTGCTTGTTAAACGAAACACGCAATATTAGCTTTCGTTCTAAAGCTAATACCACGATAGACCCATCTGCGCTTGCGAGATAATTTTGGCATGGTACCAACGTGGTGCCACTGGACGGCATAGTGTTAATATAATTGAGCTATCTGCAGAATCCTTTTGCTTCTTGCTCTTGAAAACTAGAAATTTACAGTATCTAGCGAAGACACGGACGAACCGAATCCAAGTCCATTTACGTGGTTTCGAGTTACACGGAACCGATTAATCGTGTAATTCGAGAGACACCTGTATTTGACTTTACATTCCTTCGAAATACATAAATATAATATATCGATGATGTAAAACCTTACGAATTAATTCACTAATCGGTAGAAGTAGAATTGTTCGAGGTTATTTCGTTGCGTGTGATTTTAGGTCGACCAAGGGACCCTCTTCGAACTGATTTTGGCCGCTAATTACCTTGACATTAAAGGATTGTTAGACGTTACGTGCAAGACCGTCGCTAATATGATCAAAGGCAAAACCCCGGAGGAAATCCGGAAAACGTTCAACATCAAAAACGATTTCACCGCTTCGGAGGAAGAACAAGTTCGCAAAGAGAACGAGTGGTGCGAAGAGAAGTAGGCCAAAGCAAATACGATTTTTTGCATTCTTACTGCTAAATTCGTTTCCAGGATTCAAGAATTAAATTAATAAAGTTGTTTCATTTTGTTATTTCGATAAGCATTCATTCGATTTTCTATTTGTTTAAACCGTAGGATAATCGATGAAGGATATTTATTCTCAAACGCTTGAAAATGTCTCGAAGACTTTGTGTTTTATCGATCTTCACTCGATACGCGATAAATTATGCTCGTTTCGCGTGAATTATACCACTCGTATAGATCAGCTTAAAGAGTGATCTTCGATCGAGTTAATTATTCTAAAAGTTCTAAGAAGCTAAGAATAAATAATCTTGGATAGTAGAATCTTTTTATTGTGTAGTACACGTTATGTAAATTTAAGGATACGATGTGTTTGAGCTTTATAAGTGATTTGCCTTATAAATACTATTCTCCGGAGAGGAAATTTCGTTCTGCATAACCTTGCCCAAAGACCTCTTTGAATATCATTGTCTATGAAAAATTCTAAAATGTGTCGGACATTCTTAACAACTTTTCCAAAATAAAGATCTATCTCATATTTGACACCTAATATATTTAAATCATTAGTATACTTTCTTTAAAATAAATAATTAACTGTTGTGTATTTCTTAGTATAATATATAAATCTTCCGTTCTTATTATTAAAAAATACGTAGTTTTTTCTTTTTTTAATGTTTTTTTATAAATACATGTAATAAAAATAAATCTGATTATCTAATAAAATGTGAACTTAAATAAAATTTAAGACAAAATTATGAAAAAACATGTTAGTTGTTTGGTTTGAGACTATTTTAATAGAAAAGAAGAAACATTAATATATGTAGATTTTCGAGTGTGTCATTCTTGTAATATTTCAAACAGATTAATTCTCTTAATTTTATGATTAATCTTTCTGTTTTAAAATTTCTGTTGCATTGCTATAACAAATTTAACTTATAATAATAAATCTATATATATATCACATAATTTGATATTTGTAGGTAATAACAATTAATAACAGCCGCGAATAACATTATAAAAACTGTAATATATGTATATTTGTAATCGTTGATACACGTAATACGACCGTAACGAAAAAAACGTTAAAAACTAATTTCCACCTTTACTATTGAAATTGATTAATTATTTAGGACAGAGTTTTCGTAAGAGGATAAAAACATACATATATACGCTTATTTCCGTTACATATACAAGCCCTTGTGAAAGTTATAACTTGTATAAGTGCATATAATTTTTCCACATGCGATAAGCTGCTTTAGTAGCAAAGAATTTTGTTTTGTTTGCAAGAAATTTTATTATCAAAGGTGAAGAAGGTAAAGCTAAGGGAATATGCATTTATTCTTGTCTATAAAGAGGACAAAAATAGTTTCCAAAATGTATTTATTTTAGATGCAAAACACACGGGTGTCTTTACGATGTGAGAAAAGGCTTAATGAAATTTAGAACTTGTAAAGAAAAATATATAACATGAAATAAAACTATTATATATTCAAAAGTTTATTTAAAATTGCATTAACACAGTCAGTCACTTTAGTTTCTTATTGCATTTAATCTTTTTTTCAGACGACTATTATACATATTAACTTTAAAGAAAAAGTTGAAGCAAATTCCTATAAATAATATATTACCTATTTTCATATATTACGATGTATAAAATGTAGGAATAAATTGTTTCTTGTCACCTATTTCAATATATAACGTCGACTTATTTCTGTAATATTTATCGATTTAAAATTCATATAAAAATAACTTACGATAATACAAAGATTATAAAAAATGATTTTTAATATATTAGGGAAGCTTACGCTTGCTTTTTCTTCTCATTTTGATGTATTCGTATATTATTTAACTCTTTGAATTATGGTATCAAGTATCGAATTATTATCGATACAAATAACTTTTGACAGTACGTTAAAAATGTTAACAGAAAAATACATCTCTTACCTTTTTTTTGGACTTATTGAATCTTAAGTACCTAGTCAATATCGGGTTATTATAAAACCGATTAACTTGCAAAAATATATTTTTGAAATTACAATCAAAATGAATTTCGTAATTATAGGGAATTTATTCTATATTTTCTTATTACATTAATTACGAAAGCACGTTATATCTTAATGAGAGAAACAAACGTCATTGTTAAAATAAGCAGAAAGGTTGGTATATTTTTGAATAAGTCTTCGATACATGATAGCTTAACTTCATTTTTATGTACTCACGTTAAAATATAGATATATTTAGAGAACTGTCTTTTCCTCTTTAAATACTGGAACGTATACATATTAGAACGCTTAAGTTTAAATAATAAATTTGTATTCGGTCACACGATGGTACCTACACATATTCCATTGCGAATTAACGCATTTTCTAGAAGCAATAAAATCTTAGATTCTACTCATAAGATTATTAAATAAAACCAATTATTTTAATTATACATTTATACGAGGACTTTGTAAAAAGGAAGCTACATTTTTTTTATGACAAAAAATATATAAATTGCTGAAAATATTTGTTAAGAAGTAGCGTAAAGCGTATAAATGTATCTTTGAAGCATAACTATAAAAAAAAAATCGTGTTAAAAGATAATTTATAATAATTATAATGTTAAAACAGATCAACGTGATTATCTTCAACGTTCTTAAAGAGTGATAGCATTCGTTTTTGCGGATTTGTCTAGCGCAACAGGGAAACTAGTTCTTTGGACAAAGTTATGCAAAACGAAGAAAATATTTTGCTCTTGTGACAACGATTGTAACACGAGCCATACGAATCGCCTGTACATCAGTCGATGAAATCAAATGAAAATATTTAGTCCATTTTCTCGATGTTTCCTGTATTTCACGATGAATATCATCATTTACATATTTCATGGAGATGACACATCGAATCTACATTGTAGATGTATAATCAAAGGTATCAAGTATGCAAACGGAAAAGTATAGAAATGCGAACAATAAGGAATCGAAAAGATGTGTTTGTCCCACAATGAGTACAGGTGTATCGGTAGATTTCGTACAAAGTGAGAACATAACCTAATAAAAACATCGTCGAGTAAAAGATCTTATTTTTATTTAAGACGATTAGCAATGATACGATATGGATCTTACTATAAATCTCATTGCTTATTATCGCTGTTTACTTATAAGAGACAAAATTAATTCGAAATAATATTTTTACTTATGCATTAAAGATAAAAAATATGGGTAAGTTGATGTTGTAATGTTAGGTACTTATAATTGAACAAATATCACTTCTATATGTCTTATCATAAATTGGGAATACTTATAAAATTAGTCTGTATAAGTTCAATAATAATAATTTTAGATAATGAAACCAAAAAACCACGGTTGCATGATTATAACGGAGAAAGTAATTTGCAACAATCTTTACTTAATACATGTAACTGGAATTTCTTGGATAACGTAGCGATAGAATATTATACTTTAGAAAAAGTAATTGCAATAAAATATTCCGAGATCGATGCTGCAAGATTAAGAGTCTCCGATATCCTAGAAGATATCAAGAATTTTGAATTTATTGGTATAAGTTCCGACGTGATAGAATATTGTATACCTTCTTTAATGCTTGGGTAAGACTAGCGTTTGAAATAACATACATACATACATACATATTAAAAGTACAAAAATAATATGTAGATGTTGATAAAAATTGAAAAATAAAAAATATTTAAACACATAACTACTGCTTTATATACTTGCTAAGTATAGTACAATTCAACATTATTATGTGTCGGTAGAACTAAGAATTTGAGTAAATTATATTTGATTATGAATTACAATATAAACGCAAAATAAATTAATAGTTCCTTATTTTTCAGAATACTCGCAAGGTCACACGCCTTCGTATATTTACCTTCAGAATTAAGTGCACATAAGAAACTGCTCGTTCATTTACAAATAAAATATATGTTTGTTCAGCGTTTGATTTCCGATGCAGACGTTATTTGTAATTTTGAAATACACGATGAACAAATTCATTTGGTAAAAGTGAATCGTGAACGAAAAGAATGCTCGCAAAATATATTAAATCGTTACGCTTATGCGATCTCAACTTCAGGATCAACGGGAACATCGAAGATAGTTAAAGTACCGCATTCTTGTATATTACCAAATATTAAAGACTTGCAAACAATTCTCTCTGTTACAGTGTCCGATAGAATTGCTCAATTAACGAGTTTAACCTTCGATCCTAGTATCGTAGAAATTTTCTTAAGTTTATCTTCCGCCAGTACGCTTTGTATGACGTGTAAAGAATTAAGAAATGCTACGAACAGGTAATGACACAATTATGAAAAGATAAGGAAAACAAAGCAATGTGACTTCACTGTCGACGAAATAAATTTATATTTCGAAGCATCGTTATATTTTAGGTTGTTAACGACAATGTTTCGGAAGAAAGTAACTATATTGCAGAGTACTCCGTCGCTCTTTCTACATAGATGGTCTGCTCAATGTCTCCGTACAACGCTTCTAAGCGAAAAAAGTTGCCTGAGAATTCTCCTTTTAGGTGGAGAACCATTTCCTAAGATAGAATTATTTTCTAAAGTTAGGCATCCTAAGAATAGGACAGAATTATTTAACATTTATGGAATAACGGAAGTGTCATGCTGGGCTAGTATCAATAAAATTCCATGGGTTAACGTGGCTTTGGAATCGTCTCGTCTGGGTAAACCTTTGTCGGAAACTATATTACAAGTTAGAGACGAAAATGGGACTATTTTGCACAAAGGAGAAGGTTTACTTTATATCGGTAATTATTATAAAGTTGTCGTACGTGTCAGTCGATTGAAAAATTATTACAAGATTTATTATTTTTTTATTTTTTATATAGGAAGTAGGACGAGAGTTTGCGCGATAAACAATGAAGTACTTAAAAATACTACAGATGCAGTGTTCCGTGATTCTGGCGATATCGTTAAGGTAAGATGTAATTTGAAGTAATTTCACTTCTTTTTCATTTGTATTTTATATTTTATTGTGACACAATCCAATAGAACGTAGCAACGGATATACTTGAAATATAAATAAATAATTACTAATAGGGGTTTGCTATTACTTTTTAGGTCGACGATAATGGCCAGATATATTACAAAGCAAGAAAGGATGACGTGATAAAAAGATACGGTAATAAAGTGAATTTACAGGAACTCAATAGAATCGTCGCAGAACTAAGCTTTGTATTAAATTGTTACGCGTGTTGGGATGAGCACACCCATAAGTTACACTTATGTATCTCTACTATAAACACAGTAACGGATGTAGTCAATTTAAAGAACGATGTGATGACACACGTAGAAAAGTTACCCGCATTTTATAAACCTGATGAAATTCATTTCGTCGAATATTTTGAACTTACTGCCAACGATAAAGTTTGTACTCGTTTTTTACAAAGGATATGCGAGAAAGAAGTCGGATCGCGCGAATCATTAGAAAACATTAAACCTAAAACGTCAAGAGATACTTTCGAAAGTATATGGATGAATTACATGAAATGTAAAGCTGGTGGATTCGTAAAATCGGGAGGTACATCCATCGTGGCTCTTCAAATTTCCGTTTCCGTTTCCGAAGCTTACAGGGCAGAATTTCCCGAATTGATTGGCATGCTATTGAAAGACGCCACTTTCGAGGAATGTCTTATGTATATATTAAATAATCTTTCGCTTAGTACACACGATGACGTAAAAATGCCTGTCGTGTCTTCCAAAGATAAATTGATTTCCAATGAGAATTTATCAACCACCGAGTCCGCTATTCGTCGTTTACATACGACCGATGGAAAATATCTTTGGTACAAGTGTAAGGGTAAACTTTATGATTATTTAGCGGAAGAGAATCAAGTAACGATATCGAATGTAAATACAATACCAAGTATTAAAGTACAAGATTCTTACGATCTTTTGAAGTGCGTGGATGCATCGCCAAGTATATTTCAATACGTCGAGTAAGCAAGAAGAATTTTATACCGCGGAGCAAAAAAACTAAGATTGTATTACGATTTAACAAAGGAAGATATTCATTAAATTATCTGTTTAATATTATTGATTTAGCGAAACATTTGTAACCGTCGGATCACATTCGGGTATAATCTGTACTATCGAACTTACGAAACAATCCTGCCATTCCTTAGTATACAAAGTTACCTTACCGGATAGAATCGAAGCATCCGTACTGATCTTAAAAGACTTTAAAGGTATAATCGGTACGTATCTCAACTTTAATGTCGTATCGTATACGTCTCTTTATACAAAATATTTTAAAGATATATATTATCGCAGGATGTTACGATGGTTGCATTTATTGTATACATTTAAAATCGGGAAAAATATTTTGGAAGTATCAAACCAACGATATAGTTAAATGTACAGCCATATTATGTCAATCGCAAATTAATTTATTCGTCGGCTCGTACGACTGCAATATATATTGTCTTTCCGCAAAGGTATGTGTATATATTTCAAAATCGTCATATCTTTCACTTTTATAAATGGTAGTAATAAAAATTATGTTATAATCTAGACCGGATTTAAAATATGGAGCGTCGAAACAAACGATGGCAGTGTTTCCGCTAGTGGTTGCTTGCATCGACGGACAGGCACCGTACTTTTCGGAACTTTGGGTGGTTCCTGTTTGGCATTACAGCAATCAACTGGGAAAATTATTTGGAGACACAAACTTGAACATCCGATTTTTGTAGCGCCAATTACACTTAAGAATGGACTCGTTATTTTTTGTTCCGTTGCTGGAATGATTTGCTGTTTCGATATTCAGACGGATCTAAAGGTAAAAGTATCCCAACCGAACGATGCAATTAACTCTAAAACAGTACATTTATCTATTTTTATTAGTGAAATACAGATTATAGAAAATATAATTTTACAGATATGGACGTACGTAATAGATAGCAATATATTTTCATATCCCATAAGTCGATATGATTCAATTACAAAATGTGAAAATATTATCTTTGCTTGCATGAGTAAAAATATATATTCTTTAAAATTGAGCAGTACTAATGTGAAGTCGGAACCAATTTTAACGTATATCTTAAATGCTCCTTCATCGATTTTTGCCACTCCGTGGTGCGAGGATGATCTTATGTTCGTCGCGTGTACGGACGGCAGTTTGTGTATTTACAGATTTTTAGAAGGCGAATCGGTGACGAGTATAAAATTGCCTGGTGATATATTTTCATCGCCAGTTGTTCACGGTACACGCATCGCCGTTGGATGTAGAGACAATAATCTTTACGTTTTGAACTTTTCTTCGGACACGGATAAATAATTCATCGACGTAAATATTTACAGACCCGATCTAGCCGAATATAGATATCGAGTCGTTTACATAATCTATGGTTCTAGAATGGATAGGATTGTAGAAAAATCAAATTAATACAATATCATTTATTCCATATGATTCTCGTATTACAGTTACATTATGAATAACGGTTAAAAAAAAGAAATGAATCCCTTCCTTTTGCGTGCATACACGGTCTTCAAAAAACTTTGTACGTAGTGTGAGCTCGCGCGTGCTCGTGATATCAAGCAAGAGAGCAAGCAAAGTAGTAATTCAGAGAAATGATCAATCACTCACCAACCCAAAAACCATGTTCGCATACATACATGCACACAACAGCAATAAATAGATGCACATATATATATATCCATGTACGTACATATGCACATCTAATTTGTATACCTTATCAAATAATGATATATAATCATGATACACTCATGGTAGGCAAAGGAATATTCACAGTCGCAAGCTCGCATAAAACAACAATATTTCAACGATTTGATCTCATATTTAAATATATATCTATAGTATATCCATAATGAAATGCTCGGATGTTCTCTGTAATCACTCGATTATCCAATATTTTGACGTATAACTTTCTCGAATGACATAGATCGTTATATTTCAATCGCATGGAATCTATGCCTATATTTCTTTCATTTCCCATCTTAACGTATACTTTAAGTTTCAAATAATATCGTACCAATAGCTATTTTATGTATAGGACTAACATATTTCCTAAGCCTAAACTGAGACATGCTATTTATAATTCCGTGTATAGGATGTTTCTTCGGATTATCACTATATTGTACCTTATCTTGCAATATATAACGTTTCACTATGAAGTCGCAACAGTAACTACAAATTTCTCTTACATCGTTCAGGCCCACGATGTAATTCTCCCTTATTTCATTATACTTCGGTAGTTAAAATATGATATACATCTGGTAAATTTATACGACTCGACTTTTAATCTTCTTCCTTTAAATACTTCATGCGCACTGAGAACATACGATTTTGCTACTACACTCGAATGAGGCATGTCTTGTTTAGGTGTATGAAAATGCAAAGTCGATACCGGCATCGTTGATCCAAGATCGACTATAATTACGAATTTATAGAATGTTCGATGTTCCATGTAGTAGTTAGAATAGTAGTAATATGTAGGGAGTAAGAGACCAGGGGCAGTACATTAGATTGGGTATAATTAGCGGACAGAGAAAAAGTGGGTTTTTTCTTCGTTTTTTTTTTTCTTTTTCTTTACCTTTTTACTTGTTCTCTTTCAAAGAGATTTCAAAACTAACGACGACGACGACGACTCTTTTCGCAGTACATAACGCGCTGGTGCGTTATTTATCTGCATCAAGATACCGCCCCAACCGACACAGTCGGCAGATGTATACGGAACGACGTCGTGTTTAATTCGACTTTCTGATGAATTATTAATATTTAGAATAATGAGTAATCGTATGTACATTACGGTTACTGGTCTTCGTCGCCCAATTCGTGCTTAACCTTGTCGAAATCGAACTCTTCGCCGGTGGCACGCTTGAAGATGTCCAGTACGTCCAGGCAAGTCGTTTCGAAATGCGTCGTCGCGTCGTAACTTCTCGATATGAAGATCTGGCTGTTCAAGCCGTCATCGGTTGGCTCCATATAATCCGAAAAGGAAGTGAACTTTTGCCTGATGGGGCCGAGCAAGTCCAACCCCGGTTTAATTTCAGCTTCTGGATTTTGCGTTTCGACGGTCGTCGAGACCATGGCTATGAACCATCCTTTGGCCGCGACTTGGTGGGTATGAGATACCAGAGACACGTAAATATCGGAGTTACGGGATACCTAATTGGAAAAATAGCGCGTTCGTCAATTTTGGACGATCATAATGATGTCAGGTCTACCGGAAGGTAATCAAAATTTCTTCGATTTTATAAACATTTATTTTTACTTTATTTTAAAGATTTTTTAAAAAGGAAATCGAACAACTGCCTTTACGATGGCAAAAAGCGCTAGAAAATATGATGGAAATTATTTTGTCGATCGGTACTGCAGATTTCTTTGGTAAATAAATGCAAAAAAAAATTTCGATTACTCTTCGATCTCCCTAGTATGTCGTAGATCGATCGAGAAGTGGCAAATGTTTTCTACCTGTTTTTGTGGAATGATAATTTGCGTCGAAAGTGCATCTCCCGTATTCGGTATCGGGTGGTCCAAAAGACAAATGCATCTGATAACTTTACCCACTTTTTTCACACGCTCAGGTACGTACGTAGGATCACAAAATACTTGCTTACAGTGAGCTGTCTCGTCTCCGGAGCGTACTCCGATCACCTATCGATAAACACGACGCAATAATTATATACTTAAAATCGATATTTTTCCACCATATTGCACCATCGTACAAAAATAGGTATTTTTTCCAGTACTTTTCTCGGATATTTCCTTCTTCTTTACAAATCATTGTTTTTTTCATAAAGCTACAGCCCAAGGTTTACTAATTTTACCAGCAACCGTATCTTGTAAAAATGGAAGGAATCGCGAACGACTACGATCCAAGACCGACTAAATAACGAGAGAAAAAGGTGAAGATTTAGAAAGTTAAGGAAAAGACGAGTTTAACGGGCCGATCGGACGTGCGGCGAGCTGCTCTAAAAATTTCTTCGCTCTATCGGCCAAGTATCGAAATACGTATCGGATTGGCAGCTAAGCGATTGCGGATTTTACCTAACAATCTATCGGTAGAATCCACGATGGTTTAATTGCCAACTCAATATATAGAAATCTAACATCGATTCGATTACTCACTTTGCCACCCTCGATGACAATTTCGTCTATCGGTTTGTCCAACATATACGTTCCTCCGTAAATAGCACTGAGTCTAGCGAAACCTTGAGGGAGTTCACCCAAACCATACATAGGATACAAATACGGAGACTTTCCGTAACGCGCCAAGCTATCGCTGTACAATTTAATTCTTCTTATTGTAGTTATCGCGCTCTGATTGATATATTCGTCGTCTCTGGAATGCAAAAAAAGTTCGCAGGATATTTTATACCAAAGCAATGCGATCGATCGACGTTTATCCGCACGCCAACTTCATAAACTAACGTTCCGTTACCTGTACAAAGCCAAAGCGTGACCGGTGAAGTCCTGAGTATTTTTGTCGAGGCTAAACTTGCTGTACAGCGCGCTCATGCTATTGTTAAACGGATCGAAATTGTCCCACGTTTGGGGATTGTTTTCCTGCATATTTTGCACCCATATGAGGAAATTGCGGAAACGTCGCTTCTCGAAGATTCCCATTAAATCGCTGGAAAGGGCCTCCTGCTGATCGATCGGCACTTTCGAGATCTTCCCGGACTTATAGACGTACGATCCTTCCACCGACTTGAATTCCAGATACCGCGTTACGCCCGTGTGAATGAGCAACTTCACCAGAAGGCCGTTCGCCATGAGAAATTTCGGGATTAAGTCCACGTTCCAATCTCGGCCACGTCCGTAAGTTTCGTCCGGCGATGGAGCCTTGAACTTACTAGACCAAACAATACATTAATGATTAGCGGCGTACAAAGTGTTTACGAAGACGTCGCGTTAAAAATCTCGTCCATTCCAGCCGATTCGAAAAGTTATTACGTACTCTTACAAATTCTTACATCTTCGATTCGAAAAAAAGCAAAAAACCACAAGGACACAAATATTTTGTTAATCGTTAGCGCGATTGTAGTAGCTTAACGTTCAAAAAATGATACTTTATTGGCATACCGTACCATTCGAGAACTTCGGGTGAAACAGGATACGGATAATCGTGTTACGTTCGATGAGTATATTTAAAAAATATGTATACCATATATTAGATCTACCGGAGAGTAATCAAAATTTCTTAAAAATTTGTTTCATTTTATTTTAAAGATTTTTTAAAAAGGACTCGAACAACTGCCTTTACGCTGGCAAAAAGTGTTAAAAAATGATGGAAATTATTTTGTCGATCAGTGCTCAAGATTTCTTTAATAAATAAATGTTTTTCGCCATTTTGATTATTTTTCGGTCCCCCTAATATAATAATATATATATTTAAAATTTAAAATATTACGTTGCACGATACGATACATTTTTACAGCCCTTAGCTGTCTGCTCGCGCCATTCTCGTATCCATTAACGTTCCGTATTCGTGAGTGGGTGAGCAAAATGTACATGACAGTTTGTCGAAGCCAATATTCCTCCAACGGTTCTTCCCGGTTCGAGGAGAAAAGAAGTAATCCTCTCGAACGCGCGAGTTCCATGCAACGAGCAAATCGTTCGTTATTACGGACAGGTATCGGTAGAGCTTAAAATTGACGTCTACGTAAGCTTTACGGCATCCGCTTAGTAATTACATAAAATACGTTAACTATCGAAGCTAGCGAAATACAACGAGGTGATTTTCGCGAAGGCTACCACTAACCCAAGAACAGTTTTTTACATCACGAGCGAAGCGGTACGCGGCGTTTGGCGAGCGAACACCAGGCGCGTCTTTGGATCTTATTCTCGTTTAAGGTAATCTCGTATCAGAAGGTAATCAGAAAAAATTGCTGTTACCTACATATATCGAAGAGACAAAATTCTTGCGTTTTTGGTACGTAACGCGTGGCGAATAAACTTCGTAATAAACGATAAACGACAAACAATAAGGATAGATGGGTGTCCTACTTGGTAGGGCAAGATGGCGCCTTCACGTCGAAACGAAATTAAACATATGGTTTTATAGAATTTATAGAACGACCTGTTCTATGTTTACGATCTCTCAAATTCGATAATTTAACGCAAAAAGCGTTACGCAGGATTCCGAATAAGGGCAAATGAGTGTCCTACTTGGTACGGCAAGATGGCGCCTTCACGTCGAAACGGAATTAAAAATATGATTTTATAGAATTTATAATACGAATTCATAAAACGATCTGGTCTATGTTTACGATCTCTCGAATTCGATAATTTAACGCAAAAGGCGTTACACAGAAACTTGGATATGTACGTCATAGATATGTCGCCATAGTTAATCTATCGTATCGACGTCTGTTATTTTTTTATTCTTTATTTGTACACGGTTATCGCTAGCGAAGAATAACTCTTTATCGCGTACCGTTCGACGACGATCGCTCGAAGGAAACGTAAGAACGGACCGCGATTGAAATTATCTCGTTAGATCGCGATCGAAGACCGCAAACTTCAATCTCGCTTCCTGTACGCGTATTTTACCAGTGAAAATTTCACCGTCTCGTGTTACGCGTGCAGAATGCGGATTGACGTCGCGCGGCATATGGGTATTTGGGTCATTTCATATTTTGTTACCCCGTTCCTCGCGTTCACGAATAGAAAAAAAAAGGAAGAAAATGAAAGAAACGTGATAAGGATTCCGCTCGAGCGTGATCCTGCGAAGGTGTCGCTTTGGAACGACGAAATTAGGGCGTATCTTTAACCCCTTGCCGCCATATTAGCGGCATGGCAACTTTAATTACTAGGTCGGCGGAAATTCTAGATATTATTAGGTTGTTCGAAAACCAATTTCGTTTTTTCCCAACAGTTTTTCATCAAAGCGATATAAAAAAAAAAGAAAAAAGAAAAATCGGCTTTTCACTAAAAAATAAAGAAACGAAATAACTTTCCGAGAAACCTAATGCAACATATATCGATCAATTCTCACTCGAAAATAAATATTTTGTCTTTCTGTATTTCGTATGAAAATGTATGCCGCCATATTAGCGGCATGGCAACTTTACTTACTAGGTCGGAAAAATTATAGATATTATAACATATATCGATAAATTCTCACTAGAGAATAAATATTTTGTCTTTCTGTACTTCGCATGAAAATGTTCAGTGCACAATTTTGGTATGAAAAGTAGCTCGGACCTGCCGGTAAGTAAACTCGAAATACTTCCGGATCGTTAAAGGTTAATTGGAGAGGCCAACGAGCCCAAGGTAAAGGAATGCTCGATTTACTCGTTGGAACAGAAGTACGAAATCCTACTCGAAAGCGTCGATTTTATTCCAAATTCTATTAAATATATTCTATGTACCGACAGCGTCCTTACGAGAGCGAGCGAGCGAGAGAAAGAGAGAGAGAGAGAAGCAGCTTTTTCTCTCTTCTGCCACGCCGACGATGGACGCGTTCTAAATTAACCAGTTGGTATCGGCCGAAGTGCTTACGAATGGAACAGGAAATGGAAGAATAGAAAGATGGACAATGAAGGAAAAAGAAAAGAAAAAAAGAAGAAGAGATTTAACCCATTACCCGCCAATGTCCCATTTTTTGAGACACATTTTCAAATTTCAAATTCAAATTTGAATAGTACGAACATCGTCATACGGTCGATTTAGTTTCCTTTTCTTTTTGTATTTTTGAATGGCGGCGGGTAACGAGTTGAAAAAAGGAAATAGGCGCAACGATAAAAAGACACGATTGTCTCTTCGTCCTTATTTAATCTCGTATTTAATCAAGTTGCATCCTACGATCGAATCGTATTCACGACGCGTATGTAAAATGCAAGATGCAAAATTCATCCCCCGTAAGTCAAAGGAAGAAAATTCGCGGCGATAAGCGCTCGGATCTCTTTTTAACGAGAACCTTTTCGTTCGACGGTATAACAATCGACGCGCGTAACGGACGTTTCCATTGTCGATTCGACGACGACACGTTGCAACGACCACGACACCAAGGTAAAAAAAGTAGTCCGTTCAATCGAACGATTCGTGCCAACGGAACGGTGCCTTTCCATCGCGAATGATCCATCGAGTGCCGTACTTTTCGAAACGCCTTGACACCGAGAAGACGGACAGAAAAACAGACAGATGAACAGACACAGACAGACGAATAGACACAAACAAACGGACAGCAAACACAGGCAAATGAACAGACACAAACAGACGCTACAGATGGACACAACAGATAGGCGGACAGACATAGATACAGGTAGACAACAGACAAACAGGCAGGCAGACACAGGCACAGACAGACAGAGAAAAAGAGAGAGAGATAGAGAGAACATAAGATCCGGAACCGGTAATGGAAGAGTTCGATCGTCGAGCGGAAGATGGTAAAAATCGAGTAAAAAGTCTGTTGAATCGAACAGTTGAACGTTCTCTCGAAGAAACGGTGAATTTCCATCGAGTCGGTGTCGTACTTTTCGAAAGGTTTCTTTTCCGTTTGACAGGAAAAGAGGAGGGATAGACGAAGAGAGCGAGAGAGAGCAACGTAAGATCCGGAACCGCTAATGGAAGATTTCGATCGTCGAGCGGAAGGCAGGACGGTGGTGTGCGGCCGTAGGAAACGACAGCGCGGCACGATGAAAAAATCAATATCGAAGCGAGGTCGTCTCGTCGAGTGTAAAATACCGAGAGCCGTTTTCGAAAGGGTCACCAACGACGTCGTTCCGCAATTTCAGCAGTATCAAACGCGTCAAGGATTGGACGACGATACGACGTCCAGTGATCATGACGACCATGACGATGAATTCGATGACGATCCATGACGACCGATCGCGAAAGACGATGTAACGAATGCGTGTAGCAGACTTACGCGAAGAGATCCTCGAGAGGCGTGATGGAGGCGGATTCGCCACCATAGTACTTGTTGCGATCTACGTGCAGCACCTTCTTCCCGCTGACCGACAGCATGCCGGAAAGGATGCACTCCTTCAGCCCAGTTCCGAGGACGATCGCGTCATATTCTTCGTTCATCTTGATTCCGAGAGTCGATACTGGGATAGAGATCAAACGGACGAAAGTGTATGCGTGTGCGTATATCTGTATGATAAAGAGAGAGAGAGAAAGAGAGAGAGAAAGAGAGAGACAATTCGTGCCAAACCGAATCCCGTTCACGGAGGACAATCGTTCGGTCTTTCTCGTATTTCCTCTTCCTCTTGCCCCTTCTTTAGATCCTCGATCGACGAAAAGGATGCCGTGCTCTACGCGTAACGTCGGTCCGCGCGCGATTTTTCACAAAGACGAAAAATGGAAGAACGTTGGCCTCCTCCCTTGTCGTCTCGATCGCCACCGCGGCTGCCAACTCGTACGACTATTATGCCGGAACGGAAGAACCTCCTTCCTTTGCCGCCGCCGACGATGACGGAGAATGACGACGCTTACGTGGTAGTGGTGCGTAAGATACTCCGCTGGTGATAGCGGCAGCAGATAGCTAGCGAGCTGCTAGGTAGACACTCCGATAACGGTGGCTAGTTCGACGCCGGTGTAGTGGCGCCACTGCGGCGCCGTTGCCCTCCTTTTGTCCCTAGATCAGTGGTGCTCCGGTCGCCTTTTCGTTTTTCAGCCACTCGAGATCTGGCTATCGATTCGACCAATCGAGAAATTCGCTTGGTCGTTGACCGCATCGCAACGCGTTGCGATACGGTTGAAATAGCTTGCGAGATATCGCGATTGGAAGAATTCGCGGCTTTGAGGCGAGTCGGATAACGGCGACGACGTTCTTGGGAACGTTCGAGGTTAGGTCGACTTTTAACGCCGTTGGCCGCGCTCCGACTCTTTGTTCCCTAGATCAGTGGTTCTCGACAAGATGGGTTCTTCGATCCATCGATTTAAAATATTTCGATGAAAAATTATATACGAAGTCGAAAAAGATTCGGAGAAAAGAATCGTCGCGTATCGACTTTCGTTTTTTACTCTTAGTTTTCCTCCTACGAATCCTCGCGATTCGAAAGTCGCGCGCTTTTAAGTACTTCCTGGACGACTACAATATTCCGACATAAAATTATATACGAAGTCGAACAAGATTCGAGAAAAAGAATCGTCGCGTTTCGACTTGCGTTTTTCGTTTTCCTTTTTCATTTTCCGCCTACTAATCCTCGCGATTCAAAAATCGCGCGCTTTTAAGTACTTCCTGAACGACTCTTTCGACCCATCGACTAA
>JAITYT010000032.1:1080163-1093183 GCA_025433975.1 Liostenogaster flavolineata
AGAAATAAGAATATGCCTGTAATGAAGTACGAATTATTGTTACAGCGTCGAGGTAAGAAGATTTCACTTTTGGTGCGCAAGGACTCGCGTTAACTCGTCGGAGTCGATCGAGCAGCAGCGGTAGCACCAACGACAGCGCCCGCGTTTTGCCTCGTTATCGGATGAGTCGGCAGCGGAAACCGGTTGCATCGCTGATAATGACGACGACGACAACGATGAGGATAACGACACGGCCTTCAGTTTGAAGCGAAACGCGGATAGCAGTCAGTCAACTGAAGCTAACATGCGCGGGTTAAACCGTGGCATTGGGTGATTCATCGTTGTTGGGAGGATTCGATGGTACCATGCCAATAACGTCGCAAGACTCTCCGAACTGAGTAATAGCGAAGACAACGATTGTCTGGTACGAGGAACGCTTAACGATCGGTCGAAGAATTTACTTGATCCTTTCGTCTGGTATTGGTCAAGACGATCAGCCAGGTAGTTGGGGTCCTAATGGAACAACGACACGCGCATTGAACCCTGGCATTGACCAATAACGTCGCAAGGCTCCCAGAATTGAGTAACAACGAAGGACAACGATCGTTCGATATTGGCGAAGACGATCAACCAGGTAGTCGGGATTCCAGTTGAGCAACAGCACGCACTGTCGTTCGATAGGTGTCCTCGTCGATATTAAGCGACGGTTGGCGCGCCAATGACGTGCCCCAAGTTCCTTCTTTCATCACAGGCGCGTATCTCGAGTGTGTGCAGTTAACAGTTAGCGTTTCCGCGCGACCAAAGGCAAGATAAAACGCCAAGAACGAGAAGGTGACGTTTAGCCCGCGATCTCTTCGATTTTAAGCGACGGTTGGCGCGTCGGCATGTCCTCCGAGTTCTTTCTTTCGTCATAGGCGCGTAGTGTGTGCAGTTAACAGCGAATGTTTCCGTGCGACGAGCAGCAAGACCTTGACGTTCAAGAACGACGAATCATGATAGGGAGACGACGAACGTCGTCTTGGATCAGCATTCTCGTCGTTGCTCCATCGAAGAGAGATCTCTCGTTTCGCGAAGGATCGACGAAACCACGAATCTTGCGCTCTAGAAAGAAACTGGAGTTCGAAGATAGAGGCTCGTGACGGACGACCATATCGAACGTTTCTGGCTTTGGTTCGCGTTCTGGCTGTTAGCGCTACGGGGAATCGTGATTTATTATTGGTGATTCCAAGGACCAAGGGAGAACTAGAGAAACGTGAAAAGAGCGTTTGAAACGTTAGGAGCGAGTTTCTCTTTCGCCGTTGTTATTCGTTGTTGTTGAAGTTGTCGCTGTTGTTGTTGCTTCTTTGATAAGAGACCAGTCGCATTTCGAGGAAGTCTATCGGTGAAAAACGAGGATAGACGCGAGAAATGAAAATTGTGTTCATACCAGACAATGTTCTTCTTAACAAGTCGCTAACTTTTCGTTGAAATTGTCTTAACTGATATCGTCGAAAGTACATTTCTCATCTTCCGAAGCGCGTCTGAACACGTCGATTTCAGCCGGTGAAACTTGACGCGTTATAAAAGGCTGATGAGTTCATAAGACAGACGTGCACTGACGATAGAGCGACTGTGGTGCTTGCGCGATAAGATAACGAATTAATGCGATAGTAAACGGAAGAAGCAGGAAGACCGAGGGATAGATAAAAAAAAAGAGGCCAGAGAGAGGAAGAGATACGGAACTCGAAAGGAACTCACGACCGAGGATTTTATTCGTCGTAAGGATTCTTGAAAAGGGACGTTGATAGAAGAGGGAGAGAAACTTCAGAGGAGGAACTTCGAAAGAAGAAAAACAGTAGGGCGAGTAGCGATCGAACGTTCACCCAATGTAGTTGGGAGAACAAGGCGACCATATCGAGGAAGAGTATAAACTTAGCCGTATATTTTTAGTTCCTGAAAGAACGGTGATCTTACGGGAATCCCAAGACTCCCGTATAGCGACGACCAAAGCGAAGCGAGCAAAAAAGTTGAAGTCCGAGATAAGCCTTAAGGATTTGCCGATCATCGTAACAACAACGTCTTCGTCTTGCATTTGTGAACCATCTCGAGCGAAGAACGATAGCCAGTTTCCTTTGTGCGAATATTTCTGCTCTTTCTCCTATTTTCTGTCTATCCAACTCAACATCCACCGTTAAGAAGAGGCAATAGTGTCGTAACTACCGCGAGTTTGAACGTGTGCGATTCTTCCTCTCGCGCTAGTTCGCCAATTAGTTAACTAACCGAGAAGTGTACCAATCGTCCGATCTACCCACCAACTCAGCCAGAGTAGAACCTAACGCGAAGAGCTAAATTGCGTAACTCGCTGGCAAAAGGACACCAAACGTCGTCGGTTTAATAGATAGCCTCTGTTAAAGAGCCTCGGCGACTTTAAGTTGTCGTTACGCTCGTTTTATCGTTCGTCAACGTCGTCGGTAGTTGGAAGCTCTGCCTTTATCTCGAATTCATCTCAGGGAAGAGACCCAGGTTATCGCGTCACCCAGGTGCACCGGGTGCGTTTTGGAAATTGGATCAGGAGGAAGAGAAGCGTGGCATTGCCCTTTCACCGTGATGTTCTTTAATCGAGGCCAATCACCGCGGGACACGTGCTTGGATCGAATCTCCCTGCTGATCGTCACACCCCGTTTCTCGCACTGAATTCTCCCATTCCTCCTCGATCGTCGAGGAGAGGCGAGAGATGACGGTCACCTACACCGCCGAGGTAGCCACCTGCCGTGGTCTTGGCTGCTTCCTCAAGTTATTGCTCAGGTAAGATGTCATCGTCGGATTACGAAACGGCTATCACATCGACTGATAAGTTCCCGATCTAAAATTAATGCCCGGTAATGCAAAATAAAGTCTTCGCGTTTCTTCGATATCTTTAGAGTGTCAGCTGTCTCTTGCATGTTCGCTTTACCATTTGCCAAAACAATTTCGAGGACTTTTTTTGATGTTTTCTGATGTAATCACCTCTTTTGGGTACTCAGAGTGTGCCGCGTCATCGATGTTCGTACGACCACGTTTAAATTCGGCAAACCAGTCGATAATGGTCGATTTTCCTGGTGCAGAGTCTGCTTAATACTTATCGAACCAAACTTTCGTTTTAACGGTGTTTTTTCCCATCAAAAGCAATGTTTTATCGACACGCGAAATTATCTTGTTTCACTAAAACCACTGTAACTTTTGAACCAAACGTCGGATCGTTATGAAATTTCTACAGCTATCTTTCAAAGGTTAGTGCTTTCCAAAAATAATATTAATTTTGTATTTTCGGCGCCATCTGTCTGTCAGACCGGAAACTTATCAGCCGATTTGTTGCGTCTCTTTATATCAATCATGCGATTTGTCGGCATCTATAGACAAAATCGCGCTTTTTCGAGAGAGACAGTCGCGATTTGAATTGCGGGTTACGACTGAATTGCGCGAAATTGTTATGGATACTCGTCGAGTTAGTACCATCGAATGTGAAGATAAAGGTGCGGCCGGCTTCATCTTTATTTTCTCTCTCACGTAATGCCCTAAAATACTTTTTCCTAGGTCAGTTCGTTTTAATGGTATAGATCTTCAAGGTTTCGTTTGTGTATTGTACCGAATGTTCAGAAAACTTTTTAAACAAGAAATTACTTCTCGATAACTGACGATGGAATCTTTGAAATTTTTCGCAGAATTCGACAAAAGCGTGACGATTTACGAACAATTAGGAATGATTTTGTTCGATGCGCTAGAACGATTTAATTCATCGCTTCGGTATTTCCTTTCTTTCTTAATTCTACCTTCGTGAAGTATGTAATTATTCTTGTCTTGAACTCGCACGATCCTCGATCTGTGAGATATCGTGTCACGTGCACGACTCGTACGCGTGTGCAACCGACATTCTGCAATTTTTCCACGGAATCACCGCGATATACATATGTACAATATGTTGTTTCCATTAACGTTTTCTAGCCGAAGCGCGTAACGTGAGTAATGCACCACACCGACGCTTGACGTAATACTCGTTCCGCGTAATCGGTAAATCATGAATTTGCTTTGTCACGTGAACGAATCTGACGACGTCATTCCCTCGATTAATAATCTTTCCAAGTAACAAAGTAACGATAAATGATCTCTTTAAGCCATACTTCCATTTTTACTAATTTTTATTCCATTTTATTCAATTCCGCTTTAAACAAATCCTTAATCATTTTTCTTAAAATCGTTCGGATTATCTATCAAATCGAATAACTCATCCTTTTGCCAATCAGATCCTTCTCCAAATTTTATAAAAATGAAAATCAATCGCCATCTTTAGCGGATGAATCAAAAGCAAACACACCTAATTCTGCATTTGTACGAAGAGTTGCCGAATGTTGACAAAAAATGAACTAACGTTCACGGAATTGTCTAAGGGAGACAAGTACGGATTTTATACGTGCTTATTGTCTCAAAGTTACAAGGTGGTCTGAACGTCTGGGTATGTGTGCGATAAAGTCAGTGTCGTGCACTTCCAGACCGCACATTCGGCCCTTTCGACCCGGACTGATTCGAATGCTAGTTTAAATGTTTAAATGTTAATCGAATCTTGACTCTATACAAATTACACATTGTATCGGCATGTCACACTCGCCTTTATACCGATTTCTACCGAATTCGTTGTGTTTGTCGCGACTCGAATTTTAGTCGAGTCTTGACTCGATATAAACAACATCTTCGAATGATTCGTCACACTCGCGTTTGCATCGATTGCTACCGAATTCATTGTGTTACCGCGGCTCTAATCTTAATCGCGTCTTGACTCGATACAAACTATTATGTTGTTCGGAAAGTCATTTCGTTTTTTTCTTTTTTTTAAATGAAAAAACGTCGTTTTTATTTTTTATTTTTTAAATGGTTTTTTTTTATGAACAACTGTTGGAAAAAAAACGAAATTACTTTCCGAACAACCTACATGTTATATTGACTCGTCACACTCGCGTTTGCACCGATTGCTACCGAATACGTCATTAAGTCGCGACTCGAGACGGTACTCGATTCATTATTGCGATACTCGTTTCTCGTGTAATTGCGTTTATTTGTTTGTGAGCTAGGCATCGTCGTTGTCACAGTCATCCGTGGCGCGTCTCTGTCTCGTCAAATTCATTTATCAATTAAGATGGAATAATGTCGCGCAAGATCTTCCGCATGGTTCCGAGCATCGGCAAACCGATAACCGAAGGTTGCGTTACCACGCGGAAATAAAAAAAAATTGCACTTACAGGCAGTAGAATTTTAATTGCCAACGATGGAATTCTATCGCGTTTAATTCACGAGTGACTTTAAAACTGACACATCTCGACTCGTATAAATATTTAAATACATTATCTATTGTAATAGAATTTCGTGCTCTTTCGTATCGATAATAAATCGTTAGTTTCTAGCTGCTTATGCTTTAAAGGTAGACAAAATCATGATTTTTCTGTTCGCAAGGAGCATTTCTTAAACTTTTTCTTTGAATTTATCGTGAATATCTGAAATCAAAATTTTGTCGATTTAAATCTATAATGTGCTTTATGAAATCCTTTTTCCCAATATCTGTCATTATGAAATTATATCGGTACGAAATCGTCGATGATTATCGTAAAAATCCTACTTAAGTATAATTATATCTTCGATTTTAACGATAAGCCCGCAAAGGGGAAATAAAAAAACGTCCTTAATGGACGGAGGTGGTTTTAATTTTTGCCAATCAATTTCTATCGCAAACGTTCGTTCGTTCGTACATCCGCTCGTCATATAATCGACTTATCGCTCGGTCTTCGTTCCATTTTCGTCTTTATTTGCGAAGTATTTGAATTACTCGCTACGAACAAATGCGACGTACGAAATATCTTTGTATTTAACATCGTCAAATCTTTTCTCCCAACCAAGGAAACCTCGTTTTTTCTTTTGCCAAGCGAATGGCAGCTTTTGAAACTCGACAAAGTCAACGGACGTCGTAGCGATCATCGATAGATACGCGCGTGACGTAGTTCGATTACAGACAGATTTTAACATATATATTCGATCGGTTTTGACGAGACCTCCGTTATTTATACATTTCTGAATCGTTGGCACGATATGCGAGCGCACAATACCTAATGTAATGTCTTATCTCGTTTTCGAATCGATATTAGAGATGATTTCAATTAATATCTCTGTCTCTCTCTGTCGCGGAATTCACGTCGTAAATGTGCCTGTAATCGCGATATCACTTATCTCCATCGCGATGATCAATGCGATTTGCTACGCAATGCGAGAAAACGAAATACAATTATTTAATGAATCCTGCAAATGCCAAGGTTTCTCTGTGGCAGTGCTATCTCTTGTGTACGAATTGTGTTTTTTCTTTAATATTATATATTACATAATACTGTATTATATATATACGTGTACACACACACACACACAATATTATATTATTTTAAAATAAAATATAATAATTAAATAATATATTAAAAATAAGTCGATGAATGCTACAGTGGATATTCCTTCGTTAAAAGTAAAAGTGCAATGGCACTTGGCTATCCTTGATCTTCGAGCCTTCATCCTTGATCTTCCTCAACTCGTTCTACTAGTCTTTCCTAACGTTAGCCGGGGAGAAAAACGTGACTCGACTCATATATTACACCAATGGCTCTAAAATAACCGAGTGTGCACTCGTTTACGAAACATCGCAGTCATATTTATTTCGAGATGTCGCAGGCACCAAGACACGTCTGAACTTCGAGGCACATTAATAGACACGGATCTCGTGAAAGCGCGTCTTTCGCCTTTGCATAATTATAAACAATACTATCTCGCGATCGAAATACGATGCGTTACGTTGGTGCATATTTTTATATATTTTTTTTTATATAGTCACTTAAAAATCCGACATTTCGTACGCACCAACCTAACACATACGCCATAACGTTTGATAACAATTACTGGTTTGAATCGATTTGAAAGATCGAATAAAACGATTAAGCTTCTCCGTTGTACGACATTTTTTTTTTTCGATATCGTTAACCTTCGTCGCGACGTAAGAGTCGTAAGATTAAAAAAAAAAATACGATCCTTTCTTCCAGATGGCGTGCGAGTATTTATAAGCTGGTTTGGCTGGATCTCGCGCTGTTCCTCTTCATCTATTACTCCTTGTCGAGTATATACCGATTGTTACTGGACGACGATCAGAAGAAGGTCTTCGAGGCGATCGTGATCTACTGCAACGAGTACAGCGATCTGATCCCGTTGTCGTTCGTTCTAGGATTTTACGTCAGTATCGTCATGACGAGATGGTGGAATCAATACATGGTCATACCTTGGCCGGACTCCATCGCTGTTTTCGTATCCGCGACTATTCACGGAAACGACGAAAGGGGCCGGTTGATGCGCCGTACCATAGTCAGGTGATCCACCTTTTGATCTTGCCTTTTCTTCTCTTCCTTTTGTCTCCGAATCGGCGGAATAACGACGCGAATGCACCCGTACTGACGACGATATCTTAGTCCATCCTTTTTTTTCTATGAACATTTCGCAGGGCGCACATTTATCGTATCGACTCTAGATTGGCGCCTACTAATTTTAGGTTAATACTAGTGTTACATTTGTTCTACTAATTTTGGTATACTTTAGGTAATCTAATTGGTAGAATTTTAGTAGTGATGTGAGATTTTAACGAATGTTAGCCGAAGAATCACCAAAATGTGGACCTATAAGCAGCCGGCACAAGTTGGCGACCCGGCAGGCCTACTTATAGTCCTATACTAGTTTTAGGTCGGTTCGACTAGTTTTAGTAGAATTTTAGTAGTGATGTGAGATTTTAACGAATATTAGCCGAAGAATCACCAAAATGTGGACCTATAAGCAGCGGGCACAAGTTGGCGACCCGGCAGGCCTACTTGTAGTCCTATACTATTATACTGATAGTCCTATACTAGTGTTAGGTCGGTTCGACTAATTTTGGTAGAATTTTAATAGCGATGCGAGATCTTGAAAGAAAGACGATCCGGTAAATCGGAAAAGGAGAATATTGAAAGCAATTGTTTCTCTAAAAATAACATCTATTAGGTTGTTCGTAAAGTCGTTTCATTTACCCAACAGTTTTTCACAAAAACAACATAAAGGACAACGTTTTTTCATAATAAAAAACGAAAAGACTTTTCGAACAACCTAATATATGTATTCCTATAAAAATGTTGATAAAATAGCATCAGCATTGGCGAACAGAAGTCACGCGTACGTGACAGCGGCCGGCAAAGTGTTAATAAGTAGCAAAATGTTATCTTTCCTTTTCTTCTTGTAATTTAGATACGCGCATCCGTTTATCAGCACGTAACCGAAGTATTATACCTGTATCTTATTTATCGTTGCAATATTTTTCGTATCGAATCACTTGTTGCTTTATTGCGGTAAAATCACGTTTTGATGTACAATCGAGGAGTTTTACTTTGGACGACTGTTAATCGTTTTTAACAACGACAGGATTGATCACTCGAAGCGTTAACGTGCTAAATTGTCTGAGACGAAGTTACTCGAATGCTCTTTTAACGGTCGCGCTTCCTAATAAATTAAAACGTTCTGTTCTGTATCAATAGATAATGCTAAAAGGCAATGGTTGTATGATATTGTTGCCACGGAGATCGCAAAAGTTAAAAAAAATTAAAAAATTTCAATAAATGGACCGTTTATTGGAATTTAACGATAATCGGGAAAGGAAATAAATTGAACAGATACGATCTAATTTGGGTATAATTTTACGATATAATTTGGACCGTGTAATTCCGCCATTTCGAATCTATAACTTCAACATCGATCGATCGTGTAATTTATCGAAGCAGATTAAATTTAATGCAGAAGACATTTACTTAATTAAAAGGTCACCGATCTCAGATTAGATAGGATTAATGGAAACGTTTCTCTGCTCCGTTCTCAACAGCAAAACGTGTGTAAAGACCGTCTAGTTCGATGTTAGAGATAACAAAATAACCTTCTGTCGTCTGATGCGCGGCACATCGCGCGCCCGTGAACACGTAAAAGAACTTCGCACGGATAATTTTAAATACGCTCGTGATAAAATTGCGAATCAGGAATTATAAATAGAATACGTTTCATTGTAACTTTGTACCTTGTGTCGTACGAATATCATCGTGCGTATAGCATCGATTGAACTCCAGAGAGAAAGAAAAAGAGAGGTTGTAGAAAAGCCTACAAGAGAGAAGAGGAAAGTAATTTCGTTTTTTAAATTAAAAAAAGGGTATTTTTTATATTTTTTTTTAATGTTGCTTTTGTGAAAAACTGTTGGGAAAAAACGAAATTACTTTCCGAAGGACAATGACAAATGATAACAAATTGTTATTATTATTTGTATAATAACAAATTACTTTCATTATGTTACAGTTGTCGAGACATGAAATTAAATATACGATAAAAAATTGTTTACCGATCTTTTCGTATAATAGTTCCAATTTTTAACTCACATTCGTATAAAATTTTTAAACGTGCAACCAAATAACAAAATGGAGTCGAGTTCAACTTCAATTAAGAAGAAGAAATAATAGCATCGCTATTGAATAAATAACGTTCTTGAACAAAATTTAAAAAATCCTCGGAGATATCCCGCCGAGTAATGGATAATATGTCGATTAGGCAATAAAACCTAACCTTAAAGAATAACCTGTCGAATATTGCATTCGACCCTTGAACCATCGATGAGCCTCAGACTTATTTCTTTCAAGCGCACTATGAAAGAAATAAATCGCAGAGAAATTGAAAATAATATTATCGGTCTCACGAACGATAAACTTGCGGCTTGGAAGATAGGTTCTAACCCGCGAGAAACGAAGGGTAGAACGCGTAACGAAGCCAGACGTTATTACTCGTAGGTATGTTTGCGTCTGTTTGACGTTGGTGCTGGCGAACGTGTCACCGCGCGTAAAGAAGCGCTTCCCAACATTGGAGCACTTCGTGGAGACCGGCTTACTACTGGAGAACGAGCTAACGATATTTCAAAGTCTGAATGCGAAGTTTCCGAAACCGAGCAAGCATTGGCTACCGATCGTCTGGGCTTCGAGCATCGTCACGCGTGCCAGAAAGGAAGGACGAATACGCGACGACTTTGCCGTGAAAACGCTTATAGACGAACTGAACAAGTTTCGCGGCCTCTGCGGCAGTTTGATACATTACGACACTATCAGCGTGCCGCTGGTCTACACGCAGGTACGATTTTTCCTTGGCTCGATCGATTAGCTTCTTAACGCTTAGTCAACCCATTTTGACCCTAGCAACTCGTTCCTTCATTTTCGTCATCGGACATCTTCACCTGGAGATGTTGGTAATTACTGGCCAACTTTTTCTGCCTTTATTAACCCTTTCGCTACGGTGATTTGTTCCACCAATGTCCACCTGTCAGCGGGATCCCGCGCCAAAAATCGTACAAGAGTAGCTGCCATGCCTAATTAACCCGCGATGCCGCCGGCTATAACCGGCGTCCGTCTTTACGACTCGCATCTTGGAGGGCCATTATAGTGGCCCGTAGTATCTCAGTGGCATTTTATTGAAGGCCGCCATAGTGGCCCGCAGTACCTCAGTGGCATCTTATGGAAGGCCACTATAGTGGTCCGTAGTAGCGAAAGGGTTAAAGCGCGGTATGTAATAAAAGATAACATAATAATGTATGATAAAAAAGGTAGCGAATATCAGTCCACGTTACTCGTGAAAAATGCGCGGTAGACAGCGTACAGTTCGGTATGGCGCGCGCGGTTGGCTAAGTGTTAATATCCTCCTTCGTTCTGTTATGCTTCTTATTGCATTGCACTCCACACAACTGTATTCCAAGCGTTCAAAAGCGAGTTCTCCTTTCTCTCGTAACTTTCCAGACTTTTACCTATCTTCCGTGGATTCGTGAGTTTCTCAGGTACTGTTATAAATATTAAAATCTTAATTTTAAATATATTTCATTCATATATTCATAGTTCTCTTTTTATCCATTTAAATAATTTCATCCGTAGGTTTGATTCGTATTTTTAATAGAAAGTTGGTCAAGTTTGAGTAGTGCAATGCGGTTAGAACTTCGTCTTATTTAATTGCATTTCCATTTTTGATTTGCATTCGATGAACTTCTATCGGTTTTTGACGGCTTTTCGAATGTTAATCACAGGTCGTGACACTAGCGGTCTACACGTATTTCCTTACCAGCGTGATGGGCCGGCAATGGGTCCAAACTAAGACTACTTCGACGATAGATTTATATTTTCCTGTCTTCACGACGTTACAATTCTTCTTCTATATGGGCTGGCTGAAGGTAGCCGAGACCTTAATCAATCCGTTTGGTGAGGACGATGACGACTTCGAGGTGAACTGGATCATCGATCGAAATTTACAAGTAGGATTTTAAATATGCGACGTATCTCACCGATTCGACGACTTCACAAGCAGATAACGATCTCTAGTTTCATCGTATTACAGTATTTTCCGATCATTCGCAACGCTGTATTTCTTATTAATCTCCTTAGATTTAAGAGATTAAGTCTAAGAACAAGTGTGAACGATACGATGGGATTGTGATATCGACAGGAAAATGACAGGTCGTCGTACAAAATGGCTGACCGTCGTACAAAATGGCAGTTCATTGTACAAAATGGCGGATGTTTGGTTCAAAAACGTTCTCTTAAAACACAAAAGAAAATTGTCTCGATCTCGACTTAAAAAAAGCTCGATACTTTTTCGACTACCGATAGCTATCATCTTCATATATTATCATACATTACTACACGAGTTCGCTGACTAAAATTCCTAATCGAACTACCCCATGACTTAGAGAATATTTGGATTAGCTTTTATCTTGATATTCGTGATTTTAGAAAAATCGTTTACCTAGCAACGAGCGATATTTTCCTAGCCAAATCGCTATCGAAACAAGATCCTCGTTGAAATTATAAATCTCTTTAGAGACATTCGGAAATACGTCATCGGAGATCGATCAGGTCGAATCGAAACGTCGAATCGTTCGTTATATTTTTCGAAACGAACTAATGTCTCGCACTTCTCTTCGAAGGTGAGCTACCTAATCGTCGACGAGATGCACCACGAGCACCCGGAACTGATTCGCGATCAATATTGGGACGAGATATTTCCAACGGAGCTGCCGTATACAGCGGCATCGCAAGCGTTTCGCGAGGAACATCCGGAACCGTCCACGGCTGGCATTCAACTTTCAGCGGCGCAACAGGAACTGCAACCGTCTTCCGTTAGGATCGACGAGATGGCGCCGGAATTCCAACAGAAGTTCCGCCCGGATATGGCCGACGATGCCGTGTCTGGAATACATTTTACCGCCAGCGGGAAAATGTCCAGGTAAGAAATCGACGCGTGTCGTATCGAATCGTTGACCTCTTCGTCTTCATCCCATAATTTTTCCATCGAGACCAAGCGGTGACTCCGTTGCTACAAAAGTGATCGAGACTTTGACGAAAAGATTCTTCAGTGCCTAACGAGAAGAAAGTGTTAAAGGAACAAGAAAAAAAATGACAACGAGATCGCGACTCTTCGTAATTCCACGATCTTCGGACGAAGAGAACATATTTAAACCTTCGTCTTCCGATTGGTCTAGACCAGGGGTGGCCAAACTTTTAATCACTATGGGCGACGAATTTTTTTAAATTATAGGCGGTGGTCTACCAAAATCGTATGCGTTAGGTGACCGTAAGGAAAGTAGTAATTTAAAGCCAAAAATTAATTTAAATCTAAAATAAACATAGACGATACCAACACATATTCAAAATCAATTTATTTTAATAAGAAAAAATGATAATGTCTATATAAACTAATTAGTTTATAAATCGAAATAAATCTTATTTATCTTCTCATTATTAATTATCTTGTGGCGGTTGTTGGCGCGTTCGAGAAAAGAGAAGGACGCTTGTCGTCCCTCTGGTGGTAGGAGATGATCGTTACTACCCATTTTATTCGTCGTGGATCCACATCCACACGCCGGGAATCGAACCTCGGCCCTCCGATCTGTAGTCAAGCGCGCCTTCCCCCAGTCTACCA
>JAITYT010000032.1:1104020-1116170 GCA_025433975.1 Liostenogaster flavolineata
GGAAAAATACTAGGGGGACCGAAGAGTAATCAAAATTTTTGTTTACTGGCGAAAAATATTTATTCGTTAAAGAAATTTAAAATATTAATCGACAAAATAATGTCCATAATTTTCTAACGCTTCTTGCCAGCGTAAAGGCAGTCGTTCGATTCCCTTTTTAAAAAATCTTTAAAATGAAGTAAAAAAAAATTTTTTAAATCGAAGAAATTTTGATTACTTTCCGGTAGACCTAATATTTAGGGTAATCAAAGTGATGGGAATAAATGCGAAACAATTAATCGTCCTAACGATAAATTATAGGTCTTCTCTCTTTGTTCTCTTTAACTCGATAAGACGCTCGTAAATTTGAATGCCACTCGCATTTAGTACTCGCCACTCGCAGATAGTGAAAGAGCTCAACGAATCTATAGTCTCTTGGTGCTTGCAAATGAATTAGCCAGAATTTATTAGGTTGTCCGGAAAGTAATTTTTTTTGTTTTTTTATGAAAATGGCGTTTCAAACGATCACGAACGGTCGAATTCGATAAATTAATTAAGTCCTTTGCTGGACTTACGGAAAATGTACTAAAAACGTAAAAAAACTTTGTTGGAAAAACGAAATTACTTTCCGAACAACCTAATAGATAAGACTCGGCTGTAACTTTCGGCATGTTTGTTATACCGAGCTTCGCGGATTTTTTATTAAGATTTTTTACAGTATGACGCGACACGTATGTGCATAAAGCATTTAAAAATACATGCGAGTATGCAAAAACATCGCAATGCACGCCAGGTTGTTAGAAAGTCGTCGATATTCGCTTATCGCGACTTTATCGATAGATATAAGATTTTAAATGGCTTGAATTTGCGTGTATGAAATATGAAAGTTCTTCGCTGCATAAGCGCGATGGTACTAATAAATTTGCGAGGCTGTTTAAAACAAATTTTTACGAATGAACGCGTGTCTCGTATTTTTTTCTGCTTCCTTTGTAAATTCATGTCTTTTTGGCACTCTTATCGATTTTTATATTACCCGAGTGACGACTTAATATCGATCGTTAATGAATGTACATATAGAAAATTATTAATTCGGATTTATTGATGTTTAAGCGCGCTCTGCACAGTTATGAAATGTCAAATTACATTTTTGTAGAAAACACGAGCAGTTTTCTAGTACGTTCTGTAGCGTTTCAATCGTTCTAAATTCGAATTAGAAATTAACATCATTTTATTACCTTTTTTTAAAGATAAATTGGATACTACGTAGCAGGGTACAATAAGAAACTGCTTTTTCAACACCGCGCCAACTCTTAAATGCAAAGATAACTTGTAACGCCCCTCATGACACGTACGTTTGTATTTAAACGCGCTGTACAATTCGGAACGATACGATTCGATCCAAACCGATCCGTTTTTCCAGATGCTACGAAGTTAAAAACAATACGAAAAAAAACACACATTTTATTTCAATTAAACGAAAAATTCCACCCGAATTACTCCTATTAGTTTCAGTCTGGATCGTCTCGTATCTTCGCCATAGCAAGAAAACATTATCGTAAAATATAAAAAAATATCATCGATTTATAAACTGAGTGCAATTTATACGTCGCAGCGACTTGAACGAAAGTCAATATTCTCGCTTAAATCATTAATAATTTACAATGATAATATTGACTCTGATTTGAATCAATGATTGTTTTAAATACGATTGGAGCGTGATAGAGTGGTTACCGAGGACAGTTATCGAGTCGACTTTACAAACAGCCTCGACGTAGAGTCGAATTATGCGAAGCACGCTGGCGAACTGTGATTACACGATAAATCTACTCGTCCATTTTTTTCGATCGTGCTATCACGGAGAGAAGCATCGATAATCATGGGAAAAATTCAATGACGCGTATAAGTACGTGCAATTTTTTTTTTTAATTCGAAAGATATCGATACGTATTACGAAGAAACTTCTTTTTCAAAATACGCCGATACACTCGTATCGACGATGTCATTCGGTTCTTCCGTTTTACGTTATTAGTAATTCCTTTTTTTATAACATTCCAGCGATACTAGTAAAATATAGCGAAGTGCGTTGCTGGTATGCGATTTTATCTTTTTCTCTATTTCTCTCTGCTTTACAGTATTACCGTTGGAATAAATAACAAAGATACGATGGATGCGAACGGTGCTTATTTTTATCCCCAGCTATCATCGTAATCGTTAGAAAATGATCGGATAATTTAAATCGTTAAATGGAAAAGACGAAAGATACGTTTCGCGACCTTTGCTTCTTAAACAGCCGTTGCAACGTAGAAGTTTCCTTTTACGTAGAAGTTTTCAAAAGCCATTATTCTCGTGAAATTTTGCAGGACATACTCTACGAAATGTGGCTGTTTAAAGAAAGAAATTCTTTTCGTTATCCTCGATAATTATAACTATTCCATCCGAAACGACGTCTTTCCTTCGTAAAATAATAAAAACTGTAAGAACCATCAGGAAAATATTGAAGTCGAAGTTCAAAGAAGTTTAAACGAGTTCAAGAATCGCTCGAAAAATACAAATTCAAATTACTTCGCTCTTTAAATCTATCCCAACGCGATCTGTCACGGCGCGAAGAAAGAAGTATCGACGAAAATTGAAAGTCGACAAAAAAGGAAAAAAAGAAAGAAAACCTTTTATCAAAAGCACGCTCCCGCGCGCCGCGCCTCGTGTTTACGTTTCACTATGCACTTCGATCTTTCCTTATCGCGTCACACAGTGACGTAATCGACGATCGTAACACCAACTTTCCTCCACGATGGGGCTGTTCGTTGGATAAAAAAAAAGAACTCTTATCGTCGAATTATTCTCGAACGATCGCGACCTATCGATTCGAAGTATCGAACCGCCCTCGAGCGAGAAAACTCATGGGTAACGCAATAAGAAAGAAAGAAAGAAAGAAAGAACGCGCGGACACGGAGAGGCGAACGTCGCTAGATGGCGGTAGACCGCGGTCGCGCGCTCGGCGAGCATCGCCCCCTCTCGGCAAAGTTCGGGTAGCGTCGCGCGCGGCAACCTGACAGATGGCATCGTCGGAGCCTCGGGCCGCGAGGGCTTCGGCCGTCTTCGCGATCGCTCGGCGCTCTTCGGCTCGGGGTTCGGCTCGTTCGTGCGAACTCGTCGGCACGGCGGGCGACGGGAGGGGGCAGCGAGACGGCCGATCGCGGCAGTAGTGGGGCTCCGCGTCAGTGGCTGGCCGTCGGCGTGAGGTGGCGGCGGCTATGTGCGCGTGGTGCGAATGTTGAGGCAAGTACTGTGTGCGGCGGTGAGGGAGGAGAGGACAGTGACGGCGAGGACGGGAGAGAGAGAGATAGAGCGAGCGTGTGCCGGCCGCGGCGCGTAGCATCGTGCCAGGCTTGAACAGGACCGAGAGAAGAGCGAGCGAGAGGGAAATAGAGCGACGGCGAGAAAGAGCGCGGTGGGTAGCGGCCCGTGTGCCCGTGCACAGAGCACAAGGCCCACTGCCAGCCGTAGCAGCAGTGCGTACCTCGACAAGATGGCAGACGGTACGTCCGTGGAAGACGCGAGCACCGGCCACCATCGTTTGGCCAACGACGATAATCGCGTCGCGAGAGAACGACACAAACGACAGGACGTCGGTACGTTACCGTCGTTGCTGTCCTTGTCGTTTTCGTTATCGTCGTCCGCATCGTCGTCGTCATCGTCGTTGTTGCTGTCATCGTCGTCAACGTCCGCTACGACGATGACGTCCTTGAACGCTTGCCAGGACAACGTCGCTTTTTACGAGGGTAACGACGATCGTCGTCGACGTCCTCAACGTCCTCACTACTTCCAGCAACGGCAACACCAGCAACGGACCAAAATCAAAAGGATGAGACGCGTCTGCAGCGATGGCAACCCTCTCCCTGGTCTTTTCGGCGATGCTCTTGCTATCGCTGACGATCGTACGCGCCTACTTGCTTCTACATCCGTTGGGATCAGCGACGATGACATTGACGACGACGACGATGATGATAATAATATCGTTATCGGTGGTGACAACATAGAAGAAGAAGAGGAGCAAGGCAGCAGAAGTGCTCGTAGTTCTAGCAGCGGTAGTACTAGTAATAGTAATATCAATAATAGCGATAGCAGTGTTGTTATTGTTGTTGGTGGTGGTGGTGGTGGTAGTGGGGACGGAGCTGGAGGCGAAGGTGTTGCAACAACGACGACCACCACAACGACCACGACGATCGGTAAGAACAACGCGACGCGAACGGATGACGCTGTTTCCACCTTGGACGTGAGAAGATCGTCGAGATCCTCCGTCAATTCCATCGTCGTCATCGGCGATGCGACGACAGCTACGACGACCGTTGGCCATCATCAGCACGCCACCGTGACAAGCATCGCGACGAAGAAGGAAGCGCGCGGCGACGTGATCGGCAATCGCCAGGTGAATCCCAATGGAATGTTGGAGAACGACAACGACGCCGACGCTGACGACGACGACGACGACGACGACGACGACGACGACGACGAAGACGACGAAGACGATGACGACGATGACGACGATGACGACGATGATGACAATAACAATAACAACAAGAAGAGAAAGAACGAGGAACATCAACGAAAGAGATCGACGACAACGAATTGTCGCGTCGACGAGAAAAGGAACAACGCCTTCACCGTCGCTGCTGCTGTCGCCGCCACCGTCGTTGCAGCTAACGCCGCGACGTCGAACGGTGCTGCTGCTTCTGTTGGTGGTGCTGACGCTTCTGCCGGTGCTGCTACCGTCGCCGGTAGCGGTGGTGGTATCGGTCTCGTTACCGCCACCGTTGGTGCTGGTGCTGGTGGTGCTGTTGCCGGTGCTGCTGTCGCCAATAGTGGTGGTAGCGCTGGTAGTGGTGGAGGTGGTGGTTCTAGTGGTGTTTCTGCGAGTGGCATCGTCGTCGCCGCCAGGCACCAGAGCAGCAGCCCTTTCAAGGGAGGGCAGGTTAGGATGGCCGAGGACTCCCTGGTAGGGCCTTGCGGCAAGAAGCGTTGCGCCGATCGATACGACAGCTCCGAGAGTTCTGACAGGTGAGCGAAAGCGAGACGAGACGAGGATAGGAATGACGCCGATGGAGGAAAGGGGGCTGAAGAAGGAAGGGGGTGGGTGGAAGGAGAGGTCGCGGTTTAGGGGGCGAAAGGTAGCTAGCGGGGGAAGACGAGGAGGAGAAGAAGAAGAAGAAGAAGAAGAAGAATGGAAAAAGCGCGTTGCCAGGCTGAAACTAAGCCGAACTCGTGATATCGAGCGATTGCGGCATTCGAGCACCGATATCGACGTTTGAACTTGCGTCTTTGTCGTTTCCTCCATCCGAGTCTATCCTTTCTTCTTTACTTTCTATCGATAATGCACATTCGCGCGTTATACGGCCTAATTTAGACGCCAATTTTTTCGGAACAAAATTCTCGAGTAGCAAAGTGTGCTTCAATCGCGCCAGCATCGGGGAACCATCGTCGTCGTTTCAACATTTAAAGCGGCAAGGCATCGTATCGTTGATGTAAAATCGCGTAGACTCGCGAGGTACAGCGCGTTTTAAGCGCGGCACCGCGCTCTCGCGCCGATCCTGTTTAGAGCGTGCATTGTCGCAATTAATATAGCAGTGACGGCGAGGGAGGGGGGAGGAGGAGCGAGGAGGAGAGAGGAGTTCGACGGCAACCCCAGCAGGGGTCGTTGTACCGCGGTTACGCGACCGACAACAGTGGCTGCGTTCGATCTGTATGCGCGCCGTGTTTATAGGTTCCGTGGACGGTGGCATCACCCTCCTCCTGTCCCCACCACTTTCCGTTTCGCCCCTTCCATCTCTCATCCTCTGGCGTTCTCTTCTCCGCTGTCCTTGTATATCTTCTCTCTCTCTCTCTTTCTCTCTCTCTCTTCTTCTCTTTCCATCTTCCTCCCTGCTTCGTTTCTTCTTCGTCACCGTACCCTTCGCCCTTCTTCTCCCGATAGCCTTTTCTCCCTCCGCGTTCGGCCGATGCCGCCTCTTCGTCGACCCTCGCGTCTCCTCCCTCTTGTGGCCGCTGAGCGCGTTCGATTCTGTGGGTCGTTCCGACATAGTAGGGAGACGGAAGAACACTTGGTCGGTCTAGGGATATTCTCGCGTCTTCCCGGAGACCTTCTCTTTCGAGAATACAACAGTCGACTCGGCGCTAGCTTACCTTCCAGCGAGATACCTCGTAGCAGTCTGGAACGACGCGCTCTTGATATCGTGGACTTAAATGGTCCGCCGCGTCGTGGAACGTGGGAAAAACGGAGGGAAGTCGACTTGGATCGAGGCAGGACCGATCGTCTCCGCTATTTGGCCCTGTTCGCCGCTAGGTGCCAACGTCGCGCTGCGATCGACCGAACAGGCATTCTCAAAAGCCTCGCAACAGGAACGTTGTTTTTGCCTAGTGCATACGCGCTTAGGTAGACGCCCTGATACTAACTTCTTTAGCCGTTCTGAAAGTGGATACGTGTTATGTCGATTCGATCGATCGAATAGACATTCTCGAAAGCTCTGCAACGGGAACGTCATATTTGCATATTGTACGCGCGCTTAGGTAGACGCCCTAATGTCGTCAGCTTCCTTATCCGTGATATCCTCACGGTGACGCCTTATGGGTTATCAGCGTTTTGAAAGTGAACGCACGTTTTGTCGATTCGATCGACCGAACAGGCATTCGTAATTTATCTCCGGGATCGATCGAAAAATCGCAAACTTTCCCACGATCCTGAAAAGGACACTTGTGACGAACATTGGCATACGTCTAGAAAAGAGTTAGGCCACGTCTCTAATGCACTTAACATTTCCCTACATAGTTTCGTACGACGGTCCGAACGTTGGAAATACGTACGGCGCATAACTTCTCTTTCCTTGTCGTTCTCCTTTTTTATTCTCGTAATTCTTGGGCGACGTGGACGTCGCGGCACGAATTTCGCTCGATGCTTTCCACTGGTTGGTCCTAGTGGCGTTCCTCCGTACGGCGACGCGCGTGCCATTGGTCGACGCGTCTAGGGAAGCTGCACTCGAACGGGCGTAGCTACGACGCAAGACGCCACTGAAAACCGGTCCTCGTGGTAAAACGGAGTAGTCGGCCCCCGGGCCTTCACGGATATTTTCAGCGGCGTCTACGGTTTTGTCCCTTTTTCTAACGCGAGACCGGTCGCGGCTTTTGCCTTTTTTCCCTTCCGCGGAACGACTCGTGAAAATATTGAAAATCTTCGGCTCGCGTTCGAACGATTTCTCGAACTTGCGAGAGAAATTAACACTTTGACTGTTTGAGATATATACATCTTAGTAAGAAAGTAAAACCGTTGCCAAGATATGGACATCGGCTGATAAGTTTCCGGTCTAACAGACGGATGACGCCACAAATACAAAACTAATATTTTTTTTTAGAAAATACTAAGCTTCAAAAGACAACTGTACAAATTTTATGACGATCCGACGTTTGGGTCAAAAGTTTCAGTGGTTTTAGCGAAACCAAAGAATTTCGTGTGTCGATAAAACGTTGCTTTTCGGTGGGGAAAAACACCGTTGAAACGAAAGCTTGGCTCGATAAGTGTTTTCCGAACTCCGCACCAGGAAAATCGACCATTATCGATTGGGTTGCTGAATTTAAACGTGGTCGCCCAAAAGAGGCGATTAAATCAGAAAACATCGAAAAAGTCCAGGAAATTGTTTTGACAAATGGTAAAGCGAAGATGCAAGAGATAGCTGACACTCTAAAGATATCAAAGGAACGTATAGGCTTTATTTTGCATTATCGGGCATTATTTTTAGACCGAGAACTTATCAGCCGATGTGATATGCTAATTTTTGGAACAGTCACGCGTCACCCAAATGTGAGTGACATGGCAGTGAAGGTGTTAAAGGAATAGCTAGATTTCACGTTTGCCGAATATTAATCGTTCGCGGAAGACGATACGAACACGTACGTGTTTTCGCCTTGTTACGAGAGCCGATGTCTTACGTTAAGAATTTCGTAAGCAGTCTTTCGACTATTTTTATCGAAAGTGCAAGATCGTTAAAAGTAGATCTTGTTATCAACGAGAGTTCGAACTTCGTTTTTTTCGTTTCTTCTTTCGAGAAGCGATTTCTTCCCCGCTCTTCCTTTTCACTAGAAAAAAGCCAAATAAATTGAGTCAATTGGTATGGGAAAAAATGATGAGGATTCATAAAACCAAGTTTTATTTCAATCGTGGTACAAATGAATTTTATTTATTCATATATTATGATTTATGAATTTATTTCCTAAACTTATCAAATAATTATTTTTCTAATCCATAATATTATATAAAGTACCACTATTAGCAAACAGCCACAATTTTCATCGCTCAAGATATTTCAGAGCACTACTTCAGTCTTATTATTCACGTTGTGTATGTTTTTAAATGATCCATCTAAAGCAGGACCAGGTATAAAAAGCTGATGTGAACGGAGAAATTCATTTTTACATTTGAAGGAACTTGTGTGCACCTAATTTTTTATGAAAAAGAAAATCTAGAAGAATTCTTTCACCTGCAAAATGTTATGTTTAAAGATCGTTTAAGATCATTCGTTGCCATTTAAAGCTTACCTTTGTTAAATATCTAGCAATTCGAAAGGCCGTCCTTGCATATCGATGTATGAGTTACTCCGTCCTTAAATGACATTCCCGCTCTTTCTTGGCGAACGTTCTTCGTATCTACGAGCCGTCGTATAAATTTCATGAGTTTTTTAAATACGGAGATCTCGGTAAAAGAGAAGTACGTATGTACGATAGATTTGCATATTCGAAAGGACGTAACTTTCCTCGCGAATTTTCTGCGATTCGTAAGTGCTATTTGCTCCCCTTTGTCACGTTTCTCTTTCGATATCAACCGAACGTTACCCTATGACTCTAGTCGTGACGTAACAACAGCAATAAACCGATGATACGACGTTCTTTCCTCTTTTTTCCACTTCTTTTCCTCGTAACGCTTATATAATGTTTTATTATTATATTATTATTATTATATATAATATATATTAAATTATTATGTAAAGAGAGAGAAAGGTCACGATAGGCGTCTAGTTCTTAACGGTTTCTTTCTTTTCTCTTCGCCTCTGTTCCTTCTATTCCTACTTATCTTCTCGTATTTATTCCAAAGGACTTCGTTCGACTTGCTATCACCTTCGTTGTAAAAGCGACCGATTAACCACTTGCGATGGAAAGACGTGCCACGCACGTCGAGATACTTTTTTAAATTACGCAACCGTCGACGACTTATAGTACACGTATAGTAGCAGAAAAAAATCCTTTTCTCCGTTGAGTTTTTTTTTCAATTGAGATTAGATCGTTCACCGTTCGATTAAACAATTTCTGATCCCACCTCGTCATATCGTACTATGTTACGTTGTTCGGAAAGTCATTTCGTTTTTTTCCAAAATGTTCTCATTAAAAAACATTAAAAACAAAGGTTTCCATAAAAAAAAATGATTTTCCGAACAACCTAATGTATATATATATATATATATGGTTACGTATTACATAACTTATATGTAACGTATGTATATTATGGTTATATTGAGTAAAAAAAAGCAAAATCGTTTTATTTTTATGAAATAACATTGTCTTTTATGTTTTTGTTTTGTTTTTTAGGTTGTTTTTATGAAAAACAGTTGGAAAAGAACGACATTACTATATATACGTATATATTTTTTTCCATGATCTTTCGCGTTACGAGTGTCATCCTTGCCTACAAGACGTAATTCTTCTCTCGCGTCTTCTTTCAGTTTCCGTCGTTTTTTCCCCCTTTCCTTTTTTGCTTTACTTTTCGTACAAATTTCCTGGTTTCTCTCTCTCTCTCACTTTATCTCTATCTCTTTCTATCTCTCTTAATTTCTGTTTACCTATCTCCGTCTCATTTTTCCGACTTTAAGCATCTCTCCGTCTTTCGTCGATAGGTTCACGGTGAGCCCAGTAAAAACACGTTTCCCCCACCTCGTCCATTCTTCCTGTTAACCAAAACAAATATCACGAGCCCATTTTTACTCGGAGTTGCGCGAGAGCCGGTCTCTCTCTCTCTCTATGTATTTAAGCATGGACGTTTCTATCTATCTATCTCTTTCTGGTATCGTTGGGACTCGCTTCGCGGTATCTCTGAAAGTGCAACGTATCGCGAGGTCAATGTATCCGTATTTCTCTCTCCCTCTCTCCCACTCTTTCTCTCTCTCTCTTTCTTCGGTTCGCCAACTCGCTCTCGTTCTTTCATTCGTCATACGATGTAGCAATTTGGCACCGGTAAATTTCATACGGTGCGAGACACTCGTGCTTTTTTTTCTTTCTTTCTTTTTTCTTCTTTTATCCTTCGTTATTTCGTTGTTGCAAATGTTGCGCCGAGTTGCGTCGATGCTCCGTGTGATTTTGCGTGTGCGTGCGATATATGTACGTACGTTCCTACGTCAAGTGCTACGTCATTTTCATCCGCATAAACACGTTTCACTTTCCACGCCTTTCCTTTTCATTCGGTCGAGTAGCCGTTGTTTGTTTACTTAGGGCCTTGTTTTGTTTGTTACTTAGGGCGTACTTACATCGAACGCAATTAATCTAGCGTAAATTTCGTCGTTTCCTACCAGTATCCTCTCCGAATTTGCTCCATAATTTATTAGCTTGTTCGGAAAGTAATTTCGCTTTTTTTTTAACGAAAAAACGTTGTCTTTCGTTTCCGCCGTTTGCCGGGAAAAAATGAAATTACTTTACTTAATATTTACCTAATATTTATTAATATTTACTCCGTTGTAATGTTACTGGTTGCCGTTTTTCCTCGTTCTTTACGTCAATGCTCGAGGTTATGTTCGAACGGAGAAATTGTAATTATTTCGCGATTATTTC
The DNA here is from genome assembly GCA_025433975.1 of Liostenogaster flavolineata. Lineage (NCBI taxonomy): Eukaryota > Metazoa > Arthropoda > Insecta > Hymenoptera > Vespidae > Liostenogaster > Liostenogaster flavolineata. The sequence goes on from JAITYT010000032.1 coordinate 1,114,857, forward strand.
TCGCCTTTTCTCTTCATCTGGTCGAGTGGCCATTGTTTTTTTATTTAGAACCTTTGCTTTCGATGTACTTTTCAATACGTTTACGCTCTGCATGTACACCGAACGCACTAGTCAGACTTATTTTCTCCGTTGTGATGTTACTAGTTGGCTTTTTTCTTTATTCTTTATGTCAATACTCGAGGTTACGTTCGAAGGAAGAAATTGTAGCGCTAACGTTTTTCCTAAGAAAATCACGAGAAAGAATGTTCGATCTTGATCAATGCTATATTCGATCTTCCTTTATCTCGTCAGTTTTTAGCGATCGAAGTTCGAAGGTCGTGTTGCAAAGAAACGATACAGCACGCACGAATGCTCGAACACGATGTCTGTGGTTCTCTGCACGTGTTTCCTTTACGTACGTAATAATTTCTTTCAAAATAATTTTTGTTGAAATAACTTCTTTGTAAAGAACTTCTTTCGAAATAATTAAACGTAAGTTTACGAAAAAGTATTTCCACGCGAATTGATTCTTTCCTACGCGAAAATAAACCGCGCCTCGATTATTATCCCAAAATGTTCGCAACAATCGATCTCGAAGCGTATACGTGAAAAAGCTGCGTTACGTTCGTCGTTCCCTCCTACTTTCATCTCTCCTTCTTCCACTGCTTGCAAACAAGTTGTTTTCTCATGTCGATAATTCGACGTAAACTAAAAAACGGAGAGAACGAGGGCGACTTCGGCTCTCGATAGTACCGATACCGTCGTAACGGAAGCGTCTTCCGATAACGACGCGCGCCAAATGGAAACGCTTTAATAAAACAATGTTACGCGCCTCACCGAAGATCGCCAACGCGTTCTGTCTATTTGCCTCTTCGCGTACAAGAGATTTCGAAGCGCTCCGAGGCAAAGCGATCTATTCTTACACATATAAGGCATTACGAACGCGATAAAGTATATTTGACAACGTCAAATATTTGCTTAATTACAAGGAGATGATTTCGTTGACACGAACTGGAACTTGGGTACACCTGCGTGCTATGACGAAAATATTTCACCAAAGTATTTAAAGAAATCACTAAGTATCGTTTACCTGTATGTCTATCAGAAAGTCGAAAAGTGTTAGGCTTTAACCTATTTAGCCGCCACGACGATCCCCGTTTGGTGATTTTGCAATTTTACGTTTATATAATAGCACCACTCGGTGCTAAAAATATTTATACGTTTATATAAAATTTATCCTGCCCAAAATTTCAAAAAAAATTGGCAATTGTTGGATAAAATATAAATATAGGATATACAACATAAAATCTAATAAATATATATATATATATATAT
>JAITYT010000032.1:1117964-1130952 GCA_025433975.1 Liostenogaster flavolineata
ACTGAAAACAATAAATCTTTCTGATGAAGAAATATCTATTTTCGTACATATTTTTTATGACCTCGTATTTCACGTATTGTGCAGTTAGGCGGTTTCGAGAAACGATAGAATTATTTTGCAACGTTGTAGAATCAGGTTTCACTTCCAGTTATTCTCGTTTCTGTACGACGATGCAACCGGTTCGTATATAGTGGACTGACTCTTTTCGGGCATTTTGTTGTTCTCTCGACAATTTTAAAGTTTCCCTCTTTACTTTTTCCTTCGTAAATCGATCGTTCGACGAGCTAACTTCGAAATATCGATAGGATCTCTTTCATAAAACGCTCGTCCGAAAGATTTTCCCATGATCTTGATACTGTATCTGATATCGGCCTACGAGCTCGATGTCGACGCGTAACGACGTTATTTGTTACGTTCACCTGCAGAAATCGACCATCCGAAGTTCCAAGAATTCGCAGAATTCGCAGGTTTACGAGATCCGTCAATTTGACGGATTTCAATCTTCGAAAGAAATACCCAAAAAACCATAGCATTAATTTTAACCACTTCGTATCGTAAATTAATCAATCGTTTCACCCAAAGAATTTATACAATTATTTTATCCAATTTTTCATGCAATTATTTATGCATTTATCTTTGCCTAAACTTTCCAATTTTTAAAGTCGGTGTGCAGTATACCTATCTGCACGAAACCAATCTCATAAACAATCCTTGTATATTTGCTTTGTTCGTAAAATCATTACTCCAGTAATAAATATAGGAATGGATGAAAAATCTACCCAATATATTCCGAATTAACCGCATAAATTTGGTGTTAAAATTTGATTAGCAGTTGACGTCCAGACAAAATATATTTTTTATGGTTTCCCTTACGTGGGAAGACGTTTCCGTGACAATGTTTAAAAAAGGACTTTTTAGTTGTTAATAATGTCTAGTGATGTTTAATTCAGGCTTAATTTGAATAGATCGATTTTTTAAAGAAAATGCGTATTTTTGTGTACCCGTCGATTTGACGAGTATGTAAAAAACGTCCGTAAACCTAGCGCTAAACTCTTCGAGCTATAAATTTTCCTGTTCGACTCCGTATGCGTAACTGCCTCGTCACCCGTATTTGGGTGACACGTAACTGTTCGAAAAATTAGCATGTATATTAAAAAGCGATTAGATCGAATGTATACATCTAATGAAAAATTTAGGAATTTTTTCAATATTTTGCCAGTCGAAGTATTCATATGTTACAAAGTTTAATCGATCGTCGATCGAATCGCCATCGTGACGAATCGTCAACGGCGACTTTCGTCGCGACGACAAATCCATTTGTTTATGCTAATGGACGATACGAGGCCCTCGTTGTATCGATGCTCGGTTCCGTTCGGCAGTCGCTCGATGGTACGACGATGATATCAACGGTCGGACGTCGTCGCGATCACCAGAAACACGCGTAATTTCTTCGATATACCACGAAATGAGCCGTTCGCTGCACGAATCGATCAATTCCGTAAAATGAAAAGCGAAGAAAGGTGACGAAATATTTTTTTTTCGATAATTTTACTTCGTTCGTAAGAAAAGAAACTGGGAACTTCGAATGTTTTCTTTATTATTAGAATGATCGCCTACACAGATTTTAGTGGAATGGTACGCGGTGACGAGAAACCACGAGCACCAGTAGCGACAGGTTTGTTGATAATTTTTGTCGAACGTGCTGAACGAGTGGACACATTGCGTACGGGTCACCAGATATCTCGTTTACGGGCCGTTCGCTGCACAAATCGATTGACTCCATAAAACGAAAAGCGAAGAAAAATGACGAAATATTTTTTCCCCATAATTTTACTTTATTTCTTACGAAACGTCGCTAAATGATTTATCGTTGCCATCGAACATTTCAATTACAATATTATCGTAACGATGTACATTAAATTACGGAGTTAATCAGATTAGCTTTTGAAATAAATAATTTATTATTCGATGGCGGTGTTAATTTGTATTATTTCGGAAATTTATTATAAATATAAAAAGCTTCGATCGAACCAAGCGTTTTGACACTTAAATTCAAGATATTTCAAAAAGTGGAATTAATCGATTTTTGGAGCGAACGGCTCAAATCCGATTCATCGTTAATTAAATGGCGATCGCGACGATCGAACGCTGTTACACGGATCGCACGGTAACGGCGACTTTTGTCGCGACGACAAATCCATTTGTTTATGCTAATCGACGATACGAGGCTCTCGTCGTATCGATGCTCTGTTCCGTTCGGCAGTCGCTCGATGGCACGACGATGATATCAACCGTTGGACGATGTTATGCTTCGTTTCTTGTCATCGCGACGACGCGAGGACCGAAAACGCGCGTAATTCCTTTAATATATTAGTATATACATTAGGAGAGTAATTTCGTTCTTTCCCAACAGTTTTTCATCAAGACAACCTAAAAAAACAAGAAAAACATCAAAGACAATGTTTTTTTATTTTAAAAAAAAAACGAAAAAATGGAAACATTAAGCGGGCGCAGCTTTCGGCATTCGGGGCCAAGCTTTTTGTCAATCTTGTCTCAAAAATAAGAATAGTAATTATAATCATAACGTATTATCGAGCAGTAACTTTTTAAGAATAATATTCCGTATGAAACTTTTCGAAACAGGAGTACACGCGTAATGAAACTCTTGGCTCCATTTTTGCGTCCTGTGATTACAGTCACCCCTAGTAGCAAAAGGATCAGGTGTGCGCTGTCTTCGGCATTCGAGGCCAAATCTTTTGTCAACGTCTCAAAAATAGAAATAGTAATTAAAGTCGTAACATAATATTAAACAATAACTTTTTAAGAATAATATTCCGTATGAAAGTTTTCAAAACAGGAGTACACGCGTAATCAAACTCTTGGCTCCATTTTTGCGTCCTGTGATTACAGTCACCCCTAGTAGCAAAAGGATCAAGTGTGCGCTGTCTTCGGCATTCGAATAAATCTCGTAATAAAAATAAAAATCATAATAAAAAACAAATCGTGCAAATCTACGACGTAGCGAGTCGAGAGATCTTCCACCGTCTGGTTCTCCTTTCGTTCAAATCGTAAGTAAGTTCGTCGAGCGTTTCGATTTCCTGCAAATCGCTCAAATTGGACGTAGTCGATGAAAAATTATCATATAAACGGATTTGCGGTTAAATTCGTACACAATATTTATGCTAAGTGATTATCGGGGGATACGCCAACGAGATAATTAGTATCGTTCGAATTTAATTCGTAATTGAAATAAACGGGGTGCGACGCGTTACATGGCAACGCCTATCCAACGAAATGTATCATCCGCGTGACAGGTCGTTAATACGAAAACGATTTGGAATTTAATTGCGTTCCCAAATTTCGATTAATTCGACGATTTTGCGAGATTAGCCGCGTCAAATTTTTAAACGTTTCGAAAATTTAACGTCTTACGTCGAGTTCGAAGCGCTAATTTTACAATACATCGTAAAGATATGTACATCGTCCGTACGTTATTACATTCCATGCATTACTTTTCTTTTCGATCGATGCCAATTTTTTTTTACAATCGCTTCGCTTTACTTCGATAACGGCGCAACATTCCAAGGGTATAGCGGAATAATATGGCCAAAAATTCTCTCCAGCCTATTAGCTTATTGGATAGTTTATTAAAAGAAATCACGTTGTACCAAACTTCAGTTCGGCATCTCAACGGGGTAGGCAAAAAATCTAATTTTAAATTTTCACCCTTTTATCTCCCGATTTAACGAAATTCCCCAAATTCCGAGAAAAATTCTAACGTGAAATATGTCACGTGACAATGTTCAACTGGAAATACGAAATCAAGTCAAACTAGACTGGACGACAACAGTTGAACCGCTAAAGGGACAAAGGAAAACAACATAAATCCGTAAAAATTTCTCGTCCGTCTGTACACGGCCTACGGCTTTTTTTATGATATTTTCATGCGCGCGTCTGGGGGTGAAGTAGGCGAAGAAGAAGAAGAAGAAGAAGAGAAGATCGCGTTGAAGAAGCAACTGGAAGGAAAAGGAGAACGCTAGTGGCTCCCGCTGCGCCAAGGCCCAGGGCGGCCTCCATTTTTTTTTTCATCTCTTCCCTCATCCTCTTCCCTTTTCATCTTCCTCCCACCCCCGCTCTCTCCGTCGCTCTTCCACGCCTCGCCGTTACCCCACAGCGAGCTTGTCTCTCCCGGACGTCGCTGACGTCGATGTAGTCGTTGCACTCGGCGCCGTACGTGCGCAGGTATATGCACGTACGTGTGCCAAATATACCTGCACAACCAAAGGCCTCGCCCGCAATGGCTTATCACGCTTCGACCGCATCCAGATAATGACCCGCATTCATGGTGACGCTCATTAATTTTTTCGCGGCAACGTCATACACTCGTACGAGCACGTCGACTTCCACTACCTTTTCCTTTCCTTCCTTCTTCTGTTTTTTTTTCTTTTTTCTTTTTTTCGCTTGCCTTGCCCTCTTTTTTTTATACCGCGTGGCGAATCCATCCATTTTCGATCGTCCGCTGAATTTCGTGTTTTGGAGAAAAAATTGGGAAGGAAGGCGAAAATTTCTAATTCCTACTTTCTATTTTTCCATTTTATTTGTTGACTTTCTTATTCGTTGCATCGTTGTCGCATAAATACAAGTAGGTTTTCGTGTTTTGGAGAGAAAATTGCAAACAAAGATGAGAACTTCTATTTTTTGTTTTTCAATTTTATTTTCTGGCTCTCTTATTCGTTGCATCGTCGTCCCATACATGCAAGTAGGTTTTCGTGTTTTTGAGAGAAAATTGCGAAAGAAGACAAAAGTTTCTATTTTCTATTCTTCAATCTTATTTTCTGGCTCTCTAATTCGTTGCATCGTCGTCGCATAAATACAAGTAAGTATTTGTGTTTTCAAGAGAAAATTGCAAAGGAAAGGGAAAATTTCTAATTCCTCTTTTCTATTCTTCAATTTTATTTTTTGGCTCTCTAATTCGTTGCATCGTTGTCGCATACATAAAAGTAGGTTTTCGTGTTTTTGAGAGAAAATTGCGAACGAAGACAAAAATTTCTATTTTCTATTTTTCAATTTTATTTTCTGGCTCTCTAATTCGTTGCATCGTCGTCGCATAAATACAAGTAGGTAGGCGACTATGGAGGAAACTGGAGTGACGCTCGTTTCCGCGAGATCGCGTCGTTAAATCGGTCTCTTTGGCATTTCCAGAAGAGCCGCTTCGATCTGGCCGAACGCGTACGAGCGTCTCGGCGTTGTTGTCTCTTTCTTCTTCCTTGGATCTCGTTGGCGCGGTGACGCGAAGCGGGGGCGACCGAACACGCGGGAGTCGTTGCTCGAACCTCGTGGCGGTCGCGGCCGTGAAAGTGAAATTCGTGAATGGAACGAGTGGAAGGAAGAACCGGCGTTGCTGTCCAAAGTGAAGGTAAAGGTTGCCGGTTTCGCCTTCTTCTTCGGAGAGTCGCTCTCGCCGTCGGGTATTTCGCCTTCGCTCTCCGACCCTCTCGCCGCCGTACCACGAACGATAACGCCGACTTCATCCGATGTAACCGCGTCTTCGCGGACTTCTTATTTTCGTTTCTTCCTTGTTTTCCTATTTTTTGCTTTTTTTTCGTTCCGTTATTTACGACGCGTCTCTTTCTCCTCCTTTTTTTTCTTTAGCCTGTTTCATTCTCTTGGAAATGTATTCGCGATGGTTCGAAAGCTTTGATACAAAGGAAAGCGACGAATTTTACACCCTAGACGAATTCCAATAGGCATCGTTTTCCTTAATTTTTTTATATATAATATATACGTAATTTTAATATAATTTTCTGTTTTATATAAAATAGATATACAATTATGACCTGTTTATCGAAATTTATTATATAGGTCCGTTATTTACGACGCGAAGTTGATATTCCTTTCTCTGACAAGTTCCATTCTCTTCGACATGTATTCGCAATGGTTCCAAAGCTTTGATGTAAAAGAAAGCGACCAATTTTATTCCCTTAGCGAATACCAATAGGCATCGTTTCCCTTAATTTCCTCTTGATTTGCTTACAGATTATATACTTATATATATATTTTTTATATATATTTTTATATATTTATTTTATATGTATATATATATATAAATTATGAATTATCTATCGAAATTTATTATACAGGTCCGTTCTTTACGATACGTGGTTAATATCGGTCGCTACCGTCTTTTTTTTCCTTTCTTTTCTCTAACAATTCTTAATTATCTTACGGATTACGTACTAAATAATTATACATGTGTGAAAAACATGGAAATATGCGCACCAATTTTTCAAAATTATGACTTCGAATTTATTCCATTAACTTATTTTATCCAAGGAAATTTATTACATAGGTCCGTTATTTACGACGTTTAAAATAACGTCAGAGGTCGGTGTCTTTGAAAAACGGTACTACAGGAATAACACGAGTTGCCTGCCTTCGTCCTCACGATCTGGATTATGAATATTTCGAATTTCGTTGATCGGAATGCAACTGGAAGATCGTCTCGATAATCCCGCGGCTGGAATTTTCATTGTGAACGCCGACGGACGCAACACGACAACCACGTCGACAACGACGACGAGAACGAAACGCTCGATCGGCCTCGGCATACTGAAAAGCCGTCTAAAGAATCTCAAACGGACCTTGCGGAACGATTCGAGTAACAGTTACCGGTCACGCTTGCCTTAAGATCGATATGTACGTACGCACGTACATTCGCGCACGCACGCACACGCATATATACATATATTTTTATCTATATAATCGCGAGATAAAATCATACGATTCGAAATTGTCGCGAGTGAAATTTATTTCGCGATGAAAGGAAGGTGGAAGATGAAATATCGCGATTCACACACACACGCAGAGAGAGATCCTCTGTATACACGCGATATATTACGAGGAGGGAAGGGAATGTGGACGAAGGATAAACATCGATTTTAATGGTGCAACGACGCTTTAATAGCCATCGTCGATGCAACCTTCGACGTTAAAGATCAATTATTATCATATTGCCGGTACGATACGACGTCGTTGGCGATTTCCCGAGAACGGGCACGAAGATAATAATTCATGGTCTTCTCCTCGGTTTTTCTCTCCCGTTCGTTTGACTTTTACCTCGTCTCGATCGGCCACGAGCGATTCCGTAATCGCTAGATACGAATGCTCGAGCGCGTCGATTCCCATAGAAAGAAATAATATCGATTGCGGTAACCGCCGTTAACGCTCAGCCAACCGAACGGGGAAATCTTCCTCTTTTTTTTACCTCATCAACGCGTTTTTTCATTTCCGTTATCGTCGATCATCGATCATCGGTCATCTTGACCTGGAGTCATTGGCAATTGTTCGCCAATTTTTTCCATCATTATAATTCTCGGTATACAATAAAAGATGATGTAATGAAATACAGTAAAGAAAGGTAGCGAAAGCGCGATTGGCTAAGCGTTAAGAGAGAGTATAAAAGTTGCTTCCTTAAACATAAAATATAGATCTAGTAGACCTTAAACCAACGAACATGGAGGACTTGACACTTGGCCAACCATACGATGAAATCTCACCAATTTAAAGCAACTCGCTGCACGACTTCTGACGCGTTCCTTCGATTCCATTATCATCGATCATCAGTGATCTTGACCTGGAGTCATTGGAAACCACTCGCCAATTTTAATAATACAATAAAATATAATACAATAAAATACAGTAAAGAAAAAGGTAGCGAACGTTGTCTAAGCGTTAACAACGCGCTAGGTAAGCTTGCCCAGTAGCCATCTTGCTTCTTCGCGTTACACCGGTCTTTCTTGGTTTCTACTTTATCATCCACGGCTCGTAGCTTCTACCGATATCGCGACTACGCCAACCGTTACCGCGATTGCGATTGCGATTAAATCTTCTTTTATCGCTTGGAACCACTGCAATTATTACCGCTACGCGACTATCGTTATTACCGCCTATTCCAAGCTGCCATCGCGTATTTTTCATCGGAGTTCGAATTATCCGCGAACACGACGACACCTTCTTACCGTTTCGTCCAACGGGACGAACGAGCAGCGCCGTAAGTACCGGCACCGTTGTCTGTTGGATCAATACGCGACCAACCTATCGGCTCTTTCCCGAATCGCGCAACAAGTTCCTCGCCCTGACTCTAACGGGTGTCCCGTAGAACCACCCGACGTTTCGTCCTTTGTGGTTTTAGACGTAGCCTCTCTCTCTCTCTCTCTCTCGCCCTGTTACGTTCACTCGGTCGCCTCCCCTTTCCCTCCGGTCCAATTAACGTCCAGGCAGGGTTCTCGATCTCGTACCACCGAGAAACAGGGCCTGGTCCTACTAATTATGACGACCGTGCGCATTAATTGCAATTAACTGCGATTCATGTGTCGTGATAGAGGCGGAAGGATAGAAACTCACGGATAGAGCGACGGAGAATTAAAGACAGAGCGTGTGTGTGTGTGTGTGTGTGTGAGAAAGAGAGAGATAAGCGAAAGGAAGAACAGAAGAAAGAAAAAGGACGAACGGTAAATGTTCTTCCCCCTCCATTCGTGTCCATTCACCGAGACGACTCGATCTTTCCTCCTTTTATATGGCGTGTGCCAGTGAATCGATCTCAAGAGGGTGTTCTCCGTTTATCGCGTAATTAAAGAGGGAGAACGTGAATGCATTGACAAGGGAGTAGTAGGGGGTGCCGATAGAGACGAGAATTTTGAAAATCGAGAAGTCCGCCATCGTCGGCCAGGACTCGCTGGGGAAGACGAAGGATAGGAAGGACACAATGATCATGGGAAAGGAAGGTTAGGTGGGGATAAAAAACGAGACGAGATACATTCGCGTTAGCGGGTTCTACGAAAGGGCGACGTTTATTCTATCGTTTCGTTCTGTTTAACCCATTGACTGCCAACTTAGCGCAAATTTAGCGCGTCTTGCCCTGGACGCGACTGTTTTATTTTAAAGAAAACACGATGTCACGATCCAATCGTCTAAGTTATAATTTCAATAGTTTTAATAATAATTTTAATAATACAAATTGATAGGTGATACGTCCTCTACGCTACATACATTTTTCATTCGTCCTTTCTAATAATTTCTGACTCAAATAGCCATTTCTAACCGATCTAAACTTCCACCACCCACTACGAGATATCTCGTAGTTGGCGGTCAGTGGGTTAAGAGGTTGTCACCGCGAGTGCTTCCTTTAGAGAAAACAAGAATCGTTGAGTTGGGTTCCGCATGTCGCACCGCGGTATTACGAGTTAAAAAGGGTCCTTGCAAAAATGACGATGTCATTCGTTCCAACGATGGCTCCGTTAGGTCGATTCAACCTGGCAAACGTTGCTTTCGGGAGAGACACGTTTTTATGTTTGTCGATACATGGTTGTAAATCGTGTCGATATCTGAAAGACTATCTTTAACTTTCGTTCGTTTTACAGCGAGAAAATGTTTGCTTTCGAAGGGACTCGCGAATGTTGGACTGATGCTAATTGGAAGTCCATTTTTGCTTTCCATTTCTGACAAAAGATGGGTACTTTTTTATCGATTCGTTTCTTCGTTCTGTTTAATCGAATCACGGAAGCTAAAAAAGAAAAATTCCATTTTCTGGTTTACATTCTTTCGTCGAAGCTACGCGATCGATCAGTCCCTTTTGGCAACGGATCGATCGGATTCTATTTTTTGTGCATTCCGAAGCGAATCTCCTCAATTGGCGTTCTCAGAATATCGCGTGAGAATGCACGAACCAAGCAGTCTGAATTCAACGGTGGGCGAAGGGTGGAAACGGTACGAAATTGAGTAATTCGAGGATGAAATTCCGACGATTGTCATCGTCGTTGACGTCACTACCATTGTCTTCCCCTGCTCCTTTCTTCATCCTGCTACTCCGGCACTTTCGTCGCTGCCAACCTGCCTCCGATGGTCCACGTCCACGTCCCTCCTTACAATCCAGATTGCAATTTCGCGAAAAGCAATTGCGATTGCCGAATGATTACCACCGAGCCTGTCCTGCTCAATTCCCGGCCAATTTCGTTACACGACGTACCTATCTACCTATCCGTTTATTCGTCTAGTTACCAACATATCGAGCTACCTACCTACTTGTCTACCTATTTGTTTACTCGTCTAGTTATCTACATACCGAGCTACCTACCTACTTGTCTACCTATTTATTTATTCGTCTATTTACCAATGTACCGAGCTATCTACCTACTTGTCTACCTATTTATTTATTCGTCTATTTGCCACATTTTAAGATTTCAAGCTACCTACCTATCTGCTTATTCGTCTACTTACCAATATACCAAACTACTTGCCAACTTATTCGTCTACTTACCCACATACCAAGCTACTTACCTACTTGTCTATCTGTCTATTTATTCGTTTAGTTACCAACATAATAAGCTACCCACCTACCTGTCTATCTATTTGTTTATTCGTCTACTTACCAACATTACAAATTACCTACTTACCTATTTATCTACCTACCTAACTTTCTACGGACCTATCTAGCGAATCATCTATCTACATATTTGTTTAGATCGACACAAAGTTGGCCTCCGATGCTCGAGATAAAGCAAGCTTCGACACGTACGCTTGTTCATTCTTACGCTTATCTTCGATCCTGCCGTCTCTCAATGCAGCACTCACACATATTCGTAAAACTTACATATATAATATATACGTATGAATGAAATCCAATGAATAATGTGGAACAGAGCCGCAGGATGCGCGTGAACGAGCTTCGATCGAATCGAAAGGCAGAATTTTTCCACGATTACGTAACTAACGTAATCAAGATCGAAAACGGGGATTCCTTTGATTATCATCGTCGTCGTCGTCGTCGTCGTCGTCGTCGTTGTCGTTGTAGTCGGCACATTCGTCCAACGAAGTTTTACGAGGCGATTTTGAACATGGATCTATGACGACAACGAGGATAGGTCGCGGTAAGAGGACGTAGTAACTTTGCGCGCGTGTGCCCGAGCTCGCCGTAATGTCGAGTGTCTATTGTAACGGATCGATCGTAAATTATAGCGCTCTCGAGTGCCCATTGTTCTCCGAGGATACGCCAGGTGTTTTTATCTCGTTTCTTCGTCTTCTTCGGGTGCTCCTGGGGTTCATCGTCTTCGTCGTCGGCATCGTCCTTCTTTTACTTCATTTCCCACCTTCCTCGCGTTCTTTCCACTATTTTCATCCTCTCCTATTTAACGTCACCTTTAACGCCCGTCGTTACAAAATCGATGCTTCTTCGAGCTAAGATCGACGAGTAAACGCTCCGACATCGTCACGATAGCCGATCTTGACGCGTCCAACGAAGCGTGTCTCGAGACGTCACCCTTCCGGCATTTTCGTTCGAATTATCCAAGAACAGGAGGAACGACGAGACTATCGCTGGACGGATAAAGTATCGACGTAGGAGTTTAGCCGTTGGCGAGGAAGATCGAACCATTCCGTAGGGCAGAAGTGGACCGTCCAGGGCGTGAGAACTTCCCTAGGCGATAGATTGCGAAGTACTCGATAAAAAAGGGACTCTCATCCAAACGTCGCGTCCTTAGAAGGTTAGATAAGGTTTTCGCTAGCAAAGAAGATGCCGACTGAAATTTTTAGGTTAAACGATGCCTCGACAATTTCGGAACGTTCGTGTGACCGTACGAGTCTTTGATCTGTATCGATGAGTACTTCCAAACGATATTTCTTCTAGGATTAAAATTTTATGAAAAGGAGAAATATTACTTGCGTTCGTTAACTACACGAAAATCGGTGAAATGTTAAAAACACTCGACGGCAACTCGTTCGAACAACATTAACGCACCGAAGATGTTAACGACTCGACTGGGTGTATCACGTCGGCTGATAAGTTCCCGGTCTAAAAATAATGCCCGATAATGCAAAATAAAGCCTACGCGTTCCTTTGATTAGCTATCTCTTTCATCTTCGCTTTACCGTTTGCCAAAACAATTTTATGGACTGTTTTGATGTTTTCTGACGTAGTTGCCTCTTTTTGGCGACCAAACCGTCCGTCTGTAAAACCGGAAACTTATCAGCCGATGTGCTGTTTCAGTGGACGGAAGATATTAACCGATGCCTCGACAATTTCGGAACGTTCAGAATTAATGAGTATTTCTAAACGATATTTCTTTTATGATTACAATTTCATGAAATGGAGAGATATCGCTTGCATGGATTCGTTAGCTACTCGAAAATTGGCAAAATGATGAAAAAATGGTTGGCAACTCGCGTTAGTTCAAACGACATTAACCCATCGAAGATGTTAACGATCCGACTGGTTATATCTCAGTGGACGAAAGACATTAACAATCGACAGTCTACGATTACTAAGTCTTAACTTGACTTAGTCTCAAACTCTTAACTCGACTACTCCGTTCGTAATCCTACTTTTTGTACTGTCACTTTTTATTTTCTTTTTTCCTCCTTTCCTAATCTTCCTTCTTTTCCACGTGCGACGTTCCTTCCTAGAGGCCATCGCTTAACAAAAACAGCGATCGTCGAAGATAGAAGAATCGTCGCGGTTGTTAGGGCCATCCCCTTCGATTCGATGGAAAATTCGACGGTTTACGAGGGTGGGAAGAGTTCTGGCAGGGAATTTGGTCGCGTTGGCGTCGTCGTACGCGGCCGAGGAGAGAAGAGGCCACGTGGGCCGCGTGATTAATCGTGACAGGGGGCAAACACTCTGGGATCAGTGCGTTAGCGCACGCCTCCCCGCGCTTAGTTCTTCGTCAGCGAAGTAAAAGGCTCGCCGTCGATCGACGTGCATGCCGTGCATGCACCGTCCATGCAAGAGGGAGGGATAATTGCTCGCGTCTGTTCCGTGACGTAGCCTTACCATGCGTTACGCACGCTATAAGCCCTTTACGAGCTTCTACCCGTTCGATGTATCCCGAGAGCATTCTTCCCTACGTTTTAATAGAGGCGTGTTTAAATTCGTGTTCGTCGTTTCGTTATATTAGCTTGTTCGGAAAGTAATTTCGTTTTTTTTTTTTTTTTTTTT
>JAITYT010000032.1:1256736-1270221 GCA_025433975.1 Liostenogaster flavolineata
CTAAAACAGGCCTGGCCAACCCAAATGGTTCGAGAGGCCATTTTGATGACGCGTAACGACACAGCGTGCCGCACTATAGGTAAACACGCTTTTGAAAAATGTAACAATACAGATACGAAGCGAATAAAACTATGACGTTGTACTACGATTCGATATATCATAATTAACTGTGGAGCCTTACTTAATCAACCCAAATGGTTTGAGGGGCCATTTTGTTTGAGAGGCCATTTTGATGACGCGTAACGACACGGCGAGCCGAAATGTAGGTAAACGCGCTTTTAAAATTTCTAATACTACAAATAAGAAGTGAATGAAACTATGACGTTGTTCCACGATTCGATGTAATGGACTGTGGAGTCTTTCGTTAAAATCTCGCATAAAATCTCACTAAAATTCTACCAAAATTAGTGGAAGCCGCGTGACACTCGCCGACGTCGATCCAACGGCGATACTGCAAACGTAATCCATCAAAGCTTTAATACCAAAGACTTAACCTCGAAAGAGTTAACGCGAGATAAAGAACATTATCGTTAGAATCGATATTAAGATGAAAAAATCATCGATTTTTACTAACTAAAAATTAGCCGATAAAAGATAGAAGTGGCGCGTAAACGATACCACTTTGGAATGACTCGCAGTGGGAGATCTTATGGATAATCGCGAGATATCGTAGCGTGAGACGGCACGAACGAGAACCGAGAACGTTTTCAATCGTCTCGTCTGGTGGAAGAACTGGATTCGTCCTTTCTCTCAGCGTGAGATAACCGCCTGTCGGGTTATTAGAAGGCACAACACGGCATGCGCCGAGCACCGCGCTCTGTCGTAATCACGAAGGTGCTCGCTGCGTCTTGAGTAACGCCTTTGCTCGGCAAGTCTCCGGGATACTGGTTATAATTACGTATTTACTTATCTGTTTACCTGTCCGTTCGGGTACGATCGAGACTCGCCAATTCCTCGTCGTTTCGTTCTTTTTGTGCTTCTCTTTGTGACGTCACGATTGCGACGCCGTACTCTACGTCCTACGTAGAGGCAATACTACGAGAGTAATAAACAGCATAACAAAAAAAGAAATAGAAGTAAAAAACCGTCGTTCGAATTCGATCGTCTCGCGATTCCGGGATTTTTCCTCCTTCAATTATTTCACGTTGACGCTTCCGTGTCATTTCGTTGCTTTCGATCACTGTTTGCCCCGAGATTCCGTTACTTAACCTGTTAATCGGGGAATCAAATTTTGTAAAACGAGTTTCACATTGGGAACTTTTTTTTCGCAGTGATAAGTGACGTCGTCGCAACACGAGTTTTTTTTTTTATTTTCTTAAAAAGTTTTATGTTTCTACGGCGAAAAATGTCGCACACCTTTCTAGAAAAAAATACAGGATCGTAAAAAATAAATAAATAAATAAGATTTATCGCAAAATCGGATAATTTTGATAGCGACGCTCTTTGGATTGCGGACGGATTAATAAAATCGCATTACGGTTCTTAAGGAAATTTCATCGAACTGAAAAGATGCAAAACGACGATGCTTCCTTCCAATCGCGTACGTAGAAGCACGTGGAAAGCGTATTTTCTTTTTTTTTCATTTTATACGGTCGTGAGTACGTAACTGTATATATGCGTGTAGAAGATATATGTGTGCGTGTTGCCTGGCCAGAAAACGCAAAAGACAGCAATCTTCTGGGGATGACCTCGTAGGCAAGCTGAATGCAAACCGTGTCTGTAAACTAAGGTTGAGTGCGTGTGTTAGAATTAGTATCAGTCGTTACTATAAATGTTCTAATAAAGTCTTTCGTTCTAATAAAGTTATTCCACTATCTTCTGATCAATGTTCTCATTCAATCATCAATAATATATTACAAAGAATATATATTAATATATATTGTATAATATACACTATAGTATAAAATTGTAGCGTTTATTAATTATATATATAATATCAATATAATAATATATATAAGTATATATATATACTCAATTATATTAATTATACGATATAATTATACATATAAAAAAAATATATATATATATATATTATATAATTGCGTAATATATATACGTGCGCTCGTTCTGTACGTTTGCTCTACGCGTTCTAGCGAATATTTGATACCTCCCTCTTACGAGACGAATCGATGCCAGGTGGTTGGAAGATGGAGAATAAAGAGAGACCAAAGGTGAGAGTGAAATCGCCTTGTCGACGATGAAAACGACAACAATAATAGCAACGACGACGACGACGACGACAACGCGTGGGAAGGAAATACGAGGTGCCGACTCGGAGAGAAACAGGACGTACGAAAGAGCGAGCGAGACGAAGAACAAAGAAGAGAGAGAGAGAGTCGACATCGATCTGAATGGAGCGACGCGCCTCGCGCCACTAAGCGCGAGAACGTCGAACTGGCGTCTATATTTTACGCGGCTTCGTCGAATTCTTCCTATTTTTCGATCAAATTTTTCATCGAAGATTATCGATCGGCGCGTATTCATGTACGAGCGATTTATTTGAAAAGTTTTTATTCCTTTGAGCCTCTACGCGTTTAAAGATATAATAAATAATTATGCCGACTTTCGAGAAGATTCACTCGTATCTTTTATCTCGGTCAAACACATTCTTCTTGGTTGTCATTAAAGTCGTACAATTTTTCTTGGAAATAATTTCGCGCAGTCCTTGAAAAATCATCGTTCTTTATCACGTTAAGGAGACTCCTGCCATTTTCAAAATAAACGTATGTCACGCTCGAGTACGAGCGATTTCACGATTTTTAATGATGCGCATATGTACGCTCTAATATACCGACGGAGTTATTTGCAAAATTTTTTCACCGAATGTATCGATCGTACGTGAAAAAATCGAATGAGAGGCGAAAATTTGTCGACGGTAACGCGTTGTAAAATCAATCTTATTAAATTATGTTAATATTTACTAACATATATAATTATAATTATATATACTATATATTAATTAAAATTAATAAAAATTGATCGCGAGTCGTCGCTAACGTCTTTTTCTTCTTTCGATTGCCGGCTTTCTCACCTGTACGCATCGTTCTGCCAAATCGCAACTAAATGTTCATCATTATCGACGTCGAAGTCGACGACGACGAAAACCGCTTAAGGAGCTATCGGTACGTACGTAGCTACTACGTACGACAATAAAACCGGCACTTTAAAACTCGTTTCACCGAAGCGCCAATAAGGATACCGGTGCAACCTGCTTCGACTTTTCCCCTCCCTCCCTCTTATATTCGATCCTTCCGTAGAAGGAGAACAGGATAGGAAGGACTGAAAATGAAAAAAGGTCAACGTAGCTTCCCTCTTTCGCACGACGCCGCACGACAACCACTACCAAGTGGTAAATATCGTTCGTGTACCGCGACACCTGGTAAGTGTCACTACCGGTGGTAGCGCTAGCGATACGAGCGTGGTTACGTCCGTGAGTTACGGAAACGTACGGTGACATTGTAACGCACGACGTAATAACGTCGATGTGATCGCAACGAGACGAATCACCATTTTCTTACCTCGACAAAATGCCAAAGAATTTTTCGTCAGATTCGCCACGGCAACGGGACGACGAACCACTTTCTTATCTTAACAGGTTCATGGCCACGCCAATTTATAGGGAAATCCCCGCCGGGCCACTCTCGTTGTTTGGAAATGCGTTGTCAGTCACCGTCAGTCATCGTCAGTTAAAATCGGTAGCTGTCAGTCATCGGTGACTGACGTGGCTCGAGAGGAAGGTTCGGCGTCAGTCGCAGATGACTGACACTGCACCCAACGCGCTAACAAAACGCAGATCGATTTGACGTAATTTAACATCGTAGCGCTCGCGTAACAACGTCAATATGATCGCAACGAGACGAACCATTACCTTCCTACCTTAACAGGTTGAGTGCCACGCGAATTTATAGGAAAATCCCCGTCGGGCCAATCGCGCTGGTTATAAATGCGCTGTCAGTCGCTGTCAGTCAGTCAGTGTCGGCCACCTATGACTGACGTGGCTCGAGAGGAAGATTCGGTGTCAGTCGCAGATGACTGACACTGCACCCAACGCGCCAACAAAACGCAGATCGATTTGACGTAATTTAACATCGTAGCGCTCGCGTAATAACGTCAATATGATCGCAATGAGCCGAACCATTACCTTCCTACCTTAACAGGTTGAGTGCCACGCGAATTTATAGGAAAATCCCCGTCGGAAAATCCCTCTCGCGCTGGTTATAAATGCACTGTCAGTCACAGTCAGTTAAAATCAGTCGCTCTCGGTCAATCTGTGCCAGCCATTGTCAGCCACCGATGACTGACGTGGCTCGAGAGAAAGGTTCAGTGTCAGTCGCAGATGACTGACGTAGCACTCAACGTGTCAACAAATCGCAGATCAATTTACTGTCGCGACTTGCAACGGCAACGAGACCGAACCTCTTTCTAACCTTAACAAAACGCAGATCAATTTATTGCTGTAATTCACGACGGCAACGAGACGAACGCATGGTGACATCGTATTAGGTTGTTCGGAAAGTAATTCGGTGTTTTTGTTGATAAAAAAACGTTTTTTTTCTGTCTTTTATATTGTTGAAAACTGCCGAGAAAAAACGAAATTACTTTTCGAACAACCTATTAAATAATGTCGATGAGATCACAACGAAACGATGGACCCAACTTCTTACCTTAACGAAACGCGGATCGATTCCGCGTAATCGTACTAATCGTCCTGACCCATACATACGCACGTATGGCAGGTTTGCGAGAACAAAGGAATTTCTACTCTTCTTTTTTTAACTCGAATTTGACTTCCACCCCATCTAAGCGTAACTTTTACGGTCGTTCGCGTATCATCGCCTCTCTAGCCGATTCCCCGGCCCTCGTTGTCTCGTCCACATTCATCTTCTCCTTCCTTCGCGCTCGAGAAAACGACCAGTCCTTACCGGCGGTGAGCGGAAGGCAATTTCTAGACTTTAGATATTCGTCGCGTTGCCCACCGACGGCCGCTCTCGTACCGGAGATAAACTCGAAATCTCGACGATGCAAAAATTCTTCTCTCCGACACCTTCCCTACCCATTCGTTCGTACGCCCTTGAAATGTACGCGCGATTTCGGCTTAATGAGCGTTCCACGCGCGAACGACGAAAATATTAGCGGCTGCGTCCATTTTGTCGTTCTCGTAGCCGCCGTTTACGCGATTCCGCGCGAGGCGATGTTTCGAATTCTTTTCGTCGAGGGAAAACGTACGATCGCGCGTATAAATCTCTCGACTTTTACGTCATCGTCGTCGTAGTCGTCGTCATCGTAGTCATTCCAGTCGTCGTCATCGTCGTTTCGCAGTCATCATCATCATAGTCGTTGTCATTATTGTCATTGTAGTCATTGTCATCATAGTTGTTATCATTGTAATCGTCTTCGTATCGTAGTGTCGTCGTCATTGTCATCATAATTGTCGTCATCGTTGTCATCATAATTGTCGTAATCGTAGTCATCATTGTCATTGTCATCATAGTTGTCCTCATCGTAGTCGTCGTTATCGTCATTATTATCATAGTTTTCGTCATTGTCATCATAATAGTCGTCATCGTGGTCTTTGTCGTCATTATCATCGTAGTCATCGTCGTTACTATCATCGTAGTCGTCGTCGTCATTGTCATCATAGTTGTCCTCATCGTGGTCGTCATTATCATCATAGTTGTAGTCATCGTCGTTATTGTCATCGTAGTCATTGTCGTCATTGTGATCATAGTTGTTATCATTGTAGTCGTCTTCGTAGTCATCGTAGTTATCATTGTCATTGTCATCATAGTTGTCATCGTAGTCGTCGTTGTAGTCGTCGTAGTCGCTTCGCTTCCCGAATTCCTCGCCGTACGAAAGAACGATTCGATTCGCGCCCCGGTCGACTCCTTTTTTTAGGGTCGTTCGCGACGCGAGAACTTCGTCTTGTGCCCTCGTGACGCCACGATAAAAGCCGAGATGACGGTGGCGAGCCCTTTGCTTCGAGGAACGAACGAACCAACGATGAAGAGAGGAAGTAGAAGAGACGGAAGATAAAGATACAGTGAGAACGAGAGTGAGAGAGAGAAAGAGAGAGAGAACGATACGAATAGAAGGATAGAGACCACCCACATCGCGTAAAGGACTCAAAAGCAAAACACGAAGAGTTCACGAGAAGAAAGAGGGGTGAAGGAGAAGGGTGGCGAGGGAGAGGGCGGGGGGAGAGGAAGAGGAGGCTGGATGGAACGAGACAGCGGTTTGCGTTTCCTTTCCGTGGTCGAAGCGACACCGACAAAAGGCTCCTTTCCCACTCCGCGTCATCTTCCCTCGTTCCTTCTTCTTTCTACCTCCCCCTCCCCCTCCTCCACCTCCTCCCCGTCACTCTTTCCATCGCGAAAGGGCTACCGGGCACCCGAGTGCGTGTTTATTTTTTCCTTTAGGGCCCCCGACGGGCCACGATGAAAAGCAAACGCGAGAAAGGCTCCTCCTGAAATCCTTCCTAACCACGGCTTTGCGTTTTCGGACCCTTCGGCCCTACCACTACTACTACTACTACACTACTCTTTCCTCTTTTTCCTCCTAATTCCTTCGGGTGCCCACGGGGATCCCTGCTTCGGGTTTCTGCGTGATAAGTGCGCGCGTGCGTGCGTGCGTGAGTGATCGTTTATGGCGTGACGATCCATCGGCGCGTAGTCGTTGGAGAGCGCATTTTTTATAAGATCGCTCCTTCTCTACGCTCGATCTTCCAATTCAACCCTTTCGCTATGGCGGACCTCGTCGCGGAGTCTTTCTCGATGGAACGAAAGGCCGTACCGTGCCAAAAGTGGAGACTTTGAACTCGTCCAGTCTTCGGCGTTCGGGGCCAAGTCTTTCGTCGATCTTGCCTCAAAAATAGAAATAGCGATTATAGTCGTGGCGTGATATGGAGCAGTAACTTTTTAATAATAATGTTCCTTATTACGAGGAGATACGAAACTCCTCGAAACACGAATTCACGCTTAATTCTACTTTTGGCACCGTTTCCGCGTACCGCGACTATAGTCACCCATAGTAGGAAAAGGGGTCGAGTGCGCGCAGTCTTCGGTATTCAGGGCCAATTTTTTTTCGTCGATGTCTGAAAAATAGTCTACCGGAAGTGTTACTTCCGTTTTCCAAGGAAAAGACAAAAGTAAAAATAAAAAAAGAAAAACAGAAAGCAGATTTTCTAATCGAAAATGAATTAATAAACTTTTTCCTAAATCGAAAAAAATCGTATTTTCTTTCGCTTATAATTGCTATCGCTAACAAGTTAGAAACTAAGTAGAACTAAGTAAGTGTGATAAAACTAGGTGGAATATATCCAATGCTGGTTGTTCTATTTTATATCGTTATAAAATCCTGAAAATATATCGTGTTTGCCAGGCTACTATCGGAAGAAAAGGCTTCTAATTACTTAGAGTGCTCTCCTCTCGTTGTTCCTCTCTCTCTCTATATATATATATATACATGTGTGTGTGTGTCGTGCGTCGACCTAGCGAGCTACGAGACACGGAGGAACAGCGCGGCTTTAAGAAGCCGACGGCGATGCGGTTTTGCCCTCTCGTTGCTTTCTTCTTCTTCTTCTTCTTCCTTTCTTCTTCTCCTCTTCTTTTTCTTTTACCCTCTTTTGCTCCTCTAGTTTTCTAGCTCGTGCTCGATCTCGCGCCTTCTTTTTTTTCTCTCTTTCTCTCTCGGATTCTTCCCTCTCATTTTTGAAATTTTAATCAGTACCCACCGTTTTCTCCTACTTCATTCTTCGTCGTCGTCGTTCAGATAAGCGCTCGGAGACCTCGGATAAGAAGAGAGAGATAACGAAGGGTTGGGAAGGAAACGGGGCAACGTCGACGCTGAAAATAGGTAGAATTTTCATCCAGGTGATTTGTCGAACGATATAATTTCTATCGTTGCCAGTGACTTCTTCTCTGCGTCTTGGTATCGGGTTGGTGCGTATGAAACGTCGGATTTTTAAGTGAATGTACAAAACTGCGTATCTTTTATCAAAAGCTGTCTATCTCATCGAAATATGTTCCGTTTGCTTCGATACGCTTTTCCCAACCAGATTTCAACGCGTAGATACCTGTCTTAAAGAAATTCTGATCTATAAGCTCTGAAATCGTTCAAAGCAACGCTGCACTTTCATTTTTTTTTGCAGTCTGTTTTCAGTTGTTTTTGCAAAACAACATTTTTTCATTAAAAAAAAACGAAACGAACAACTCGTACCTAACCTTTGCGTAAAGAAAGTCCGACATTTCATACGCACCAAGCTAATGGCAACGGGTTTCGCGTGCGAGTGTCGCGTCTTCGTAGGCCAAGGGCGCGCGCGAAAGCCGAAGGGATACACCGTGATTTGAATAATTTCCACGGATTTTGCCTCCGTCCCCTGGCGCGCCGACGTGTTGCCAGGCGAATAGCCAGGAGGGACAGGTGAAGAGGCGAAGGTCCTTGCTAAAACAACCCGATGGTGTAAATAAGAATTAATCAGCGATGTGGTTTCGTGACGAGGGGAATTACGAAAGTGTGGACGGTCGAGAATGGAAAGGAAGCACGAAGGAATGAAGTTGAGGATTTTCTCGACGCGTTACGGTAGGGTCAAATCGCCCAAAATCGTCCACGAATCGCAAAATTAAACTCGAACGCTTTCTCTCGCAATCGTTCGGAACAGAAATCGAAGCTATTCCATGTTATAAAATCCCTTAACACGTTTCGTGTCGCGTGTACCACCGGTGGTACACTCAGACGAGTTTCTTTAATGCGCTGAAAATATGTGTTTATGACAGATTTAATTCCGTAAAAAGATATTTCTACTGAAAGATCGAGGCATTCTACGAAACTACTCTAAACAAGGTGACTGCTTATCGATCGATGATATGACGAAATATCAAACGGCCTGAACGACAAGTCAGGCAAAAAGGGCTTGGCCGTAACATACAGCACAATTTTGGGTAGTGATGGATTTTTGTAGAAACATATTTCGTAAGAGAAGTAATCGTAAGATTGTTGAGTTAAGCGACGAGCGAAGAAACCTTTCGTCCTTCCTCGCCCCGTTAAAAATTAATTATCGATGATTTACTGTTGGTCGTTGGGCGATATTTTTCGAAACGCTCGTTCTAAAGGTGTCTTCGACACCTTTCTTTCTTTTTTTAGGTTATGTCTCTGCGTCGATACGGGTAAAAAGGACCGCACGATCGTTCGGTTGTTCCTGGCAATAATAAAAATCGTTGATAAAGATCGTGGGTGATCGTTTCTACCAAGCGAACGTCTCACGAATTTGACCATTTTCGTGTAATTCCGAACGGATCAATGACTCAATGAGGGATCTCTTAATCCACGCCGTTACGGGATTTTGAATCCTTGACAGTGGGTCTAGCGACGGCACGAGAGAAGCGCCCAGACCAAGTTAGGAGACGCGCGTAACGCTGCACGTAAATAATGCTTTCCATTTGGGATCTTTGATCCGTCCACATTAATTCTGACGACGCGATGGCCATCGAACGAATAATTATGGGTCGTCGTTTCGCTTGTCTCTCCAACATCTCGTCTGATACGTTATTATTCATTGACCCTGCATTCATAAGCATGCATGGGAGATACACTATTCATGAACATTCGTCTCTCAGGCGAACATATTAGGTTGGTGCGTGTGAAATGTCGGATTTTTAAGTGAAGGTATATAAAAATACGACGT
Organism: Liostenogaster flavolineata; assembly: GCA_025433975.1. Lineage (NCBI taxonomy): Eukaryota > Metazoa > Arthropoda > Insecta > Hymenoptera > Vespidae > Liostenogaster > Liostenogaster flavolineata. The sequence goes on from JAITYT010000032.1 coordinate 1,266,416, forward strand.
TTCATATGCACCAACCTAATTTATATATATATATATATATTTTTTTTTTATATTTGTTTAATTTATATTTAATACAATATAGATATTAAAAAATATATTTTTTATATACATTACAATATTTATATATATATATATTCACTTAAATATTCGACGTTTCGTACGCACCCAGCTAATATATCGATTATTTTTATTTTATATTAGGTCGTTCGGAAAGTAATTTCGTTTTTTCCCAACAATTTTTCAACAAACAACGTAAAAAACAACGTTTCTTTATAAAAAAAAAAAAGAAAAAACGAAATGACTTTCCGAACAACCAGAGTACAAGGAACGATAAAACGCGCTTCCAATCTGAAAAGCTGCTTATCGATCATTAATTTTCTTAAATGAAAATGAACACGTTGGTTATTTCGAGCAAGCGTCGCGTTATAAACCGCGGTGATCGCTTTAAAAGTTACAAGTGTTCACGTATTTTTCCCGGTCTGTGAGACGAACGTTGATGAAACTAGGGTTAAACAATGTCTAGCCAAGTTATTTCTCATCGTTGGGGAATAGAAACGTGTTTATTCGCCCATCCGTCTACCTATTTATCTATCTATCTTTCTTTCCAGCTAGCTAGCTGGCTGGCTGGCTGGCTGGCTGGCTACCTAACCCACCTACTTTTCTAACCTTCGTTGGAAGACCTAGCGTTGTACAAAACGATTCTCCCTGGGGAGAATCAAAGACGGCTAAAGGATCCGTGGCCTCGCGGAAGGATCTCGTTAGGGTCTTTTGTGCCTCGCGCTTATGTTTCCGTTCGAACGGCTTCCCGGATGATTACTCGTTAGACGTACCCCAGGCGCTTCGATGCCGCGAGAAGCAAACTTCGGATAGGGGCGGCGAAACGCGATGTACGCCCTGTTTCTGTGCAATACATACACGGGTGCCATTTACGCGTACGCATCGTATCGATGTGCGTTTATGTGGGTTTTCGATGTCGCCCTCGACGAGAAAAGAAATGTCGAACGTTTGATGCTTTTTTAAACGTTTCGCTCTTGATCTTATCCCCAGGACTAATTATCCTACGAGCTGTATCAAATGGTGTATTAAAAAATATATGTGAAAAATACCAAGTAGTATCAAGTAAAAAGGTCCTAGTACCAAGTAAATCTTAGTACTATGAGAAATAAATGGAATGATTGAGTTCTTCCTTAATTATTTACGCGTATTTAATTTATTATATTACGTGCTTCGAAAAAAGACGGTCCGGGTAACCCTAAACGATTCGCAAGATCGGTTCCGACCTGAGAATCAAAGTTCTAACCAGTCTTCTCCGATCTGAAAGAACGAAGCGTATCGAACAATTGGAAACAACCTCTGAATTTTCCGAACGACAAGAAGCATGAAGTCGAAATTTTGAAGAGTCCAGAAGAATGTACGGGTAAAACGACACGGTAAAACTTTGGATCGCTAGTAACTTGGTTCGTACAGCTGGTTTGCGTAACTTGGTGTCTTAAAAGGCCAGCAGAAATGTTCGATCAACCTTTAATGCAATACGAGCAGTACGTACTCCCTTTGTCTGCCGACCATAGGAAGAAAATCTCGTCTAAAAAAAAAAACAGAACTGTACAACCGGTTTGCGTAACTTGGTGTCTTAAAAGACCAGCAAAAATGTTCGATCAATTTTTAATGCAATACAAGTAGTACATATACGTTTTGCCTTCCAACCATAGGGAAGGAATCTCGTCTAAAAATGAACAGAGAGCACAGAGTCGAAATCTTCAAGAGATAAAACTTCGGATCGCCGGTAACTTGGTTCGTACAACTGGTTTGCGTAATTTAGTGTCTTACAAGACCAGCAAAAAGGTTCGATCAACCTTTAATGCAATACGAGCAGTGCATACTCCCTTTGTCTGCCGACCATAGGGAGAAAATCTCGTCCAGGAAGGATTTGATCCCTCGCATCGAATGGAATTAGGGAGCCGCGTAAAATGTGGGAAACTCCGCGCAAGATTTTTTAGAGGATCACCGTCCGAATAAAGCCGTGGCGGCAGGTTCTAGCGACGAATGCGTCTAACGACAAGACGATCTCGCGTTTCCGTAAAATCCTCGAAAGGAGGCAAAAACAAGTGTGATCGAATGGATGATTCCTTGTAAGAGCCACGCGAAGAGAAAATGGAGACCAGTGACCCAACGGGTCGTAATTATTGCGTTAGTGGCAGTGAAAGTCTACGCAATAACCCTCCTAAGAGGCGCACCAAGGGTATTTGCCGGCTGGTTGGAAACTTTTATTGGCTGCATCTTAAAAGGTTCGACTCTCGCTTATCTTCTCGCTTACCCTCGCCTGCCCACTGCGTGCCTGCTTACCAAACATTCCCACAATATTGGCTGCATAAAATAAATGTTTGATATTTGTTTCTTGCCGCTCTATTAATGTCGTCGGCCGGATGCGGTGCTGCCTTTGTATCCTCGGATTGGCGCGGCTCCGATGCTTCTCCTCCTACTCCTTCTTCGTCCTTTTTCTCATCTTCCTTTCCTTTCGTCCTCGTCTTCCTTGTACCGATCACGATTATTGTAGATTCCATCGACAAATATGAACAATTAATTTATATCAAATTTAACGATAAACAATTACGATACGATAAGTAAGTATCGATAATAATAATGATGACGATAATAATAAGTAAGTTTTATTTTTTTTACTATAATAGTATTTACTAGTATGTATATGGTACGTACTATAATAGTTTTTAGTATAACAGTATTATTTACTATAATAAGTAAGTTCGATCATTTTTACGCGATTTTTGGGTTAAGAAGCGGATCTTTAGCATTTGGGAAACAAATTTTCGGAAAGAAAATAAAAGTGTGACACGTTGAGCGTCGGTCACCTCATAACCGTGCGAGATCGATAATTATCGAGACACGTGTCTCTAACGCATAATATTTCTCTATCGACCCTACGCTAAAAGTTTCACGACGTCGTACCACCTGGGAGAATCTTCTTTACACGCGGAAGAGACCGAGAAAACCGTCGAATCGTATCGTCGCAATATTCCTCGCTTTACTCGTCGCGGGAGAAAAAGACGACAGAACAAATCGTGGGTTCAACGATTCACTTCTGATCTACGAACGATTGACCAACACTCGCTCGACGTGGATTACATCGTGTATTGGCCCGTGCGATACGAAATGTCGCCTTATTCGAAAAGAAAGAAAAATCGCTTTCTTGCAAATTTAGACTTCCGAACGTTCGTCTAATCACCCACGGTTATAAATTTCGCGAATAATGAAATATTTCGGGTTTCAAAGTTATTACACGCTGGGAACTCCGAAAAATCGTCGAGCGCTCGCCGCACGTGAGTAACGTCACGTGTTAGCTCGTGCAATACGAAATTTCGCTTTATAAAAAAAAAAAGAAAAATTGCTTTCTTACAAATTTGACTTTTGAAAATACATCTAACCATCTTCGACTATCAATTTCGCGAATAATGAGATATTTGGTAGGCGCAGATCTCGTGGACGAGGGCCGAGTGATAAAAGATCGAGTATAGGTGTCGAACGAAGCGAAAGAGTGGGAGAAGAAGCAAAGGAAGAGTGGAATCGTATCATCGTGGGTTCAACGATTCACTTCGGATCGCAAATTTCGATTCGCAAATTAGTCAAAGAGAAAGAAAAATTGCTTTCTTACAATTTTAAACATTCAAAAATACATCTAACCATCTTCGGCTATAAATTTCTCAAATAATGAGATACATATCTCGGATTTCAAAGTTATTACACGTTAGAATCTACGAAAGATCGTGGAGCGCTCGCCGCACGTGGGTAAC
>JAITYT010000032.1:1270683-1281201 GCA_025433975.1 Liostenogaster flavolineata
CAAGAAAAATTGCTTTCTTATAATATTAAAGATTCAAAAATACATCTAACCATCTTCGGCTATAAATTTCGCGAATAATGAAAAATTTGCCTAGTCGCAAACCTAGCGAACGAGAGCCAAGTGATAAAAGATCGAGTATAGGTGTCGAATAAAGAGGAAGACCAAGGCGGAAGAGGAGGAGGGGAGGTGAAGGAAGAAGCGAAAAGAAAAGAAAAGCTTCGATCGTGTCACGGGAAGAGTCACTCGACCGATACGCGGCACCAAGACGATGAATAATAAACGGATACGCGTACAGGTTCTAGCGCGTCCCGTCGACCGGCTGGCTGGCTGGCTGGCTGGCTGGCCACCTTTCCAAGTCGTTTCTCCTCTATGAGACGGCGCCCGATTTCGATGGTCTTTTGTACACGGTCGCCACGAAACGACGCGTGTTTCCCTTTCGTCCATCTGCCGCCGACGTACCTCCGTCACGTGCGTCGCGATTAATCTCTTTAACGTTCACGATGATCCTCCTCCTCCTCCTCCTCCTCCATCCAGCGAAGTAACTGTCTTGCCGCGCTTACGCCGACGAGACACGCCAATCGATGAAGAAGAGAAGTGGACTGTTTCTCGTGGGAGGAAGTCAACTTTTTCGACGAGAGTCTCATCGAGTCCTCGGTAATATACGTAAATGCGTCAAGATAATAACGATCGTTTTCAATTTATATATATATATATATATTTATTATATTAACCAATTAACTGTGATTGGTATATATATATTATATATAACATGTATATACATTTACTTATACTTGTCTGTATACATATATATATTTACGAATCACAGTTAATTGGTTAATATAATAAATCGTACAATATTATATATTATTATAATATAACAAAACTATATATATTTATATTGATTATATATATAATTATTATAATATATTATATATAATTAACTTTTAACGTACATCTCTACGTAATTTCGCTGTCAAACGTAATAATGCGCGCATAGGCTTCGCGGAATTTGAAATGAAAATTTAGATGCAATAGAAAAAACAAGGAATATACCATATTCCGCGTAATATCGATATATAACAAATAACCACGTAATAAATGCCTACGTCGATACAATGAAGATGCGATTAAAAAAGCCGAGCAATTAAGAAATTCTTTTCGAATCGTTTCGAAACTTCGAATCGACTTCGACTAAATCGAAAAACATCTGTAACGTCATTTTTGCGGAATCGTGGTCTGCTTTCGTTCCGTCGGCGATTTTTCGATAGTTAAGACGAAAGATAAAAAAAAAGAAAAGAAAAGACATAGACAAAGAGAAAGCTTTCGAGGCTGCTCCTCGAAATTCCAAGCTGTTGAACGTGTGGCGACTGCCGCTCCGAACCGACCGCAAGAAACGACGAGCGCGCTTGCAGTCGGTCGACGCGTGTATCGTTCCTTTCGTGCATTACGTTCTACGCGTTATGCAAATGAAAATCTACGTGCCTCGTGCAAATTCTCCTTCGAGTCCGTCGTTCGGCCTCGTGGTGGCGATCGCGGCTCGCCAAGTTCGTCGATTCCTTTTGCATCTTTTCTCTTTTTCCTTTCGCCTTTTCGACAATTTCCTCCTTCGTCCCTCTCGCTCGTCGGCATTCCTATCGCAACGACGAACGCCACTCGCGATCGTTTCTCCCAGCAGCGCCCACGCTACTCTCCTTCGTGGGACGTTTCTTCGCGAAAAACGCTCTTCGTATCGCCAAGGATCCGATTTCGAATCGCTTGACCCTTCGAGACGTGGGCCGGCCAGTTTTTAGAACGAGGGGGGTGCGCGCTGCCCTGAGAGAGCCGTGTTCCTTCTTAGGCTGAAATATCGCGTCGGTCGATGATAATAATCGGTTAATAATCGCTTGGCGACGATTTGGATAGAATAGCGACGCGATGTCTCCGTCGAGATCTAATTTATTTATATTTATTTATATTCGTGTCCGCGATTGCTAAAAGAAGTTTATATTGGGTTGTCCGGAAAGTTCGTGCCGATCTTGAAGAAAAATCTTTTCTTTTTTTTGAAGATTTATTTTTTTTCAGAAAAAATTAATTATATAATGTATATATATATAATAATAAATAAATTTTAAAAAAACCGAAAATCGGCACGAACTTTCCGGACAACCCAATAATTGAGAAACGAATAGCTGGAAAAATACACAGACGCTCAAGCGTAAGAATAATCGAATGAACCGACGAATCCAAGAATTTTGTTAAGGAACCGACAAAAATAATCGATAAACAATTGGCTCGTTTGGGAACGATTTGGATAGAGTAGCGACGCGACGTCTTCGTCAAGATCTAACGTTACATTCGTGTCCGTGATTGCTAAAAGAAGTTTATAAGCGACAGACGGATAGATGTCACATCGGCTGATAAGTTCCCGGTCTAAGAATAATGCCCGGCAATGCAAAATAAAGGCATTGCCTCTAAAGTGTCAGCTGTCTCTTGCATCTTCGCTTTACGATTTGCCAAAACAATTTTTTCATGTTTTCTGACGTAACCACCTCTTAGCTCTATGCGCAAACGTATTTACAAAATCAAGATCACGCCACGGCACAACAATCGCGAAGCACTGATTCAAGTATCGAATGGAGATTCGACTTAACTAACGTGCAATTAATTCGTTAATCAATTACGATATACTTAACTAATCGATATTACGCGTGATTATATTTCTTCATCGCTACTTCGATGCTTCGACTGCATCACGCGTACAGGAGCAAGAACGAGAAAAAAAAAACAGAAGACGATCGTGACGTTGGCTAATGCATCTCGCCTTCCTTTAAAAGACGTCGCGCAAAATTATATTACCAATCGCTTAATAAATTATTAGTTAATTCGCGTGCACTCACCCGATGTATCGAAGAGGCGACGACCGGTCCGGCAGGTCTTCGAGTCCAGCTCCTCCAAGTTGCGACCGTGATCCTGGTATCCTCGGAAATTTCCTTGCACTTCGGTCGTGATCGACGACGACTCTCATGGTTCCAATTGCGAAAATATTGATAGGACTGTATGACTTCGCAAACGTTAATAATTTCATAACTGCGACACGACCATGATAATGATGGAAAACGCGATAACAACAATGGCGATGAAAATATAACAATATATAAATAAGAATATTATATAAATTATATATATATGATTTAATATAATAAATAATATAATACATAAATATATAATAAATAATAATAATAATATATAAATTTCTCTCTCGAGAGAGAGAGAGAGTACCAGCAGGTCGGAGCAAATTTAGCGTTTCGCTGATAGCGTGGAACTGATTTGTCGCGTTTAATACTACTTATAATACGTAAAAATACAACATTTGTAATGTCTGTAATTTTCTAATGATATTTTCGTATGATATTTTGCAAAACAATCACCGATACGAAGTCCCGCCTTCCGTGTACAAGTATCACGGTACTTCCACGACGACTTACGAATGTCCCCGCTACGGGGACATCGACTTCTACGACGACTTACGAATTTCCCCGGCGCAGGGACATCGATCGCAAAAAGTTAATAAAAATTAGATAATTCGCGGCGTGTGTACAGCGAATCGATACGCGAACGCGTGTTCGTATCATTTTATTAGACGAGATAGAAACGCGCGAGACGTTCGTCGCTCGTTTTTCTTCCATCGGACCTCGCTTCTTTTTTCCTGGATTTTTTTTCGAGATTTTCTTACCTTTCCTTAGACAATAACGAAAGGAAGAACAAGAAGAGAAGAAAAACCCGTCACAACCCGAAATATTTAGTTTATAGGACGCGATAGAAACGTGTGAGACGCTCGTCGCTCGTTTTCCTTCCATTGGACCTCGTTTTTTTTTCGATATTTTCTTATCTTTCCTTAGACGATAACGAAGGAAAGGACAAGGAGAAAAAATTCATTACAATCCGAAATATTTAGTAACATCGAAAGAGCATCGTTTGGACCATTTTACAAGACGCGATAGAAACGTGTAAGACGTTCGTCGCTCGTTTTCCTTCCATTGGACCTTGCTTTTTTTTCGGAGATTTTTTAAAGATATTTTTTCAAGATTTTCTTATTTTTCCTTAGACAATAACGAAAGGAAGAACAAGAAGGAAAGAGAAACCCGTTACAACCCGAAATATTTAGTTTATAGGACGCGATAGAAACGCGCGAGACTTTCGTCGCTCGTTTTCCTTCCATTGGATCTCGCTTTTTTTTTGGAAATTTTTTCCGAAATTTTCTTACCTTTCCTCGGACAACCGTACACTCTTACGCGATATCGCAACGTCGTCGTCGTAATAACACGCGCTAACGCCATTTAGTTGGATTTCGAACGTGCGACCGATCGAGCGAGCGAGCGAGCAATAACGAAAGGAAGGAAGGAAGGAAGAAAGGAAAAAAAAGTATGCCAGCAACCCTGAGCGGAAGTGACCACGAACGGACCGGAAACGCCCTTTCGTTACGTCAACGTGAAACGAACGTCTGCATCGACGTGCGCGCGTTCTCCGTTACGCACGTGCGTCGATCGTGTGCGTGGATGCGTCGCGCACGAGCGACGAACGGATCTCTTGTATTCGTTCGTTCGTTCGTGATCGTTCTCTCTCTCCCTCGCTCTCGGCGATCCTCCTATCCGCTATCCTCTTCCCTCCTTCTTTCTCCGTTCATCTCGTTCCTTTCGTTCTCTTTCTCTCTTCTATTTGCCTCCTTCTCTCGTGCACGCGTCTCGTTCTCTCTCGCTCCTTCAAGCACCCTTCCCTATCTCCGTCCTCCTCTCTCCTTCTCCACGCTCGGTCTTACTCCTTCTTACGCGCTATCTTCGTTTGCCCCCTTTTACTCCTTCTCTCTCTTTCTCCCTTTATGTTTCTTTCTTCTTTCCTCGCTCGCTCGCGCTCTCTCCCTTTCTCTTTCTCTCTCTCTCTCTCTCTCTCTCTTTCTACTGCCTTCTCGCTCGCTCTCAGTCGACGACGACGGCGTGGACGAGCTACGATCCCCGGTACTAATACGAAACAGTGCCTCATCCGAGTTATCGTGCATTGCCATGGCATACACTGGGTGTCCTCGAAAAATATCGCGCCGCGGAAATTTTCGACTCGATTCGTCGCAGCCTCGGAATCGGAAGCGCGCGATCGACTTCGAAGTCGAGACGGATAAAATGGAACGTTACCGAGGAATTTCGTCGCTTACGGATGCCGAGAATATCGAGAATCATTCCCGTACGTTCGAACGAATCCATACTTCGGGAGGAAAACGGATATTAAACGATTTTACACGCGCTACGCGTTCGAAAAGCGAAAGATGTCCGAAACGAAATATCCATCACGATTGTACGTATACGCGAATTCTCTCGATACGAGCGATTAGATCTTGAATTCTCTCTATACGAGTAGTTTGTGAATTCTCTCGATACGACCAAATAATCTTTGAATTCACTCGGTACGAGCAATGGTCCGCGAATTCTCTCTACACGAAGTTAGAAATCGTACAAAATTCGACGATTTAATCGGTTAAGTGTGTTCGACGTGTATACTCGTCCCGAAAAATATAAAATTACCATTGACTATGAACTATAAAACTACAAGCTATAATATAATCTAAAATAAATGATAAAAATATAAATTATAAACACTATAAATATATAAACTATAAAAACCCGAAACACGCGTCACTACTTCATTACAATTCCGCACACTGTGGGAAGATTTTAAAACTAAATAAATTCCACGCTCGACTGATTAAACCAGATAAGATACTATAAGGCGATGTCGAAGAGATACGAATTTTTTCTTCGAGGCAACTTCTTCCTTCGGTAGACATAGAACGAAAGGAAAGTTTCGTGCCGCGCTGTTCGCCGACACGACCAACTCTTTCCAAACGTTGCCTACTCGTCCGTACGCGCGACGATGACTCTCCCTCGAGTTCTGGTAGGACGCGAGTTGCCGTACGCGTTGCCGAAATCACGAGAGACTCGTACCGTAACTTCCGTCGTTATCGACAGATTTTAGGGCAGTGCGAGAAACAGCGATGGAAACGGCGGGACTAGCGACAGCAGCCAGCAGCAGCCAGCAGCAGCTTGCAGGTTTTTCTACCTGAACTCTTGGCGCGTTAATACAGGGTGACTCAACGCAAACCGGACACTGCCCGTAGGCGGGAAGGCAAGGGAGAGCGAGAAAGGAGAGAAGAGGAGAAAAAATGGAAAGAATGATAGAGCGAAAAGGAACTAACGAGGAAAGGAGAAAGAGGAAAGAAAGAAAGAGAGAGAGAGAGAGAGAGAGAGAGAGAGAGAGAGAGAGAGAGAGAGAGAAAGAAAGAGCAAAGCTTCCATCCAACGGGACACTGGCAGGATAAACCGACCCTCTCAGTCATCGCCACCCCTCTCGAGCGCGTCTCCCCTCCGCCCCTTCTCATTCTGAACCCCTCTTCACCCCGTCACGTACGCGCTACACGAAGGGACCCCTACAATTCGGTTTCCATTCCAGTCTTCTTCGTGACCCGGCGTGGGATAGATATACTGTCGGTCGTAGGATATGTCCGAACCGAGCGAACGAACCAATGCGAGCGCGATGATGAATTTCTAGCGATCGTCCTCGCTTTCCTTTCCTATTCCCTCCTCCGTCCTTCGCTCCAGCCTTTTTCGCCATTTTCCTTCTTGAGTTTCGTCAGTGCCTTCGCCAATTATTCGAGAATCCAAGTTCAGTCACGGTTGAGAGTCGGATGGGTTCTAGCGCGTCAGTACCTTCGAAAGTGTTCAATCGCGTTCACCATTTTGAAAATCGCTCGTTTCTCGTCACCGCGATGATGAATTTCTAGCGATCGTCCTTTTCTTCTTCTTCTTCTTCTTCTTCTAACCAACCTACTTCGATATTTCTCTCCTTGCATTTTATCAGCGGGTTTACCAATCTTCGCCATTTTCCTTCTCGAATTTCATCAGTGCCTTCGCCAATTACTCGAGATTCGCTTGGAGTTCGATCACGACTGAAAGTTGGATGCGTTCTAACGCGTAAGTTGGCAACCTTCGCTGTTGCTCCATTTCGATAACCGCATTTGAGTTGGAACGAACGATCTTGGAAGAATTCGAGTTTAATTCTTCTTCTCGCGAAGCTGGTCTAGTGTCACACCCGGTGCATCGACGTACGGATGTCTCCCGTACCGAGAGGATCCTATCTCGTCACTGCTACGTGTTAGCATGGGTTCTTTCGATCCACGCCAACCTTCGGATTCGTTACGGTGCATTCGTCGTCCAGTCGGCTCAGCGTGCTCCGAGTGATTCTACGTGCTTGTGCGTGTACGTGACGTTGAACGAGTAGGAGCGAGTGGAAATAAGGGAGTTGGAGGGGATGGTAGGATATGATACACGACGAACAGAACTTCGAGGAGCTTAGAAAGCGCGTTTAGCGCAAAGAGGCCTTCCGAATTTTTCTAGCCAATAGAGTTCGCACTGTCAACAATAACGGCCGCTCCGCCCTTTCTTCGAGATTGGAAGGATACATTTGATAGTTTTCTATCAATCGAAGACACCGACAAAATTTGGACTTGGCCACGTTAGTGCGAACCGCTGATGGAATATTACAGATCCAACCCAGTTTTTGTGGATTCTGATGGTGTCGTTTTGATTTGTCTGCTCTAGCTAATAGAGTTCGCACTGTGAACAATAACCGTTACCTCACGCTTTCTTCGAGTTTGGAAGGATACATTTGATAGTTTTGTATCAATCGAAGACACCGACAAAATTTGGACTTGGCCACGTTAGTGCGAACCGCTGATGCAATATTACAGATCCAACCCAGATTTTGTGGATTTAACGGTTTTGTTTGAATTCGTCTGCTCTGGCTAATAGAGTTCGCACTGTTGCCTCACGCTTTCTTCGAGGTTGGAAGGATACATTTGATAGTTTTTTATCAATCGAAGACACCGACAAAATTTCGATTTGACCACGTTAGAGCAAACCGTCGATGGAATATTATCTATACAAATCAACCAAGTTCATCTGGATTTTTCTCCTCTAGCTAACAGTCTTCGCACTGTCAATAATTACGATTACTTCACGCTTTCTTCGAGACGGGAAGGATATATGTGATACTTTTCTACGAATCAAAGACGCTATAAAAAAATTAACAAATAAAAAATTAGAAGGAATCTCTCACGAAATACTCGATACGAATATCGAAGAATCCATACGACTGGACAAAGTTTTTGGAGGATTCATCGACTTTCCCTCGATTTTCTACGCCTGAAAACGTTCGAAATTTAGAGATCCGTCTCTCGAGAGTTTCCATCATCCTTCTTGGTTCTAAGCTGGACCCCAGATCCTGCGAACGCGGTAGCTACGTCTACGAATTGGTAGCGAGCAGGTAGAAAGAAAGGTTGGATTTTCCTCGAATTTTCGACGTTTTCTTCGTTGGTTACTACGGTACAGTCCCGATTGATGGATGAGGCGAACGAGTAGCAACACCACCACCAGCAGCAGCAGCAGCAGCCAGCTGTTGTTCAACGGCACAAGGGTGAAACGTTTCGTAAAGGTCGCTCGTGAATCGTTTCATCGATCGTATACCGTGACTGAAGCTGAAAACCGACGTCAGCGACATCGACGTAAAATCAACGTCGAGAACGACGAGGATAACGGGGACAAAGGCGATCCGGAAGAGAAAGAGAAGGAGAAAAAAAAAGAGAAAGAGAAAGAGAAAGAAGAAAGGAAACGTTCGGCAACGAAAAATATCGACAATTCTTCCGACGCTGCCTGCGACAAAAATCTCGAGAAAAAGAAAGAGGAACTTCTTACGATTGGGAATATCAAAAAGCGTCACATCGTGGTAATAACAACGAAAAGGCGTCGAGAGAAGAAGACGCCTTCGTCGCGACGGTACGAGAAAGCATCGAATGAGGCGTCGTACGATTACCGTCGCTGTCGAAGCGGGATCGCGGTGGCATGATCTTAAAGTAAGTGTTGAACGCGAATTGTTTTGTTTTCAAGTTTTTCATTTGCCATGAAAGTACGCGCGAAAGTAAACAAGACGATATTATGCGCCTTCGCGGACGCATTCGAACTCTCCACCGAAATCGTACTATTCTTCTAATTTTTACCATTTGTTTTATAATTATATTATATATTTATTACGTGTAATAATTATACGTATAAATACGTATAATAATTATGTATATTATTATAAATATATAATTATAATTCGTAGAAATTTGTCCAATTGATGAAATTTATCGTTAATTTGTAGGAACGTGAGCAAATTTCATCGTACTATTGTCATAATTTTTCTATGATTTCTGTACGATAACGATATAATAATAAATATACTTGTATCAAGTCGTCATGGATGAAATTTGTAGTTAATTCGTACAAGTTTGCACAAATTTCATCCTCGATGGCCCAATATAATATGATTCAATGCGTGATTTTCATTATTACGTATTATTATTATTATTATTGTCGTTGTCGTTGTTGTTATCGTATATCGAATAATCCTCGATGTCATGTTCGAAACAATCGTTACCTTTTCAGCCTTCCAAATTTCTATTTACGTAAATTCATCGCAGGCTTGCGAAACGAATTTTCGCGCTTCGTTTTTCTTCCACGACGATTTCAAGGTTTTCTTTCGATAAATCGAATAGGTATACGGAAGAGTCGTTTCGAACGCCTCTTTAAAATCGGTAAAGGAATTCTCGGTTCCCATCGAGAGTCGATCGATTCGTAGCGGACGTTGCTCGCCTCGATATCGACATTTATGTCGCGACGTTCCGTCGCTCGCAGAAGGAAGAAAGGATTTTTTCTTCTTCTTCTTCCTCTTCTCCTCTTTTTCCTCTTCTTCTTTTTCTTCTTTCTCTCTTTTTTTCTTCTTCTCTTATTCGTCGAAGGTACGTATTAAAAATCACGAACGTATCAGAGATTTTTCATCTTCCCTTTTCGTGCGGCTGAATAAAGCGTCGAACACACCATGCGGGCGAAGGCTCGATTTTCCAGTGTCACGGCGGACCAATAAAGTCTCCTACCGCCTCTCTATTTCTTCTCTCCCTCTTAATTCCCTCCCCAAACCTCCCCGTCTCTCCTACCTTTCTTCCTTCCTTCCTTTCCTCTCTTGCCGCTTCTGAGTTTTCGTCGAAACGTTTTAAAAAGGAGCAGCTGCTCGCGAACGATTCTCCGTTGCTCTCTCCATTTTCTTTCCACGGCAGCAGCTTCACCTACGGTCACTCGTACCATTTTTACCCCCTCCGCCGTGATATTCGTCGTTTCTCTCGACATTTTCCGATTTCACTTTTCTCATTGCCCACCGATCTCGTAATTCTTTTCCAACCGGTTTCGCGTGGCTTCTTGGATTTATCGTTGATTATCGATTTGAATTCGCGATCGAAAACGATGAATAAATGATAGTTTGAGAGGATAAAGAACCGTACGTGGAATTATAAGTTTTGTCGTTGCGCTCGTATGTCGCCATATGGTCGCCATTTTACATTTTATTATTATACTTTATATATATATATATATATATATATATATATATATATATTTTTTTCTA
>JAITYT010000032.1:1299836-1309995 GCA_025433975.1 Liostenogaster flavolineata
CCGTTTCTTTTGTTTACAGAGCAACACAATTGCGTTTACTTTAATTACCCCATAAAACACGTGTCTTACATATATTAAATTTACTTCGTGAATAAATATTTTTTTAATAACTTCAATTCAAAAAATTATTCCTTTTATTATAACAATGTATTTCAATTCAATAAAAATATTTTTTTATTCAGCTGCGATTTTTACTTCATTAATTAGAAGAATCTTAATATTTAATGAGATAAATTCAAAAAAAATTATAAATCTCTCTTCAATAATTAATTCTTCATGAATTATATTTTTAATTTTTATTAATTTAATTAGATGAATAATTTATATAGTTATTTATTTCTTATTAAATTTTATTATAAGATTTGTTTTCAATTCTTATAATTTAAATTTAAATTTATCTAAAAATCAAAAATTTATTATATTTTTTATTATACTTTCAATAATAGGATTCCCTCCTTTACCGGGATTTTTCATTAAATTTTTAACTTTATTTGAATTAATATATATATATATATAAAATTGTGCGTCATCTTCCGAGATGTCGACTAGCAACGCGATATTGCTGGCGTTTTTCAAAAAGACTCGGCCACACAGTCGGGACGCTCCTTTTGGTTCCGCGCGTCACGTGAGAGCGACTGGGCGCATGCGCGCGTGCCAGTGGGGTGTATAAAACGGGGGAAGCGCTCGCGCAGGCGCGTTCGAGCTGCCGACTCGCGCGCACCGCCGTCGCCATTCCATTGTGTCTCGTAATCGATGTAACGGTTCGTCCCGCCGAAAGTGAGATTCTCACCTCTCCGTCACTGTCTCTTTCTTCGACGGCCTCCTTCCGACGCGTTCCTCCGTCCTCTTCGTCCTCCCCCTCCCCCTCCCCCGCCCACCACGAGAAATACGCTCTCGCGTACGTCGACTCGAGCGCCGAGCATACGATTGACCGATTTCTTTTTTTCGGTGATTCATCGGACCGTAGACGCCCGTTATTTTGCCTCTTATTTACCATTCTTTCCTCTCGTACTAGCGCGGATCAACGATCGCGATGTCATCGAGACGATTCGTCGAAACGATCGTATTGAAAGCAGGTATTTTACCTGCACACAAAGCAGAATGGCTTTTTATACCATGTGTAATATTTTTTTTATAGTAAATTCTCACGGAAAACGAATGTTACTAAAAAAAGGGCAAATCATTCCAGACTTCGTAATTTTATTTAAATAAATAAGACTGTAGAATTCGCTATAAAAACTCGGTGTAATTGTAAAGAAAAATAAGAACGTCGTTCGATAGTATCCGGTTTACTTCACATCGCCGGTAAATTAAAAGAAAATTTTCTCTCTTAATTTTTTCGTATAGAAGGGTAAGTCTACATCGTTTTGTTCAATTTTGTTGTAAAAATTTCGATCGATAGAAAAGAAAATTAAGACGAGAAGATAAAGACCTCTCGCCCATCCTTTCCCTTAATTTTTCTTTCCCCCTTGGCATCCTTGGAATATTCCCGGAAATTAAGGTGTACCCTACGAATTTTTACTTTTTTCATTGATTTCTCGTACTCGAAGGAGCGCAATGCCTATGTTTCACAGGAGAGAGATCCTCTTGAGAGATTATTGTCCGATCGTTAAAATTGATACCCAGCTGAACGATATCTCCTCCTTTTACTTTTCTTACCCAGCATCCCTCCGAGCAAAGAACGAAAAGGGAAATAACCTCCTGTTGGGGAGACGTTGAGTTCCTCCTCTCTTTTTCTCTCTCTCATTCTCTTTTTATCCCCTCTCGCTCTCTCTCTTTGCCAGAAGATCCATTGCTTCTCTTCTGTTCGAAGGAGAGGGTCACCGATATATCGTATTGAATTTCGAGGCGCATTGTCGTAAAAAGAAAAGAGACGCTGCAAGGAGATCGAGTAAAAAAGAAAATAAGAAAAAGAAGAGAGGAGGGTCCCGAGGCGAGAACGGAGTTTCAAATTTCGGTGTTTTCTAGATTCAAGGTGGAAGGGAAAAATTACGATTTCGTTCCTCGTCCAAAAAATCCGTCTCTCCTTTTCATCATCTATTTTTTTCCATTTCCAGTTTTTAATTATTTTTACGCGTTATACGGTCAGAAGTTTCTTAAAACGGCTTCTAAAATGTAAATCGTCTGTTTTAAATTTATGTAAAACCTAATTCTTATAAAAAAAATTGGTGCTTTAACTGCGCCTAAAATTGAACTGAAAATCTTCCCTTCGTTAATGTCTCTTAAATTATTCGTGGTGAAAAATTTGTTTAAATGATACGTTAAAAAGTAACATCTTTCCACGCCAATGTTAACGAACTTCTCAAATATTTTTTTATTAATATTACGCATCTTTGCGTGAAGTACGGATAAAATGGGACGTCGATTTTTGGATTACAGAAAGAATCGTAATCGATATTTTCTCGCTGGATGTAGTGATAGCTGAGTTCTTAACCTGTTAAGCTTTTTATGCTTAATTAGCTTATTATTGCTAAATTTTGATATTGATTTTGATTAATATTGATATATTATTGCTGTATCACGAGCCAATTATGCTTAAAATAAATTTTACGTTTTACGCAATTTATTTTTACGTAATATAAATTTAAAACCTTTGACGTATTTATACGTCCCGCTCGGTTAACAGGTTAAATGCTTACAATATTCTTCGATGGTATGACCAATCTGTTACGGTTCCAATCCCATTCGAAATTATTGGAACGGTACGCGAAGGCAAAAACCTGTTGGTGTGGCGCGAACAAAGGCGACGATTCGCCGTACTCCTTTGTTTGCATGGTGCGTCCTGACGCAGGCACTTTCGCTGTTGGCTCTACGTGTTGTTGTTGTTGTTGTTGTTGTTGTCATCAGGACGTTGTCATCAAGGACGTCCAATCGCGGTTCTATCGCATACGGCATCTCCTCCTCGACCAGCTTTCGTGGTGACACTCCGAAATGGTTGGATACACCTGTCGTGAACCGTTTCGCGCGGGCTGCTGTCGCGAGCGGCTTTGAATTCGTCTCCCACCAAGGCGCATCCTCAAACAAAAATATATATATTGGGTTGTCCGGAAAGTTCGTGCCGATTTTCGTTTTCTTTAAAATTTAGTTATTATTTATTTTATATTTTTTATCGTATATTTTAATATATATATATATAATAAATAATTAAATCTATTATATAATAAATTTTTGTTTCTTCAAAAAGATAAATCTTCCAAAAAAAAGAAAAAATTTGTCTTCAAAATCGGCACGAACTTTCCGAACAATATTTCATAGACTTTTCATTTATTTTAAGCATAAATAAAAAAAAGATAATATGAAATTACGTCCTCCGGGCGTGACGTATTGAAATATACAGTGGTACAGTGAAGCCAATATTAACCCATTACCCGCTGCAATTCAAAAATACAAAGAAGAATTAAATTGAATGTGTAACGATATTCATACTGAACAACTTTGAATTCGGAATTTGAAAATATGTCCCAAAAATGACTCATTGGCGAATAATGGGCTAAGAATGGAAAAGCTGAAATCGTCTCCTTGTACGTATGGTAAACTTAGATTAGACAGACAATTTTACATACAAGTTTATCCATCGTCTCGACTATGTAAATTAAAGAAAGGTAATGTTCTGCATTCGCGATCCCATCTCATAGTCTTCAATTTTAACGCGAAATTTTCTCAGTAGTGTTGAAACATACAGTGGCACAATGTTGCCAATATTAACAATGGAAAAGCTGGAATCGTCTCCCTGCGCCATGGTAGACGTAGATTAGACTGACAATTTTACAAAGAAGCTCGTCCATCTTGTTGATTATGAAAATTAAAGAAAGATAATGTACTGCATTTACACTGATGACTCACCGGAGCAAAACGAAAATAATGCATATGCAATAGCCATCCTCGAACGTGTTAAATACGAGCGTCCCACAAAACTGATCGCTATTACTGTTCGGCTATTTCGCTATTACCATTGTTGTCGGCTTACTTACTCGCTATTACTTGCTTTACCGTAATAATCGCGAGTACCAATCGGGCACTATACCGTTTACGATAGCCAGTGAACTCTTGTCCGTCGACGCCACTGTATCCGTATCGACCATCGTAGCTACAGATGCCGCTACAGCTAGACCACTGCAATTCAAGTGCGTCGCTTGCACGGATCAGCTGTTCTTAGCAAACGATCCCATCCAATGAACAAATTACCTCGGAGAATTCTCAGATTTATTATAGAGGATTAGCCAACTTGGCCTGACTGTTTTTAACCCTTTCGAGACGGGTGCCGTCTATATTCGGCAGTCACTTGGTGCATCACAGCGGCTGATGCCGCCCACATACGGCAGTCATGAGAAGATTAATTTACAGCGGCTAAATTCATCGTTAGAGAAATAAAGGCTGCAAAGTATGGTACAGGTGCGCCGTTGCAAAAGGGTCGATAGTTCGTAACTTTGGTGGGGTTTGTTTTTAATTATTTTCCTTTCTGCGGATAATAAGTAATTTATGAAAATTTGACCGTATACCCAGTTCAAGAACGAGATAAAATTATTGACTTCTATTGTGTTTACATTATCCGTTATTACAACATCGGCCAGTCCAAGTTGGTCCACCCTTTACTTGGTGAATACGCCAAGAAATACCGATTAAAGAATGAAAGTCGTAAATTGAACTTTTCAAGGTTAAAGCGAACACGCGGAAAGGAGCAACGAGACCCTATACTCGTACTAATATTACCTAAATGTCAAAGGTAAGAAGATTGAAAGGAATGGAAGACCGTTTACGAGTGTAGGCCTTAAAATTCCGTAGACTTTAGTCACGGTCATTACGCGCATTGCCTGTTGCCTGGCCTATGCGAGCCTATTGTTCGTGGACGACAGAGAAATAATAAGAAAACCTTCGATTTTGTCGCTCTCTACTTCGTTGACCAATACGAATCCGACTTACCGTGTCCGAAGAAACGTCTAAATCCTAAATAATCCAGACGCCCCAGCGATCCTCTCGATGAGCTTCAAATGGTCTATTGTGTACAACATTAGACCACTACGGTATACACCCAACTCTTTCTTCACACGATTTTGAAATAACACGGTTCACCAATGAGAACAAATACACTTTTTTTACTCTAGAATTTTTTGTTCCAGCACGAATCACAAAAATTTTTTTAATTCTATTGGGTTGTTCGAAAAGTTTTTCCCCCGACAGTTTTTCATAAAAAAAAAAAACGAAATTACTTTCCGAACAATCTAATAATTTTAACGGTGTGATCAAAAGTTTTTGTTTTATAAGTATGCAATGCGAATTTTATTATTACCTCTTTTGCACGGTTTTTTCGGAAAATATTTAGAGTTCTTTCGTCTTGCACGATATTTTTAAAGTTGTGGAACGTATCCCCAAATTTCCCATATGTCGCATGTATTTTTTTACACGGTTTGTAAGGAGTTGGGTGTACTTTGAAAAATAAACCGACTACTTCGGAAAATAAAATCGATTCAAATTTGAGTGCAGAAATTTGTGCGTGGATAATTTTTGGGAAAGTAATTTCGTTTCTTTCCATCAGTTTTTCATGAAAGCAACATAAAAAAGAAACAAAAAAAGCATAAAAAACAACGTTTTTCATTTAAAAAAAAAAAACGAAATTACTTTCCGAACAACCTAACAGTTATCGCGGATGGTATCTTTTCGGAAGACACGTGACTCGCTATATCGTTTCACTCGTTTCTCGGTTATCGAAAGTTGCGTACAACCCCTAGCGTCGAAAAAGTTCAACATTTTTTCTCGATCTATTTTACGCGTCTTCGTCGATTTCCTGATACGACGCTTTCGCTCTTTGGATTTTTGCATCCTCTCTTCTTTTTACGGTATTTAGAATGCGCGCATAGTTGGTAGCGCCGTATAGCTCGTAACCGAGGTAACGTAGGAATACGAGAAACGGAGCAGCCGGTGGACCGAGTTCTAAGTATAGGTAGGATGAAAATGTCGCGAACGTTCGCGCGTCTGAAAATTACCGAACAGACTGCGGTTAATCTCGTTCCGTCTTACAGTAACCGCCTTGCGGTAACGAGAACGTCGATTTAAAATTATTCGAGCTTTTTTCTATTTAGCTCGTAACGAGGAGACGTATTAGGTTGTTCGGAAAGTCATTTCATTTTTTCCCCGACAATTTTTCATGAAAACAACATTAAAGAAAAACAACGTTTTAAAAAAATACGAAATTATTTTCCGAACAACCTTACGTTACATTTCCTTATATTACATTGCGTTCTGTCTGTTTTACATTAAAAGTAACCGATACATTTTCGATACATTCATTAATTAATAATTACTTTTTTAATTAAGTATATATAATTTGTTTACATTAACTAATTAATTATATATATAATATGTTTGTTTATAATTATTAATATATATATATATTATTATATATATTTATAATATAAAAAAAATTTTCATGAAAAAAATTTAATAAGCAAGAGTTGATAATAATGTTGAAATTTAAGACGACATTCTTAGCGGAATTTTTCGGTACACCAAATAAATTCGATCGAACTGTCGTGAACAAAATCGAGAACATTATGAAATTTACGAACGGAATGCCATACGCACGTTTGAAAAAATCAGACGAAATTTGAAAAAGGTCAACGTTTTTTTCACCATGGTAATTATTCTTGATGCATCGTGAATCCCTGTAGCTTCTACATTTTTTATAGCATCGAGTCTATACCTCACGGTTTTACGATGGCTAGGGGAACGTCTTCCAACCCCTAATCCCTCGTTCCTTTGTACAATTTCAAACCGTATCCAACTTTAAAATACTTTAGTATCCCAGAACCCCAAAGACGGTAAGGACATCTTAACTCCGGAATTCTTACCAATAGGAGACCGAATTCCTCCAGAATTCTAAGAACGATATGGTTAAAAACAACATGGTACCAAACGACACTGATTGAATTAAGAAACCTTAAAAGTTAATATTAGGTCTACTGGAAAGTAAACAAATTTTTTTCATTTTATTTTAAAATACGTGTTAGAAAGTGACGGAAATTATTTTGTTGAGTAGTGAGGTTAATGTTCACATTAAGGAATCGTTATCAAAGAATTCCATAGATATCGAACATCGGGCACGTTTCATTCGACTTTCCATTTACGTTGCAAGTGAAAAATTTTGATAGCATCTTAAATTTTGAAGAAGCTAACAATCTTTTCTGATAATTGCGATAAAGCGCCGTATCTCCGTTTACGATGCGGATTTAACGAAATCCATTGGAACGATCATCGTGACGTCGTATTTTGTTAAACAAATCGAGCTCGATTTAATAATATTTTTATATCCGCGTATTATCGATTTTCTAGCGAAACAAATTCGATATAATTGCACTTCGAAATTGTCGTTACGAAACGACCGTATCGACTCGATTCATCCATATTGACCGAACGTAAGAAGTTCCACGTGTAATAAATTCCTTCGGCTCGTTCCATTCGAAACGCTCGACGACGATTGGAGCCCAAAGGTAATCGCGGTAAAGGCAAGGTTGCCCGGCTTTCGGGGGAAAGACAGGAAGAAAATCGTAGTCGATGTCACGAAGGGCCATTGGCAGCAGTCATCGTTGTTTTCGATCTTTCCTTGTTTCTTACACTCAGGTACGAATAAGGACAGATGAACGCCTGTACTTCAGTCTTTCGGACGCCTCAGGACAGTCAAGATCGTCCGCGAAGTTCCACGGGGTTCGATAGCTTCGAAAAACTTGGACAATCTGTTTGACTATCCATTGAGTTGAATTAAGTTCGGTTAGGTTAAGTGCGTTGACTATCGATAAGACGACGAGTTCGATGGTGATTCGATGGCTTTTTCCGATGGGTATTTCGATGAAACGAAACTCGCGCCACCGCTGCAGACCACCGTGCGTAAAAACTTGGGAAGATGCATAAAACGACTGCTTGGGTATGCTTTTCTTGCCTTATTAACACTGGATTGCCCGAGATTTAGTACATACCGATATTGCCTAATAGAAGTCAAAATGACTGCTTTGTGAAAGAATTACTAATTCATAAAAAATATTTAGAATTAATTTTCAATGTTATTTTATATTATTTAAAGTAACGTGATATGTTATTAGTAAATATTAAATAATACAGAAGATTTACTTCGCTTAGAGAACAGAAAATAGTGTTTTCCGAACGATACGACATACGACGAAGCAATCAAAATGACTTCTTCGGGCAATCCAGTGTTAAATCGGAATAATATTTTTTTCTATTGTATTTGAAATTACGGCGATTCCACTTTAATTTTTTTCTATTTTCGTTCGTGCATGTTCACGTTTGTATTCGTTTATTCGTACGGTTCGATATAATAATCAATGTTCGTAGTGAAATAAAAATAAATACAAATTCGATAAATAAAATTTGAATGGGTTACGTTTGCGAATGTTATTGGTGTTAGAACTAGTTCGATCGTGTCGCGACGTTTTTGAATATTCCCGTAACGCGTAATCGCACATTTGGCAGGTTTTTTATCGTGCGAAAAAATACTCCAAATTGCTTGTTTTTTTCGTACGTAAAAAAGAAATGCGTCTTAAAATCTTCTTTTGTCCAAAATCAACGTATATCCCGTGACTAAACACGACCTCGTTGGACGTCTACCTAAAGGTTTCGACTTGAAAATGTTTTTTCTTTCGTAAGATTTATTTAAAACGATTCTATATTTTACCTTTCCAACAAAACTGTGCGAACGACTCGTCGCCATTAATTAGGTTACCAACGCATCGATGCAATAATAAATTTTCAGTCGTGTTTGAATGGGTTACGTTTGAGGATGTTATTGGTGTTAAGTGACGTCGTCCCATTTGAACTTATTCGATCGTGCCGCGACATCTTTGAATATTCCCTTAAACATTCGACAGATATTTTCCATCGAAAAATACTCGAAATTTCCTTCTTTATTCCTACGTAAAAACGAAATACGTCTTAAAATCTTCTTTTGTTCAAAATCAAGGTCTATTCTGTGCCTAGGCACGACCTTGCCGGATGGTCTACCTATCAACTTGAAAATATTATTTCTTTCCTATGATTTATTCAAAGCGATTGTATACTTTACCTTTTCAACAAAGCAGCGCCGACGGCTCGTCGCTATTTCTTGGGTAGCCGTAAAATTTCATTAACACGCGCACCGGTAAGCTTAGGGTAGTTCCTCCCTTCGTTCGTGTATTGGCAAATTTCTCTTTTCCCCGAGGACTAACAATAAGTATTTTCTCTTGTAAATCGTGACAAAGGAATCAAAGCGGACTTTGTTCGTCTCGATGCATCCCTGACTTAGCTTTCTAACAAACAGTCCTCGAATTCCAACGTCAGCACCTAGCGATAACATCGTGAGTTTGGTATCGTACCATCGCTGTCTCGTTAAACTCCTGTAAAATTTCCGAAAGATAATTGCGTCGGAAAGTCGCGAGAAATACGCTTGGTCTATTTCAATCCCGCGTCAATTTTTTTTCTTCCCGGATCGCAAAAATGCTCGATGCATTCGTCGATATCGCTCCTTTACAATTTGTCCTATAAAGAGTACTTTTATTCGTTTTATCGATTTTTCCAAGAAAAATATGCATCGTTTCTTATTACTTTCCTCTTGATCTCTTTGTATATTTTTCGTGTATTTTTTTTTCTTGATTTTTTTCGTATCTCTAATATTTCTCTCTTTCTCTCTCTTTCTAACGAATGCAGAGTATCTTCACCATGAATCGAAGATTACAGTCAGAGATTACATAGCAGGTAACTGCATTTTATTAACACTTTAATGACCGCGCGTCTACGCGGTCAGACGTCGCCTGGGATCGGAAATATTTTCGAAGAATTAATTTTAGAAAACTTTATGTAAATTCGCGAAATAATTCGACATGTGCGAACGAACACATAAAACGAAAAAAGACAACGATAACAACACATTTAATATACGTTTAAAAATGTTAAATTTTTAACTGATAATTTTAAATGTTAAACGTAAAACATTTAAATATGTTAAAAAATATTTAAAAATGTGTGAGCGATCGTTAAAGTGTTAATGAATTAATTCGTTAATTAATATACGAATGGCCGTTCTTAGTGCGATCAACGTACTAGAGTGCAATCGCGAGCGCACATATACCTGAATCGATGATCTCTCTCTCTCTCTCTCTCTCTCTCTCTCTCTCTC
>JAITYT010000032.1:1325486-1336161 GCA_025433975.1 Liostenogaster flavolineata
TACGACGATCTTCTATATTTCGATATTGTACTTAACATTTTGTCGTTATTATGGGGAACGCGCTTAGCCAAACAGTTTCATTTATTTTTTTCTTCATTCTTTTCCCGCATTCTGTTCTTTCCTTGGACGAAGATCTTTTTTTCGCCGGCACATAAATCGGAAGGTAAAGAATGGCGCCCCGGGCCCCAGTGGCACTTCTCGGTATTCCAAAATGATAGACTAATTGGAAGTGTCTGGTCCTGTAATTAGGTTTGACGCTGAACGAGTAACGTGGTTAACCCGTAAGCGTGCAATTTTGCTGCTCCCGCTCCCTTTCCCCCCACCTCACGCACGCACCTTTTCTATAGGGTCTCCTAAAAGGGACTAGTTCGCACGAGTGTGCTCCTTTGAAGCCGATTTGGTTTCGTCCGTCCGAGGATCGTCGGTCCAGGTTCCTTTCGATCTGCTATTTTTCGCGCATGCCTGATCAGCGATTACGATTCGAATTTTTCCGGCCTCGTCCACACGTCGGTAACGAAGTTAACGTGGAAAATTGTATTAGGTCCCATTAGGAAGCGTCCGATTTTTTGTACGGAGTGGAATGGAAAAATCGGACACTTCGTACGTTACGACCAAAGTGCATCTTTAAATTCCGTTATACTCTTCGTTAATCCTTTGCGGACGAGAGGCGACTCTCGGTCGCCACGCGAGTCGTTGCAGCAACTCGAGAGGCGCCTCCCAGGAATCACAGTGTTTTAGACGGCAATTCGAAAAGGAAATTAAATCTGCTTAATTAATTCCTATATTCTCCATAAACCAGTGATGAAACGGAAGAACGAAATGTCACGTAGACATTTACAATTTATACCAATTTTAATGGACCAGTTGGTAGGAGATTTTCGACGATCGCGAGATGGAGGCTAAATCAGGCTAAACGGAAAGCTTCGCGTAATTCTCATAGGCTCAAAAAGGGGTTGCAAGGTTTGTTCCTATCGAGAAAAACCATGCGGAAGACGCGAAACAGTTTACTACTGCGATAGGTGTCCAAATAAACCAAGGATGCAGCTTGGCGAGTGTCATAAATTATCACGAGAAACAAAAATACAGAGGCTGACGTTACAAAAGTCTATTCGTAAAGGTGTAAATATGCCGCAATTTGTTTTACAGTTATTCAGTTTTATCGTCTACGGACTAATATGCGAGTTGTAGAGTAAATTAGTATCGCCACCTCCAGTGTGACATACGAGTGCAAAGGGTTAAAGCGAAGATGCCAGAGACAACCGACACTCTAAAGATGTGAAAGGAACTCGTAGGCTTTATTTTGCGCTACCGGGCATCGTTTTTAAACCGGGAACTTATCAGCCGACGCGATAATCTCGCCAAAAGCTTCTCCCGCTGATCATCGCTCACCTTTTCTCTTGATTTCTTTCAGTGGTGTCGCGGTATCCTGCGGGGAGTGCAGCAGCAGCGGCACCAGCGATATCACGGAACCGGGATCTCCTTGCAGTACCAGCAGCGACGAGGGATTAGTGATACGAGGAGCTTCAGCCAGCCCACTGCCAACCTTGCCCAAGCTGGCGCCGTCGTCGCAGATCGGTACCAGGCCCCAGTGGCCCTGGACCCCACCGTTGGCGGCCACCGCCTGCTCGACCTACAAGAGGCTGAAGGGGGAGCCGGAGGCAGGTGCCCTGCCGAGGTCCGGGGCCGCCGATCCCACGTCGAGGGGACCGTCGAAGGTCAACGGTAAGACGCAACCGCAGCAGCAACAACAGCAACAGCAACATCATCATCATCATCATCATCATCATCATCATCACGACTCCCAAGGCAAGATCACGGAATACTTCAAGACTCAGATCAAGCCGCAACAACCGAAGGTGAGAGACGATATACTTCTCACTATCGAGAAATCGCCATCCTCGTCGCCATTGCGCGTCGATGCATTCCTCGATGTACGTATGGAAGGACGTTCCGTAACTTACCTATACACTTACTCATCTATTCTCTTTCTTGTTTTCTTTTTTAACCCTTTGCGGACGAGAGGCGACTCTCGGTCGCCACGCGACTCGATGTAGCAACTCGAGAGGCGCCTCACAGGCGTCACGGCGTTTTAGATGGCAATTCGAGAAGGACATTTTTTTTGGAATGGAAATCTGCTTAATTAATTCCTATATTCTCCGTAAACTAGCGAAGAGACAGAAAAACGTGGACGTTTACAATTTATACCAATTTTAGTGGACCGGTTGATAGATTTTCGACGATCGCGAGATGGAGGCTAAATCGGCCTAAATGGAAAGCTTCGTGTAATTCTGACAGGTTCAGAAAGGGGTTGTAAGGTTTGTTTCTATCGAAAAAAAACCCGGTGGAAGACGGGTAACAGTTTATTACTGCGATAGGTGTCCAGATAAACCAAGAATGCAGCTTGGTGAATGTTTCATAAATTATCTCGCGAAACAAAAATACAGAGGCTGACGTTACAAAAGTCTATTCGTAAAGGTATAAATATAGATAACGTATTAAAGTATAACGCTTTTGTAAGTTAATTTCTGCGTAAACCCATTTTACGCGATCCGTAAGGCACTCCTCGCATATGCGTAAAATCGTCTCGAGTTGCTGCCTCGTCCGACCGAGAAAATCGTCGTCCGCAAAGGGTTAACTTCATTTAGGTCTCCAAGGCATCGTCGATTTGTTCTGGTATCGATGTAAGTAAGCGTTCGAACAATTGGATCGTTTCTCTTTTTTTTCTCTCTCTCTCTCTCTCTCTCTCTCTCTCTCTCTCTCTCTCTCTCTCTCTTTCTCATCGAAAGAAGACCCCCTTATAACACGCTAAAAAGCTCATTTCGTTTCATTTTATTTTTCCTTCCTATAACTTCCAATTATTCTCTAATAATTCTTAATGTAGTTTGATGATACGTTAGAATTCTCGTTTTTTTTCTTTTTTTTTATATATATAATTTTTTAAATATTGTAATAGCAAGAGAGAAAGGAAAGCTCAGAAGTTTAGTGAATTTAATTTAAATTAATTAAAAGTATTTAATTAAAAAAATTTAATCAAAAGTAACACTCGACATAGGAGTGCAAAGGGTCAATGTTTCTACTTCAAAACGACAAAAAATATCTATCGTTTTCTGCATTTATCGAGAACTGCATCCTCACTGCGTCTAGACAGTCCTTCGCGTTTCTCGAAACTTCTCCAAACGAGGATATATCGTCGTTTGGCACTAAAAGGCACTAAGGAGCACTAAAAAGTAAATCATTAATTATTTGAAGTATAACAAGTAAGTTAATCGCCCTGGACTGCGAACGGCTCGCGTATTTGTAGAATCTGAGCAATTCGTACAACACGGATTCACATAACACTGAACGTATCTACAGTGTTATAGGGGGGTGTCTAACTGTACACCTTCGGTCGTAGGTGTTTCGATAATGGCAACGTCAGACGATCGTCCAACCTTGCATTGCTTCTCGTCTGGGGTCACGAGACCATCTTTTACACTTAATTTCACACTTCGTCGCGCGTCGAGCCAACTTCCGATTTTAACCTAAAAAGATTCTCGGTGAAAAGCCCTTGATGACACCGTACAGCTTCACGGCAGTCATGCTTCTCGTCTAGTTTTCGTTCTTTCCTATCTTCAAATGTACGATGACGCACTTTCATGTTCATCTCGCAGGAAATATCCCTGATAAGTTAGGTGTCCCAAAGATATACCCAATTATCCTCTAACCGACCATATTTTTACCGTGAACATCGCGGTATTCGGAAACCCGAAAAAAAACAGCTTCAGGAATTTCATAAATAGGACAAAGAGTAGAGCTAAGAAAACACGATGAGAATTCGAAGATAGACCTCTGGAAGAAGAAGAAAAATGAAGTTGCTAGGAAAGAAGCCTCGCCTTATTGTTAATCTGCTAGTTGGGCCAATGGCACGACAGGAAATGTTTTTCTTCTCGAGAGATTCGTCAAATAACGGACGTTAGAATCGATATGACTCTAGGCTCGTACCACTCGTGCCCTACTTATTGGGCTCCACATTTTGGCAACGTGAACCAACAAAATGGCACACTTGGTAGATCACTCTCTTCTATCTCCGGAATACTTTCTCAAGAATTCTCGACTCTTTTATTGCAATTCATTGACAATCCGAATAATTCGTAAACTAACATATCATCGTAACAACTTTAATGGCACTGCTTTCTTAATAACTTTCCCTGTTAAAACGAGGCGTGTAAATGGTCAAGTGTTCGTATCGTCGTTGTCATTGTCATCGTCGTCGACTTCATCTTCATTAACATCGTCTTTCATCGTCATGGTCGATCGTACCATCGATCGATCGCTCCCATAATTTCTTGCAGCGTTCTCTCGAACGCAAGATCCGATTTTCGGCGTTTTAACGAATCGAAGCAGCAACAACTCCTCATCGATCACCCTCATACAAAAGGAGTCATCGTTCAATCGTTTGAGCAGGTCGTTCTGCAAGACAGCGAGTGTTCGATTCGCGATTGTGAACGGATTTATCTTGATCGAATCGCGTTGTACCTGTCAGCAGATAAAGAAGACGAGTGAAACGATGTCGGTACTAGTGGCGAAAAGTACTTCAGAGTTTCGTAGGCCACCCACGGTGCAGCGGAATAAGGGTGGTCTGGCGAAGTACCTGGGGGCCGTATCGAACGCGCGCGGAACTCCGAATGGGAACGACTGGGAAGCGAGGACGATGTCGATGTCACCGCCACCTGCGAAGAAGCCATCGCCGGTGATCGTTCCTAGGACCAACGTCAAGACGGACAAGAAGCTGCCCAAGCCGGTGCCGAGCCTGCCGATCTCGAACGACGTACTCAAGAACTTGCCCACCTGCAAGATCGCATCCCTTAGGTAATGTATCTCTACCCCTTTACGGCCCCACGCTTGCACTCTTCTAACTGCAAACTTCTAACAGACGGAAAACTCGAGGTTGAACACGCCGGGTTGAGAATTAAAAAGCCGAATTCGAATTTTAACGTTCTCTTACTACGAAATATATCGTGCGGCAATTTAATCATTCGGCAACTACACGAAATTCAAACTCGAATATTCGCCTACTGATAAATATTGATATAATTTAATCATTTTGTTGATATTCAAAGCCATCCAAGGTCGTCGTAAATTAAACACATTCGAATACGTTTTAATACCCGCTATAAGATCTACTGTATAACTTTATGTTTATTCCTTTACGTTTATAAATATCTTTCGTTCTTGAAATCATTCGAATTATCTTCCGAACATTTTCTCTTGACACTCGTCGTCAGAGGGACTTTGGTATACAATCGAGCGCAGTAACGGTTATTATCGGTGCTGCCGCATACTCGATCATGTTTCGCGCGAATAAGTAATAAATTTTGCTTTTAATATAAACTTACCAAGATGAGTTCCTCGTGGTGATAGAATCGCATCCAGAAAATATTCGTCCATCGCGTTTAAATCTTCATCATCCGTTTCATCACCGGAACATCTCTAGAGATCCAACGGATTCGTCTTCGTGATTATCATCTTTTTTTTTCTTTTTATTTCATCAGGTTAACATCGGACGCGAGCGCAAACACGATAAAGGGAACCTCGCCACCGTCATCGCCGACGACCACCTTGGTCAGCGAGTCTTTGGACTTCAAGGGTTGTATATTGTCGTCGAAGCCTCACGTCAACGAGAACAACAACCTAACGAACGGATGTGGCAATATGCTCGGCTTCCTAAGGTCCCAGCAGAACGGTCAGGACCCGTTGTCGAGGTTATCAGCAGCAACTGAGACTATTAAGAAAGAAGCGCAAGCGTCCGTCGGTGTTGTGGCAGCGGCCGCCGTTGCCACTGCCACCACCGTTGTCGT
The DNA here is from genome assembly GCA_025433975.1 of Liostenogaster flavolineata. NCBI lineage: Eukaryota > Metazoa > Arthropoda > Insecta > Hymenoptera > Vespidae > Liostenogaster > Liostenogaster flavolineata. Next base: position 1,331,324 of record JAITYT010000032.1, read on the forward strand.
CGTCGACGAAGAGGACGTCGAAGAGGAGGAGGAATATTCTAGGAGCAGCGAGTCGAAACCGCCGTTGTCCCCGATCCTTTCGGCACCGACGACGATACGATTTCCGGCTCGTGCTCCGGAGAAGAACAGGCCGCAGACCACCGACAGCGGCGTTTGCCGATGGGACAAGTGTGAGGCCAGCTTCGAGTGCAGCGGCGCACTTTTGGAACACTTACAGGTACACATCGGGTCGTCGAGGATGAAATTTGTAGAAAATACGCACATACACGCAAATACTACAAATTTTAGTCCGGACGATCTAATTTTTCGTTATCGGGGCGCCGTATCAATGATAACCTTAACCCTTTCGTGGTCGAAGTACTCGAAATCGGCCATCTTGAATTCTCTACGACCGAGGACTTTTGGTCTCTTGTTATTATAGGTACACGCTAGGCGGTGACGAAATATTATCGGCTAACTCAACAAATATGTTAACCCTTTGCCGTCCGAAGCACTCAGAATCGGCCATTTTGAATTTTCCGCGTTCGGAGCATTTTGGTCTCTTGTTATTCTACGTACACGCTGGCCGGTAACGAAATTTTAACAATTAATTCAAAAAATATGTCAATTCTTTCCACTCGTACGTCGTCGTACAGGCGACATCGTACGTTTTATCGTTGCGCTCCTATGTCGCCATACAGTCGCCATTCTTCATTTTATTATTTTATCCTCTATATGTATCTTCTTCGAAATGATGCCGAAATGCCGAGTTGATCGATAACCTTCCCGAATATAAATACGAGTGCAAAGGGTTAAAATAGAAAGAATAGCGAATCGTAACGAGACACGTCAGTCTACGAAAAAGAATTGGGTAATGGCGGGAAATGAGGGTATTGATTAGGTCTTTCGGAAAGTTCTTTCGTTTTCTCCCAACATGAAAAGCAAAAAAAAAACCGTAAAAAGCAAGGTTTTTTTTCATAAAAAAAGAAAAACCAAGTAACTTTTCAGGGAATAAGACAAGCGCTATCGACCCATGCCACTGAAACGGTCAAGTTGAACGACATTTTATCGAAGACTCTAATCTTGTTCCACGTATCGGGACCGATAACGATCCACGCGTAACAATCAATTTTGGACTCTCTTCTCGACGTAATCGTTAATCCTCCAACGTATCTCGCGACGCGAAAATAATTGCCAAAAGAACAGCGCCAAACGTCGAATCCCACCGATTTGTTCTCGTTCGTCGGTTCGATGTATTAGCATGTCCCATGAGTTTCTTCCTATTTTTTTTATACGAAATTAATACACGATATTTGTTGTTTAAAATCGATTTATCGGACTATGTACGAACCGTTCTACTCTATCACCTTCTTCCGTCTCTCAGGAAGCCTCATTGTTCCCTCTTTCCATTTTTTTTTAAAACAATGAAGCATAACGTGCCGCAAATGGCTAGCTAACCTTTAGCTGTTCGTATTAAACAGTGTAGGAAAAAAGTTTTAAAAGGGACTGTATCGCCAACGAAACTTACTTCGTAAGAGCTCTAGGACGGCTGAATTTGATGCCACGTATAGTTAACACCAGATTACCCGAAGAAGTCATTTTGACTGCTTTGTCGTATGTATGGTCACCTACATTTTTTTCTATTTTCTGTTTTCTAAGTGAAGTAAATTTTCTTTATTTTTTAATACCAATACTAATAACATATTGCGTGATTTTAAGTAATATAAAATAACATTGAAAATTAATTCTAAATATTTTGTATGAATTAGTTATTCTTTCACAAAGCAGTCATCTACTTATAGGCAATATCGGTATATACTTAATCTCGGGCAATCTAGTGTTAATAGCTAAGCCCGCATGGTTATGTAAATATAGCTTGTTAAAGTCATTCCTACAGTGGCGCAGAAGGAACTTACGGGACACTCTAATACATCAGTCTTACAGATTCCTACGTTTGTTTCAGGCGGCCCATATCAACACGCAAACGGGCGGAGACAATTTCGTCTGTCATTGGCAGGGCTGCAAAGTGCAAGGAAGGACCTCCTGCTCGCGGAGGTGGCTGGAGAGACACGTCCTCTCCCACGGCGGGAACAAACCATTTCGGTGCATCGTCGATGGATGTGGCAGCAGGTTCAGTTCTCAGGTAGCGTCTCATCAGCGCGGAACGTCGTTCGTGGTTGCGCTTGCCATTCGAACTTTATGTCGTTGGAGACTCGATGTTTTACGGATGGCAAAATGTTTTAAAAGTGGGGCACGTTTTCAACCTTTTATGAACACGAACGCTCGCGTGGAAGTGAATTTCTCTGCGTAAAACGGCGAGTGCGATTTGTCGTAGCCTAGGTGTGCAATAACATTGAACGTTCCTAGAAATGTGTTCTCCGAATGTACGTCTTTCGATTTTCCATGGGATTGTTCTTGAACTCGTTCTTTCGTTTACGAGATCGTAAATGGTCAAAGCCGCGTTAAAATTCTCACGCGTGACGCGCTGCTCCGAGGATGCTCGAGTCACGATAGCGTGACTATATTGGCCCATCGATGAAAAACAGTCAAGGGTAGAAGGACGAAGATGTTGGGAATATCGTTTGGACGGAAACGTGTGATCTTATGCGCACATTTGTTAAACGATAAAATTCATGACAAATAAATTAGATCGCTTTACGCTCTAGCTCTTGGTAATACTGACCTTATCAACTCGTTTATGGGGTATTAATTATGAATAAAAATTAACGTAAAATTAATGCGTAAAGTACAGCGTGTGAGTTCGTGCTGGATCGTTTACATCGATCGATATTGATCTATGCCGAATGGATATTAACTTCGAAGTTTAGCTGTAGAGATACCTAATCGATTAAAATTCACAATATTTTTTTCAGACATTGGCACTGCGCAAAGATAGAGACACATTTTATATCACGCACTCGCGGCATGTTGACATTCGTTTTTTCGTAATATTCCCGCGGTTGTGTTGTTTTCGTAAAGACAAGATCAGGTTGTTTAGAGTCATCGCTGAAATATAATAAATCTAAATAAACGAATAAATAAATAAAATACATACATTTAATTCTGTTTTTAGAAGAACGCGTGTAAAAAAATTCGTGTAGAAAAATACATGAGATCTATCGAAAAATAGAAGATCGGTTCCAGTCCTAAGAAATCAGCAAAAATTGTACGATAAACCATGAGTTTTCGTGTTAGTTTAGTTCGTATTGGAAAAGAAAATTGCACGTTTGGATGCTTATAATCGATTCTAATTTCTAACTCGCGTTGATTCAAAATCGTGTAGAAAAGGTTCGTGTAAAAATGGAATTGGGCATGGTAAAATATATAAAATATCGTATAATATAACAAAATATAATAAAAGAATAAAATATAATCATCGAGTTATCGAGAAATGTTCGAACGTAAGAAAGAGAAAGAAGTAGTGTCAATGAGCATCCTACGAGTTTCGCGCGTTACGCTGTACGCTTTGAGATCAAAATTCAAAACCAGCTCTTTGCTGTTTCTTTTATCCACCGCGTAAAGTGCGAGGAAGAATCTGAGAATACAATTTTCCATGGTATTTTTATTTGAACACCTGTCTTTTAAAAATGGAGAAAATTATGTTTACCAGTTCGGTATCGTTCCTTCGAATTAACGAAGGAATAAGAATGGCAACGATTTATTCCTTATTCGATCATCTACCGTTCGACTATCCGTGTACTTCCCTTCCGTGGGAATCGATAGACATTTTCTGCCATCCGATTGACTTTCCCTTGACAAGATCGAGAAAGCGACTTGTATACTTAATCGTGTACCTTTACCTGTTATCATCGAGTATTAGAACCTACATCCACAACATGTCCACAACATGGACTCCGATTCTAACCAGATTGTAGGATATTTATTTTCGTTCCTTTGTACATTTTCATCGATATTTGGTAATGTATTTTATGTTTGAACAAGGGACTATGCGCATACTCTTTACTTAATTTTACGCGAGTGCATTGCGATGGTGAAACGAAATTTTCTAGGGAAGAAGAAAAAAAGGGAAAAAACTGCGGCCCATTCGCTCACCATTCTGTGCATTCTTATCAACCCTTTAAGTGCCGGCGTCGTCCTGAGCTATTCTTTTTTTCGAAAACTATAAATGTATTGGGTTGTCCGAAAAGTTCTTGCTGATTTTGAAGAAAATTTTTTTATTTTTTTAAGAAAAAATTAATTATATAATATATATAATAAAATACATAATAAAAAATACAATATAAATAATAAAGTAATAAATATATTTAAAAAAAAATCGAAAATCAGCACGAACTTTCCGGACAACCCAATAAATAAAAATGATCAGGAATATTAATGGTTTTATTAGACATTTTTCATGAGGCCTCTGCGCGTCTCTGTAAAATAGCCCGGCAACTTTCGCATGAAATTAGGCAATTCCGCACGGCACCGAAAGGATTGATTTTATCGTGATCGATAGCGTTATTGTAGCACGTATGATAATCCTTAGCGTACTCCCTAGTTCGCATTGGGAAAATGCAAAGGTCGTCACGTGCCGGTTAAGAGCCAAAGAAGAGTTGGATTTTCCAAGCCTTTTGCTAACTTTCCTCGTCGAAGTATCGAACGATCTTCGACGCGTATCGTAAGAACGTCGTATCGCGTCACGATATTTCCACGCTATCGTCAGTTTCCAATTTGCCTCGACGATGTCTCCGATTTTGTTTCGCTGTAGTTTTCGTAGCAAGAGAAAATGGCATTGGCCCTTGATATCGAGGCACATCTTTTGTCTTAACCGTCGCTTCGATCGCCGACACAAATTCTCGACGGTGAATACTTTCCAGTGACAGTTTAAAGCTTTTCGTCAATCCCCCCCCCCCCCC
>JAITYT010000032.1:1346756-1365451 GCA_025433975.1 Liostenogaster flavolineata
TAACGAGCAAGTTGATCGCTTTGGGCCTGTGAACGACTCGTACAACAATGATTCGTGTAAGAAGGAACTTGTCTACTTATCTACTTTGTCTACCTAACTTGTAGGGGGTCTATTGTACTTCCGGACGCTTCTTCTCTCCTTCGTCTATCTCGTTTCGTCTTCACCTTGCTTCGTCTCACTCGGCATTTGTCATATCAACGTTTGCACTGCCACGTCGTACAAAGTGACGATTCCACGCAAAATCGTCGTCCATTTTCGATTTTGACAGCGTCCGATCGTGTTTCTCGCGCTTTTTTTCGCGCCTTTCGCTCCGGATGAGATGACAGTACGCATTCACGATCGTTCGATCACGCTTGATCTCGTGGTATGATGGGAACGTAGTGTAGAGTAATAGACGATAACGAAGGATCGAGAGAATCGTGGAAAATCGATCAAAATCGATCGGTGGTGTCCGTCATTTATAATTTTTGTTTTGTTTTTTTTTCATTTTCTTTCCTTTTACGTTCTTTCACTTTCGTTCGTGATCATGCGCGTGCGAAAGACAAATAGACATTTTTAGCTCGACGTTTCGTTCGATTTTCTGCTTTACCCTCTCCCCCTCCCCCTCCCTTCTTCGACTCGATGCACGATGGAAAAACGACCGAATGGAAGAAGAAAAAAGAAAAGAAAAGAAAAGAAATCTCCACGAGACGAAGGACGCTTCGGTGTCGGTGTCGCGATACGATGATCGACCGATTTATCATCGAACTGATTTTATTGTTCTTGAGGATTGGTTTGGCGATCATCGATTTCGCGGTTGAACGCGGCAAGATGAGTAACGGTAGTTACGAATATATAAAAATAAAAATCTGACAATAAAGAAGAAACGATCGAGAAAAGGAATGGGAAAACGTACGTTTTGTAGAGTAACCGAGATTGACGTCGTTCGAGGAAACCGTGCGAAAAAAATGCGAAGACGAAGAAATGAATTCTTCTTTTTTTTTCTTTCTTTTTTAACGAGTGGCCTGTCGTTGTGGTATTATTGTTTTATTTTTTTTCTTCAACGATTACGCTCCGACGTCGAAGGTATCGGTTGTTGATCGGTATCTCGCGCATTTGAAGCACAATTTTTCAATTTTTCTTTCTCCTGTCGATCGATCGTCAGACGTTTCGTGCTCCTTTCCTTCTTCCTCTTCTTTCTTTCTTTCTTTCTTTCTTTCTTACTTACTTACTTACTTACTTACTTACTTACTTATTTACTTTCTTTCTTTCTTTTTATATACATTTTTTCACCGTAGTTAGTAACGTTTGTCATCACGCGATTCTCCGCACTAAACCATGAATGTATATTTAAGCGAGATGTTGTTATAAAATATATATGTAATCTAATTAATTAGACATGCATTAGCATTAGACAAAGAGAAAAGGAACCGAAGGGGAAGAAATACTACGATATGAGCGAAAGGATGAGTGAGCAAATGGATGCGAGTTCGAGAGAGAGGAGAGCGCTTTATTCGCATAGTAATTTGTGAAAAGCTACGATGAAAATGTATTAGAGGAAAGGGGGGAGGGATTACTTTCCTTTATGTATCTCTAGAAAATGAATTCTGAAATAAAAACAGATATATGTATGTATGTATATGTATATGTACATATACATATATCTATATATATATATACTTAGATATATCGATATTATACATGTATATATGTATAATATATATATACATGTATAAATATATCTGTATCTATATATAAGAGAGTGTGTGTGTGTGTGTGTGTGTGTGTGTGTGTGTGTGTGTGTGTGTGTGTGTGCGCGTGTGATGTGTGCGAGCGGGTACGTACGTGCATACGTACGTTTATGTATATATTACATGCGTGTATGTATATCCATGGTGACTTTTCCTTCCGTTTTCATCCGTCGAAGGAATTACAAAAAAAAACACACACACAACTGTTACGACTATGGTACGGTGCATTTTACATAAAACAACAGATAGATATGCGATTGCACGCGATTGAAAGAATAAAATATTAGTTGTAATCGTAGAAACTTAGGATAGTCTTGTATATACGTAATAAAAGCGGTAGCGAAATGTGAATTGTGCGATCTTTGACGGACCACGAATTTAGTTGGAAGAGACAACGATGGGCGAGGTAGTGGCGCAAGGAGAAAAAGCAAATGAGCGTCGAGAGAGAAGGAAATAAAGAACGAGAACAGTAAGAGAGTAAGGAAAGAGAAAGCAAAACAAATAAAAATTGGAAGAAGCAAAATCCTTTAAGGTGACGTTATATCGAAAGTCGCGGGAGTATTTTTTGCAAGGTATCGCGGAGGATTAAGAGTAAAGAGAGACAACGAAAAAAGACGAGGAGCAGAAAGGAATAGGGAAACTTCATGGTGATTAAAAATTAAAGAAGGACGAAGGTGTTCGAAACTGCCTCCTTCGCTTCATTTTGTAGTAACGCGTTGTTTTGTTTCCTAAATATTACGAATGCGTCGATTCAATTATTTCTCGCCATTATCATGGAGAAAATGAAATTTACTCTACGTTCGACGAGTCTCTCGAGATTCTTTCTTTTCGATGACACGCTCGTTAAATTAAGGAATATATTGTCAATGTACATAGCTTTCTTCCTATTCTCCGTTGAATTACTTCGAGCACAACATAAAACACTTGAGCAATTTAACAGTTGGACAAGTTGTCGTGTCGTATGAAAAAATATTAGGAGTCTCGATCAAATCCTTCGTATAAATGCAACAATTTATTACTATTATTATTATTACTATTATTATTATTATTATTAATATTATTATTATTATTTATTAATTTATTTATTACTTAGTCGAATAATGACTAGTGATCGAATCCTTGCAAATAAAAATTCGTAAAGCTAAGAAAATTAATATTTCTATACTATAAGAAAGCGTGTAATTCGAAGCGTAAGCGGGATTATCGGAGGATGAAAAAAGTTTCCTTTTTTTGTTTACGAAGACATCGAAATAACACGGTGGAAGCGTGGAAGAATAACGCGATTCTTTGTACACTCGGAATCGCCAGTTTTACCTCGAAGCGTAAAATTGTCGACAAATTTGCTCCTGACATCCCGATATCCTTTGACTTAACGACGGTCTATCTTTTTTTCTCCCACTAAAATTCTCGTTCACGCGTCTTTCGGAACGATCCTTCGTCGAGAGGCAAGTACAAAAAAACAAAAAAACCGAAAATCGACGCAATTCGCTTTTTCGTTTCTACATCCTTCGAACGCGTAGATTTCGTGCCATTCGTTCATTTTTTCCCCCGTACGATTTTTTCAGGCGTATCGAAAGTGTCGCATCGATAAGTACAAAAAAAAAATCGAAAATCGACGCAATTCGCTTTTTCGTTTCTACATGCTTAAAACGCGTAGACGTCACGAACGCGACGAGATCGCTTCAGGGAAAAGAGAGAACGATACTCGTACTCGTGTATAAAGAATGTTAGAGAAAAATATATCGCGTAGTTTCGAACGTACCGATTTATGGCGCGTATAAAAATGGCGACGAACGACGCGTCGCCAATTTTCTTGTCTTTCTTTTCTTCGTTCTTTCCCCCTTCTTTCCCACTCTCGTAAATAAAATTAACGATAGAAGAACGACGATAGCGCAGACTTATCGTCGTCGTCGTTGACACGAGCCTCGTCTCGTATATGTATGTGTGTATATACGTATAAAAATATATCGAGGATACGAAAGCTAAAAATTCTATCGTCGATCGGAGCAGGACTAACACGAGACTAGAGTCGTTAAGACGTCTCGAGCGCAGATTTTATACGGTATAATAAACAAATTTGCTTAAAAAAGATCCGAACTAACTTCGTCTCTCGCGAGATATTTTTACGATTCTTGTGTATGTGTGCGTGTGCATACATCGATCGAAAAAATCGTAAATTTTTCTCACATCCTGACGATATCCAAGACGAGCATCATCCTGTACAAAGAAGAAGGCGATCGATTCGAGGAACTTAACACTGCCGGCCGTTGTCACGTACGCGTGACTTCCTTTCACCAGCTACTTTATAATTACAAAGTTTTTATAGGAATAAATATATTAGGTCGTCAAGGATGAAATTTATAGGTGACACGACTCTCGCCAAATAGCGGGCGATTTTTTGCAATTCGTGCGCAAAATGGCCGCCATTACAAAATGGTCGGCCATTACAAAAGCCCACCGATGACAATAATCCGCTAATAATTCGTAGAAAACGACTTTTGTCGTTACCCGCGCTCGACTGCCAGTCCGCACGAAACGACTCTAGTCGCTTCCCGCGCAAAATGTGTTAATAATAATTTTTCTACAAATTTTCTACGAATTTCATTCTTGACTTTCTGATAGATGCTGTTTTTAGAGAAACAATTGCATTTACCAGATCGAATTTCGTTAAAATCTCGCATTACCACTAAAATTCTAAATAATAAAATTAGCAGAACCTGCGTGACGCCCGCCGGCGCCAGCCTAACGTTCTTTCCCCACCTTTCGTTGCTCCTCTCGCGTAGCTTTCATCATTTTTCTCGCTTTTCCGACGAAATCACGAAGTCACCGGTCTAAACAACGATCTAACGCAACCAAAGAAGTGAAATCCTTGGAGAATAGTCGGTGATCTTGACGCGTCACGACGATCCTTTCGTCTGGTCCTTCCAGAAACGAATTCTTTTTTAGCACTGCCAAGAAGGAAAAGAGACAAAAATGAGTGAAAATAAGGAAAAGACGATAAAACGATAATAGAAAGCCGACGAAAAAAAGAGAAAGGGAGAGAAATGCTCACTGAAATATTTTTAATGGCAACCGACGGCCCTTCGTACATCTTTGCGTCGATAGCCTTCGCTCGTCGCGCGTCTCGACTTCATTTTGCTTCTCTTTCTAATGCGTATTTAGATTAGTTTTCTTCGATGTACAAAGGACGAAAGATCCGTTTTGTAGCGCCCCTCCCAAGCGGTCAGAAAACTCGCATTAAAGGTGACAGACAACAATGTAAGAGAGTAATAATAATTTCACGGTTACGATATCATATGTTGACTTTATTGCTCCTCTCTTTAGTTTCCTCTTTCCCGACCCTTCGCGCGTACAATGAACAACTTGTTCTGGTGTATTTAAATAACACGTTAAATCGACGACTGGACAATTGTGCATCTACGTAATGCGTCTACTGGACTGTAGAGGTTGCGCTGGCATAAGTTCATTCTGTGTAATCACTAATAAACTGTAATGTCCCTTCGGAGAGGGCAACCAAGTGCAAAGAGATTAAAATAATAAATTATCCTGTAAAATATGTAAAAAAAAATCATCTTTTCCTCTTATTTATATATCTTTTAATGCTATCTGAATCGCAATAAATATTTCTTTCGACGTAAATTAATATTTATTTAAAAAATGTCACAGTTTGATTAATATAAAGAACATTCTTATTATTTATTTTAAATCTGTGTTCGTAAGCAAAAAAAGAGACCATATTACTTCAGTAATACACGGTAACATTTTTATATGCAGAGATGAGAAAGTGTTCGAAGTAAACTCAATAAAAACCTACGTTTAGTTTAAATAATTCAACTCTACTTTATCACACGTTTGCATGCAATTAAATTTTTAGAGTATACAAATTTTACTTTTATATACTCAAAAATTATTTTGAATTATTTTAAATGCCTTACTATTAACTTGCATTGTCATTACCTATGCTTATTATATATTATACAATATATATAATATTATATAAATTATATATTACAAATTATAAATTACAAATATATATTACAAGAATGATAGCTCTAATTTTATGGACTAATAGATGAGCTACTTGAATGTTGAGAACATGATTTACATGTAGGAACTGCACGTTGTGACAAATGTCCAGTTAACGTAGTATGTGTACCCATGCATCGTGTGCAAAGTACATCTCCGCAAGACCAGCAATGATTCTAAATATAATAACGATGAAAGTAATTTTAAATCCCATTAAAAATGAAAACAAACTTTATGCTTTACAACGGTATATTAAATTATATCTATTAAAATCTACTTCTTTAAACAGACTGCAAATTTTTATTTGTTTTATCATATATAAGTTCTATGTTAATACGTACCTTCCTGTTGAATGCATCAAATGTGGTTGAACATGAACATTCTTCCATATTACGCGACGATTTCCATTCTAAAGCAACTGTTTTTAATTCATTCTCTAGTTGATTTATTTTTTGCTTATTCTTTACTTTCTCTTCGTGATTTGTGTTTTCTTTTATAGTTTCCGATAACGATTCTTTAACAAATTTATTATCATATTTGTATTTTCCTTGCATTCCTCTTTTTTGAATATTATTCAAATTCAATAGTTGGCCCAAAGAATTAACTCTCTGTTACAGATTATACAAATTATATAAATATCTTTTACGATAAAATCAAATTTAATGATTGTACATACCTTAACGAGAAGTTTAACATGATCTTCCAAAGAACTGGTATGGTCATAAATTGTTAATAGATAGTCTTCGTGTACTTCTCTAGGATGAATACCATTTTCAAATCTGAAGTATAATCCTCTCCAAATTCTGTACAGAACGAATTCATTTAATATAATATATTTATAGTTATATTATTGACGAATATATTATTTAATTATTTATTACATAATATTTTGTGGCGCCAATTTAGGTTGCAAGACGCTATTGGATTCATCCATATAACGATTGCATCCGTAGACTGGATTTATATATTCATTTGTATTATTTGCAATATAACCCCACAAAGAATATGTTCTTTCGGACAATCTAGAAGTACATAATATGAATAAAAATTAGAAAAAATTGTTGTACTATTATTATAATAAATTATTTTTATTTTGAAGATACTTTAAGATACTCTAAAATACAATACCTCAGCATCTGCCTTTCTTTCTCAGAATTTCCAATAAATGTTCCATATTGACAGCTATGTACATGATCATGAAGCGTTAATAGAAAATATTCATTGAATTGAAATTTATGTGGGAACTGTTGTAACAATTGATATGTTGCATCGACAAATTGTGTAAATATTGGTGCCAATTCTTTACCATCGCTACTAATATATCCACAACGGTCGCTAAACTTATGTCCAAATGATAACCAATCCTTTTCTATTAAAGCCTGAAAAATATTATAAAATTTAACTTATGTATAATAAATTAACGGATAAAATTATCCTACCGTGTTAATATTTATATTACTTGTTTTATCAATTTATACATGAACCAACCAGTTACAAATAATAATTTGTTATAATGCAAACAAATGATAAAATTAATGTTAAAGATTTAGATCGATGATAATGGAATTATATTACTATACTTAGTCGAATAATTTACCTGAAAACCTTGAATAGTTCTGTAGTACGGATCTAATAATAATCCTGCTAAGGAACAAACTTGTGCTGTGCGATCCCAACCGTCGCTACAATGTACTACTACACTTACTCCAGTTGAAACTGCTCGAGCAATGAACCAAGCAGTTTCGAGTATAGAACGAATGTGCTTCAGCCACCCACTGCTTTCCAAGTTATTTAGAAATGCACTCATAGAAGTCGTTCTTTGCACTAATTTCAAATATTATTTATATTATTTATAATAAAGAAATATATATCTTTTTTTTAATAATGACTCACTTACGCTCCATCAATTTGTTTAAACTTGTTCTCATCACGTGTATATTTTCAATACCAAAAAAATGAAATTTTATATTATCGTAGAAATTTTCATTTTCATATCCTTTTCCTGCAGCTCGATTAGCAAATGCATTGATCTAATGGATAAAACAAAAATATAACTTTAAATTTCATTTTTAGATGTATTACTATAGAATTAATTTGATTGCGATTACGTATCGAACTATTATTATAAACATACAATCTTTTATCTATCTCTGTGCTTTTGTCAAATATATTCTTAGTTCTATAACTCTGTAAACGATAATTATTCATAAATAAATCAGGATGTTATCGTATCGTGTTAAATACAGTAAATATCTTCAAATTTAAGTACAACGTAGTTTTATCCTTACGCGATATATGTATATAAATTTAATTTCTTTGTATGCGAAATTAAACATTTAATAAATAGAAACGTTTATTTATTATTTATACCAATATATACTTACACGTGGTCTTGTATCAACAACGTACATGTATTTAGAGTTAGGATTTGTACACAATATATTATACATCATTTGTTCATCTTCTGGACAGCGTGCACTAAATCCAGATAGTGGCTGACTACAACGACAAATAACAGCCTGAAATATGTTATTTACAAATGTATTGTTTAAATTATGAATATTTGGCAACACACGAGTAGCTTACCTTGTTAGAGTGCAGATATGTCAAAACAGGTAGTCTACCTCTACTTCTAAACTTCGCACTACCCGATAAAATATTATTTGCACAAATACTTGGCACATATATATACTTTGGATAAGTATCGCAAAGCTGAAAAGACACATCTGAATATTATTGAGAATTTATCGATCAACTGATATTATTGATCAACGCATATAATATACGTAATACATAGAATGCTTGTAAAAAATACATAAAAGCATTCATACCTCATAATTAGTATTCAAGAATGATAAGGACCATTCTTCATTTGGAACTCCTTGTCTTTGAAATTCACTTTGGACGTTGAAAAAATTCCATCCGGCGTGTTGTGGCAACGTATCTTTATTAGTTTGATTAGTAAAACAAAAAAGATCCTCCAAGTTTGCTGTAAAAGTATATCTAAATTTAGATACAAACAAATCTATGAAAATTTATATTAGAGATTAAATCAATCTAACGTTCCAGAAATTACTTGAAAAATATAAAGTACGGCATACATTGATTATTATTTATTACGTTTAATAAATCTTCGATCGATCACAAAAATTTTGACAAATACTTAATTAACGATTAAAAAGTCATATTAAAATAGAACGATCTGAGATCGCATACGTCCTTAATATTTAATATAATTATTTGCAACTGAATAATTAGGAATAAATAATACAGTAGTACATTTACCTGGACACGATAACTTTAATAACGTGAGATAAATGTCATGGCAATCGCGTTCTTTAGGAATAACAAAAGTGACGATAAAAAAATGTTTACACTTAATGTATAATGGCGATCCTGTAGTAGATAAAGGTTGCTTTTCTATGTTAGAGATATGAGCGTATAAAACCTAAAAAGGAATTTAGGTGTTACTATTTTCTGTTTAATTTTCATATCAAAAGAGGAAGTATCGTTATATATTTACCCATATTTTCTTTTTTCCGCTTCGTTCGATAAATACTAAATGTGTCACTGTCAGATACAGCGTACCGATAAGATGATTATTGCTGTATTTATCCAACAGACGAACATTGTCTACCTGCAATTGTAATCTTGTTTAAGAGTACATAGGGGAACTGATAAGTACGGTAAATATTAAAAATTTTCTAAGGTATCAATATCTATATTAATACGTAAGCATCTTTAAATATGAGTAAACAAGTAATATGTATAACACAATATTAAGAGACTATTATTTATCTTTACAGATTCATTACGTGTTAACTTTCATACAGTTAAGCAAGCATTAAACATCCTTTAAATATTAAATAGAGACAAAAGAATTCAGCATTACCTTTGGTATTTTTATTTGATCCATTGCATTATTTTTTACATAAAAATTTTACAGAACTATTTTCTTATATCTTAATTATAAATAAAATAATCGAAACGGTACAAATAACAAATTGTAAAGAATCGCGTAAAATAAAAATTATGTATAATTTAATTCTGATTCGGCAAATTCATATTACATGTATTTACAAATTATAAATACTATATCGTCCACTACTGCATGATAACTGTCAATCGATGTTGGCATATAACAAAACATATATATTGTGACGTCACGACAGTGCAGCGCCCCCATAAAATATTTCGAACGCGCCCTCTGTAATACACGTATGCAGTAGTGTTCAAATTAAACGAGGAAGATTGCAAGTTATACGAGTCCCTTTTTTAAGCTATAAACAATTTTACCCTTAAAAAAGGGGTTACCTTTAAATATCCTGACACTTACGCAGCTTGTCGCCTTTATTCTTCAATTCTAAGGTCGTATAATCCCACCAAGTCTTTCACCATTAACTATACAATACTAAATCTACTGACGTAAATATTATGAAGAATGATTTCGAATTCGAAAATTCAAAAAATTATGAACCTTGCGGATAAGTATATGTCGAGTGAAATTGAAATACGCGGGTAAATTTGAAACGACCGGGTGAGTTTGAAATGATGAATCGGATAGGACTAATTTATGTTCATCAATAATGCCAATCAAGAATCAATTAGGTAAAGTCTTTATATGAATAAAGCCAGTGTTACGACCAAAAATTTCGACTCTTAGAAAGTGGAATTAACGGTTTCAGGATTATTTTTTGCCGAATTGTAGAAAATTGATTTTAGAGCAAGATCAACGCAATTATACAGAATTTTATTGTCTACTGTTTCATTTTATTGTATCGAGCTCGACTAAGAGCCCCTTTGCAGAATAATTTTTGACGCAGCAACTGCCATCTGTCGATAGGATCGAAGTTTTGAAATTTTCCAATCTAAGCCGCGACTATAAGTAATGACTTTATGCGATACGAGTGTTACAAAATTTTCAATAATTATATAAGTGCAGTAGAATTAACTTTTATGAAATGTCTCATGAATTAACACCGATAAAAAGTAAAATTCCGAGTAAGTTATCGGGAACATCTGGTGGAAGATACATAAATTTATTTGCATTCTTTGGCACAGTTGTATCTGTTCTTGTTTTAACTATAAGGTAAATATACCATATCAATTATTGTGAATTATTTGTACGAAATTTGTAATTAAACATAATCGTATATTTTAAATGTAAATGCCCACAATTTCTTCAAGAAGCGTGTGTTATTATATCTTCTATACTTAACCTCTAATTTCATGATCTTATTTATTCGGTGACTAATGTATCGAATGCATTTATTTAAATGTAAAATTTAACAAATCATAAAGAAATCGGTAGAATATGATTTGATTGAAAACGATTCATTGTAAAATATTTCGTGAGAAACGTTTTGTTACTCGTATTATATTAATATATATATATATATATATATATATATATATACTATAATAATGCTAACATATAAGTTCCATAGAGTTTACGAAGTAATTATAACTGTATTATTATTGCAGTGCTATTCCATTTGCTCGCTTCTTAGATAAATCAGTTCCTCTACTAGGTACAGATGATCAATTTGGCACTAGTGATCCATTCGTAAATGCTGCAATTGTTACAAGTGCAAGACGGAAATTATTGGATTTATACGAAGCAACAAAGCACTCCAAATCTTAATATGAAGTATAAATTTATCATAAATTATTTTAGTCTTTTAAAACTTGATATGATTAGATTTTACTCGATAATATAATATGTATTGCATTAAATTGAACAAATAAAAGTATAAAATGATATTTAGCAACATTCATGTGTATTATTACATGTTACATTTTAAAACATTTATATCTGCATACATACATACATATATGTGTGCACGTGTGTACAAAACTCTGTATATTGTTACAAATATATAATAAATAATGTTATAACAAATAAAATTTAATGTATATACAAAACTACTTGCTGTCAAAATTATATCATATTATTCATTAAGTAAAAGGTATAATTGGTAATTTAAATTTCTTTTAAATAAATGAATGGATAAATAAATAATGCACTTTTTTGATTTAGTATAAATGCAGAAGTAATTAATGAAGGAAAAATATTACCTGAAAAAGAAATTAACGATATAGATATGTGTAATAAAAACGTACGAGATAAAGCTACTTCATCAAATACATCCTCGTTCGTGAATGAAAATAACAGTATACTAGATTTCAAATCTCCAAAAGATGAACATCTTAACAGAATAAAAGTGTTTAATCACTTCCCTATAACAAAGGTTAAGAAAAAACAGCTACAGATTAAAGTTAATAATAAATCCAATAATAAGAGGTCTAATAAACAGCAACGAAATAAAGAAAGCTCATCGCATAACGCCCAAACAAAAATAAATCTCTTGAAGTCTAATGAGAAACCCATATCAGAAAATTTGTTGAATGATAGTAAAAATGCATATGTTTGTCCATTATGTTTTAAAAGTATGAAAGATATTAATACTCGAACGTTGCATATGAAAAGTTGTGCAATAAAAAATAAAATTCCTACTAAAAAATTGCTGGATGCTTTAGAATTACAAGAGCGTCAAAGTGCAGAAAGAATGTCATTAGGATTACTTCCTGCACCTATACTACAAAATCGAAAGCCAGCCTTGCCACGCAAAATGGTATGTTATTTCTTATAAAATTTATAAAAATTTGTCACATGCTATTTATCATTACGGTATCTTTATTAATAGTTATATTTTTTAAATAATTTTATTTTAATACGGTACTTCAAATATTTTTATTAATAATGAAAAACATTTTCCATACGATTGATGGTTAAAATATGTATAATTCAATTTTAATTTTTTTGTATTTATTTTAGGGATCTCACGAAGATTCCCAACTTCAACTTGCTTTAGCGCTTTCTAGATCTCTTCACGAAGCAAATGAATTGAAAGAATGGAATGAGGAGGAAACATTGCCTGATTTATATCCCTCAGAGATTCCAAATACGGAATGTAAAGGAGGAACTTTACAAAATTTTGGATTTAAAATTAATGATTCAGCAGAATATAGTAACGTTATCTCAAAGAAAAGTATGTAAGTCAGAAAGTTTAATCGATAAAACATTAATTAAACAAGTATAATTACAATTATATTTATCTTTATTTAGATTTAACATAAAATAACGTAATAATATTTTTACGTCATGTAATATATTTAAAATATATTAATATATTATTTTAAATATGATTGTTTAAAAAACAAGATTAATAAAAATAGTCTATTTTGAATAGAAAGACGACCTATAACTGTTTTACAAACTCGGTCACAAGAAGAAAGAGAACGTCTTTTAACTCAAAAAATAGCTGAAATTTTAATGGACAGTGAAAAAGTTATTGTAAAATGTTCACAAATTAATCAAAATGAAGCTAAAAAGCAAATTAATTTAAAAAGCCAATTACTTAAACAATATCTACAACTTGTAAGAATATTTCATTTTTAATCACTATATTCATTCTTTTCCCAATTAATTACACCATTCATTTACAGGATAACAAATTGTGGAATATAACTAAATTAATGACGAATGAAAATGTAAAATTTTATGTAAAAGAACTATCGGCGTACATCTTTCCAAATGAAAATAAAAAACTTCAACAAAATGTAAGTTTAATATAGAACAAATTTATTATAAACATTATTAAAAATTACTAAAAATTTATTATTATAAATATAATGTTATAATCGTATATTTAAAAGTATAACATAAATTGTTTAAATTAAATTAATATCTACTTGTAATCTTTTTAGGGAAATGATGATATATCGAAATGTGTCGGAGAAAAGTTTCTATTAGACAATTTTAGATCACCTACCGACGAAAAAGCTCTATTTAATAAATCACCTGAAACACATATAAAATCCAATTTAAGTTCAACAGAGAATGAATTTAATATGAATCAAATGTTTGTTAACACTTTAATAACAAATTGGACAAATATATTGAATGACAGTTCTGTAAGCGATGTAATAATATTTGTCAATAATGGTAAACATATTTGGGCTCATAAATTAGTTTTTTATGTGCGCTGTTCGAATATTCTACTTGACACCGTTACGAATGATAATTTAACTTATTCTGTTAAAGAAAAGATATGTTGGATCGATATCAATTATTACGTTGCCCTGGCATTTCTAGAATTCATTTACTGTGGGTTGATTAAAAAATATTCGGATGTCCTTACTGAAAGTTCCAATATATCTTCCTTACAATATTTGGCAAGGAAATATAAAGTACAAGAACTATTTAGCTATTTACGAAAAGTACAATTTCAAGAAATTAAAGAACAATCTAACTATAAAAATTTTTCTGAGGAAATTGAACATGGAACTGCAACAGAAATTGATCGTTTTGAACAGAGCGAAGTAACTTTAAATGATAATGTTAAATCTTGTCTACCTTTTTCATCTGATAAATACAATACAAATATAGATAATATGAATCGTACTATTAAAGAGAATCAGGAAAATATTTTATTATCTCCTGTGTTGAATTCTAATTCTATAAATTATATTAATACCTCGGAGAATAAATCACCTACAGAAGGAATTTATCATAGATCATTGAAAGCACTGGAAGACAATATAGAAGAAAATACCTCAAATAAAATCGACTGTACGATGGTTTCTCCAGTTAAAGAGCGAGAAAATAATCTCTCTCCTGATTTATTTGACGATGATAATATTGATGATACGGTAATTAATAGCATTAAGAATCATATTGTTTCATCTACGTATCACGAAAATTGTAAGAGTAATACATCATTAAATATGGTTCATCATGCATCAAAAGATGAAAGAATATTAGAAGATGAAAGTACGTATATTACACCTTCGTCCAAAACTGTTCTAACTGTGGTAAATGAAATTGAAACAAATTTGACAAGTGAAAATAAAAATATTGATACTGTTTTAGAATTAGCAACTCCTTGCATAACTGATACGTCGATAATGGAAACCCCAAAATTCAGTATATCAAAATGTCGTACAAGTATAATTTCCGATATAAAAAAGCAGAAAAGCGATCTTAGTTTATTTATTGAAAAAGTACAGAAATATAATGCCATGTCAGATTCAAATTTAGATTCTGACACAAATTCTCCTTTTAATATCTCCACTAAATACAATCAAAATCCATTTTGTATCAAACAAAATAATCCTGATTTCCATTTTGTTGCTTCTGATAACGTTTCATCTTCACAAAAAGAGCAATCACAAAAACCAAGCGGTTTAAGTATTCTAGAAAACGATATAAAAATACATGCTGTTGAGAATCCACGATTATTTAATGTAACAAGAAACGAATATAACAGAAATTCACTACCTGATATTTCTTACCAAACAGAATTAATATCTTCCGAAAGTACGGAAGAATTGTCAGATAGAGATGTCAATAATTCTTCGACGAAATATTTTAGTCAATCAACTACAAAAAATATAGAAAATATCCAGAAAAATGCAATTAATATTTCGTCACAGTCTTCAAATTCTGAGCAAAGAGAGTTTACCAGAGATTCTTCTAATAGTGAAGACGAAATAGATATTTCTATGTATACAAAATATAAAAGAAAAAACAAGGATAACAGTATAGCAATGTACCGAAGTGCTATAAAAAAGTATAAAGTAGATGTTATTAATAAGGAATGTTTAATAAGTAATGAAATTAATAATTTTAGTTCTGCAAAAAATCATACGAGTAATAATATAAACAAAAAAAGAAAAAGTTATGAAGATCCGTATTTGGATACTTCCTCGTCAAATACAGACATTGAAATATTAGATGATATTGATAAAGAGAATACTGGCGATTCCACAAGTCAGAATGGTTTGGAATTACATTCAAATTTAGAATTGACATTTTCTAGCTCAAAAAAAGAATTAAAAAATTTAAACACAGATATGTCTAGTGAAACTAGCGATGAATTTGTACAGAATAAAAGAAAAAATGAAATTTCTAAAAACTGTGATACTTTAAAAGATGAAGTACAATTGTCATATATTCATACTGACGAAATAATTAATAATTGTGTTCGTTTAAAAAACAGAAACAATTCAGTGGTAACACAAAATTGGAGAAAGGATATAAATAATGAAAATTACAAAATAAATGCCATTGATAATAATAGCTCAACAGATATAAAATCTTACACAAAATATCCTTCACAAATGTCCTTAAAATATGGCATTTCCTCGTTATCAAAAACTTTAAAGAAATACAAAAAAATAAGAACGAGATCTAAATCTGAAGAAAATCTATATTTCAGTAACAGAAGCACAGAAATATTTGAACGCAAAACTACATCTAATTTATTTCAACAAAAATCCAATTGCTATGGAACTGCACTGAATGGAGTACAACTTATAACTCATAAGTATAATGATATTTCTTCTCCGAATTATGATACAATGGAAATTCCTAAACTTCATGTACGCTAATTAATAATACTGTGTGTTGTATCTAATTCGTGTATTAATATTGTATTTTTGTAGGAGGAAATGGAAAAATATGGCTTAAAGGTACAAGAACGTCAAAAAGCGGTAAAATTGTTAACATATATTTACAATGAACTACATCCTGTAGTTAACTCGTCGAAAACATTACATACGTTTAGAGAACGTTCAAATTCTCAAGATGTAGGACATGACAGACAAAAATACAAAACAACTGTTAGTAGTTCAAAAGGAATCGATAATGATTACAAAAACGAAATTTCATGTTCTCAAAATAGGCAAGTTTGATAATATTAGTACGATTCGTATTATATAAGATAAGGTTTAGAATTTATAAAAATTTGTATAAGTATGAAAATTCTCTTGTGTTTATTTAAAATTTTTATGTATCTTGTTATATATATGCGATTTACTGTAATGCTTTTTATTTTATTAAATGTATATAATTATTGTTTTCTTATGAATTTTTTAAATGATAAATGACGCTTCTTTAAGATATAATAAATATGGAACAATTAAATAAGAGTATTTTTCTTTTTTATATATATATATGTATGCGGAATAATCGCGTTATACAGGAGTTTTGATTTGATTTACTAAATTGTAACTAATTTTTACAAATAATAAATGTTTTTGATTATTTTTAAAATAATAATCTGACTAATGAAAACAATTAAAAAACTATTTATTGTTAAGTCGATTATATTTTGATAATTGAAAAATAAAATGGTTTATATCTAAATATATTCGTATCAAATTTTTAAACCATCATAATTTTGCAATAATAAAGAAAAATATTTCAGAAAATATTCAGATAAAATACAGTTGTGTAATGCAACTCCAATAACTAATTGTGTAAATATACGTGAAGCATTTTTAAAATTACTAAATACTAACAAGGATATACATAACAAGATTTTAAGATACGAACCGCTAAATATAAAGGAATTACATCTTTTGTTAAAGGCAGATGGTTTCAAATGTAAAATAATTGCTCTTATGGATTTTTTGGACGAACAGGTATAGTATAATACTTTGAAATAATTATTCATATTTCATCTATTATTTTGCTTAATACTTCTTATTAATATCAAATTATCTTCCAATTTATGTCGATCATTCGTTTTAGTGTATTAATTTTCACATGCCACAAAGTAAAAACGTCAAAAGGAGAAGGATAATGACCCAATAAAATTTATAAGGTGTATATATAATATAAATAATAATAATAAGATGCAAACATATCACCAGGATAAATACTGTCGATTTCACATCGATTGATTTTTACTGACATGTTTGTTTATAAACAACTTTTTAAATGTCTTATTAATCACTCAACATTCGAATTTTTTTTAAATCAAGCTCTTGTAATTTATTACTCATTTGCATTTATTTAAAAAGTACTTATTCATGTTTTTATATAAAAATACGAAATGCAAATAAATCGTGTTTATTAATAAATAAAATAATTATTGATTTTATGTAAATCCCTATTTATTATTTCATTTTAACTAATCAAAGTTAAAATTTACATACACTGTATACTTCACACAAAAATAAAATTTTCTAATAAAAATATAAACGAAAAACTTATACAATCGAATAATTATTTATTTTATTGTATTATATTCTATTTATTTTTTATTATAAGAAAATTATAACATATTCATGATATTTTACACAATATAGAATATAACCAATACAATACATAACTAGTAAATATAAGCCTAGTATAACTTTCTATCAATTTTGTATTGTTATATACACATGCATAAAGATAATATAACTATACAAGTATATTATCGGATAACATTTTTACAAGAAACGTATACGCTATTCCAGATAAGCATGAATATTATAATAACAGTAAATTTATTTTGAAATTGCAAATCCTATGCGATCGTTTACCATATCAAATTCTGTATAATAAGTGCCAATAAATACATCTCCTAAAATCCATAGTGGACCATTGGGTGGTGGAATATCTATACCCATAAATCCACTCAAACAAATTGTTTTTCCGAATGATTTAACCTGTATGAATTAAAAATTATGACAATTAAAAAAAATCGAACTTAATACTTTTAAATATTACAAAAATCTAATTTAGAATGTTCAATGTTAAAAATAATTAAATATCTTTTAATAGAAATCTCAAGTATATATAAACAATAGAAAATGAAATCATACAAAATATGTTAATAAAGAATTAGTTATATATAATTTGTAATAAATTAACTATACAAAAATAGAATAAATTGATTTACCTTCATCACATATTGTTCACCGGTTAATGGAAATGAGCGTCCTCCAAGAACAACGTTTATCACTGGTAATTGCGAAATTGAATTGCAGTCAATCTAAATTTATAAACATATATGAGCTTCAAATTAGAAAACTGATTCGATAAAATACGATAAAAAAGTGAAACGATGCAGAAGAAATATCTGAATAATTCCAAATATTATA
>JAITYT010000032.1:1373555-1389382 GCA_025433975.1 Liostenogaster flavolineata
CGTTTTCTAATTTGAAGCTCATATATGTTTATAAATTTAGATTGACTGCAATTCAGTTTCGCAATTACCAGTGATAAACATTGTTCTTGGAGGACGCTCATTTCCATTAACCGGCGAACAATATGTGTTGAAGGTAAATCAATTTATTCAATCTTTACATAGTTAACTTAATACAAATTATATGTAACTAATTCTTTATTAACATATTTTGTACGATCTCATTTTCTATTGTTTATATATACTTAAGATTTCTATTAAAAGATATTTAATTATTTTTAGCATTGAACACGTTAAATTAGACCTTTATAATATTTAAAAATATTAAGTTCGATTTTTTTCATTGTTATAATCTTTAATTTATACAGGGTAAAGTATTTGGAAAGACGATTTGTACGAGTGGATTTTCGAGTTCAAGTAGTTCATTATGGATTTTAGGAGATGTATTTATTGGCACTTATTATACAGAATTTGATATGGAAAACAATCGCGTAGGATTTGCAGTAGCAAAATAAATTTACCGCTATTATCATTATGTTTATTATATTATTATATTATGTTTATCTTGAACAGCATATACATTTCTTATAAAAATGTTATCCTGTATGGACTTCGTACAGTTATATTACCCTTAAACTTGTACATATAACAATAAAAAATTGACAAAAAATTTTAATAGGTTTTTATTTACGAGTTATCTATTGAATCTTTTATATTCCCTATCTTGTAATATATCGCGATTTTTCTTACGTAGCTAAGAATTCTGTAAGTTAATGAGCTCTTGAATGAGCTAAAAACTCTACATTAATTAAAAAAAGAAATAAAAATAAAATAAAGCCACAAGAACTAGAAGATTTAGAGATAGGTGTGACGTTGAGACTGCGGCACCTTCTCAAACCAAATCGCATATGCTGTTCCGCAATATGTACTTTACGATGTAAGAATTTTTCCTTTCAATAATTTACAGAGATGCGAAATGGACAGTCGAATCAAATCGAATGACAGTCGAATGAAATTTTGTAAAATTCCTTCTTCACCAAGAAATAAAAATAATTAAACCCATTACCCGCTGCAATTCAAAAATACAAAAAAAAATAAATTAACTATATAATGATATCCATACCAACCAATTTTGAATTTGAATTTAAAATTTGAAAATGTGTCTATCGAATTGACGAACGCTTCCTATTTTGATTTCGAGTCCTTAATTTTCATCTCACTTTCCACGGTCTCTTTTCGATTTTTTTTATATTTTACATCCTATATCTCGGTACAAACACGTTGATTTCTTTCTCTTATCGATAAACGTAGAATCGTGCATTCGTTACCAACATGTAGAAACGTTAATTTTCAAGCATATTATCTTTTTTATCGTCTCTCGATCTAACGAGAGGAACGAAAGGGATGTTACATGCAGCCGAGTCCACATGCATTCCATCAAGAACCGCGACGATCTCGCGTTGGCACACGAAAACTGCAATTTAATTCAAATTCGAATTTCTCCAGTTTGAAATTGAAACCGCGATCAAGACGAAAGATGAGCAATGGCGACGCAAGAGTCGACAGATTTAAAGTTGTACGACGAAATTATATTATTATTATATTATTATAATATATATATTATATAATATATATTATTAAGCAGTCGTATGACTTTAAGTATACATTACATTATTGTTAAATATTAAATAAATATTATATTATAAATTAATAAGTTAATATTGTAAGGGCGATATAAGTTGTAAAATCGCCGCACAGTGCGGACATAGCGATAAATATACGATCACTATTTTATTTTACTTTATCGAGCTCGATTAAGAGCAAATTTTACACGTAAGATTTCCAATCTGAGTGCAACCATTGTAAAGCGTTGTTCAATGCTTTTTCCTTTAAAAGTGGCATTTTTGTTCGTAAATTAAATCGTTGTGATATTTTGATGATATATTCTTGTACGGTTAAGTCGTAAGTTTTATGCCAAGATCTATAAAATCTAATCGAAATAAAATAGAGAATAACCTAAGGGATCGAACATGTTTTTTGAAATGTGCTTATGCCGCCGGCCGGTAATTTTGTGTACGTGGTCATAATGGAAATAAAATATTGTTAAAGTTTCATGAGGAGCGGTGGATGGGTACATTCCTTTGCGCGAATACATCGTTATTAAAGTTATATGCGCTTCTCTCGATCCAATATCTGTCAAATTGCGTTCAACTTGGCGTCCTAACCTTACAATAAGTGTCTCGAATCGGAACATGTGCTTTAACGAAACGGCAATTGTGATTTTATGAAGGTAATCTTTAATGAATTAGCGCATTAATTAATTCCCCTGTTTTTATTTCTACAGACGTCGAGGGTTCGTATACACGCGTTGCTCTGTCAGATAATAATGTAAACTTATCGTGACCATATGGGATATATAATGTAGAGAAAATGATGCTGTAAAAGTACATTGTGAAATAATATTTTTTACTTAAATTTCTTGACGACACTCCCGTAAATCCAACAGAATAATTCATATTTTTTGGTTTATTTCATTGCTACGAATTATATACAAATATATGTATGCGTGTATTTTTAATTTGAATCTGAAAAAAAGAAGTGCCATTAAAAGTTGGATAAAGACAATTTTCTGTTGCAGTAAAAAGATATGACACAGTCATTTAGCGTAAAATTAACAGAATAATTGACTATTGCGTTTCGCACACACATCAAGATGGTATCGTTGATAAAAGCAAAAGGTTTGCGCATGTCTGCGCAAAAACAAGAAACATTATTGAAACTAACTGTACTCTCTTGCGCAGCAATTTTGTGTGAGTACTTTCTTTCGAACTATTATTTATTGTTAATTATTATTTAATATTATGTAATATTTTAATAATAATAATAATAATGTCATTTGTTTCCAGCATTTGCAACTCGTCTGTTCTCAGTATTACGATTCGAAAGTGTCATTCATGAATTTGACCCTTATTTCAACTATCGCACAACAAAGTTTCTAGCTGAAAATGGTTTCTATAGTTTTCATAATTGGTTCGACGATCGTGTCTGGTATCCGCTTGGAAGAATTATCGGAGGTAAAAATATTAACATCGATCAGTCGTATTAAAGTTGTTACGCTCCGTTGATAATTTATAAAATTCATTACAAAATTATTTTTGCAGGAACAATATATCCTGGTTTAATGGTCACGTCTGCAGCACTGTATCGTTTGGCATGGATGTTAAATATTACTTTAGATATACGCAACATATGTGTATTTCTTGCTCCTTTATTTTCAAGTTTTACCACGATCATCACCTATCTACTTACCAAAGAGTTAAAGGTACCTTTTTGAAATTGTTTCCTTTTATTTAAAATACGATAGAACCATTACTTATATTTTTATGTATTTAAAGAAAATACGTAACTCAGTATGGTAGTTCTTTGAACTTTTTGTTTCGTTTAAAATGTAATTACGATTATTAATCTTCAATGCATCTTACGTATTATCCTTCGTAATTTAATAGTATTTTACAATTAAACAAATATGTTACGTCGGCACATATTTTAGAAAATTTGATTGCTTCCTCTGTACTATCAAACTTTTCAGTTCTGGTTGAGACTTAAAATTAAAATACTATTGTATTTTAAAATCTAGTTCTTGTATATCTATAAATAACTGCCTTTTAATGGTTTACATTCTTACCGTTTCTTTTTTTCTTTCTTTTGAAGGATTCCTCGTCTGGCCTATTCGCAGCATCTATGATAGCGATCGTCCCTGGTTATATATCTCGATCCGTGGCAGGATCGTATGATAACGAGGGCATAGCCATTTTTTGTATGTTATTTACATACTATATGTGGATTAAAGCGGTTAAAACAGGAGCTATTTGCTGGTCTACTTGTTCGGCGCTTGCATATTTTTATATGGTATCATCCTGGGGAGGCTACGTTTTTCTAATTAATTTAATTCCCTTACATGTATTGACTTTAATAGTCACTGGCCGATTTTCACATAGAATATATACTGCCTATAGTATCTTATATTGTCTAGGAACAATTTTGTCCATGCAAATATCATTCGTTGGTTTTCAACCTGTTCAAAGCTCTGAGCATATGCTTGTAAGTTCGACTATTATTATTTGCTATCGTATTTAGATCAATTATAACAAGAAGCATTATAAATATTATAAAGATTTAAAAACGCGCTATTCGATAATTAAGCGCTTTTATCAAAACGTAATATTTCATATAAATTAAATAGTGCGAGCTATTAATTTCTATTATGGTCTCGCAGAGTAAAGTATTAGGTTTGTCCATAAGTTTCGTCGGATTTTGTTTTATATATATATATATATATATTATATTAATATAAAAACATAATATGATATTAATATCATAACAATATCTCGTAGCGCCATGAAGTGGGAGAGGAAAGCAACTAAAAAATCCGCCAAAACTTATGGACCAACCTAATAAATAAAAATCAACATAATAAATTTTACCGTATTTAAAAAAAAATTGCATATACAAAATCGCATACATAGCGATGTTTATGATTTGTACATTCAGTTTTATTTTACAGGCATTAGGAGTTTTTGGATTGTGTCAAATTCATGCTTTAGTTGATTATTTACGTAGTAAAGTGTCGCAAAGTGATTTTGAGATGCTATTCCGTGGACTCGTCGTTTCTATAATCACGAGTTCATGCGTAATTGGTGGAATATTAACAATTACCGGTAAGATATAAAAATTGTAAATAAATTGAGACATCTTTTATAATTTCGTATTATGTTAAAAGGAAAAATATCTCCATGGACTGGCCGATTTTATTCTCTCTTGGATCCGTCTTATGCAAAAAATCATATACCAATCATTGCGTCTGTATCCGAGCATCAACCAACTTCATGGAGTTCATTCTATTTTGATCTACAGATATTAGTATTCTTATTTCCCTCGGGCTTATATTTCTGTTTTTCTAAATTAACGGATTCGAACATATTTCTTATATTATACGGCGTTACTAGTTTGTATTTTGCTGTAAGTATATGTGTACTAGATTTGATCGTAAGAGACAATATCGATACATATTATATGTTCGGATTGTTTAGGGTGTAATGGTACGCTTAATGTTGGTACTTGCGCCTGTGATGTGCATCTTAGGAGGAATCGGAGCATCATCCTTACTTATCACTTACATGAAGCAAATCGATAGCGGAAAAGTAGTGGATAAAAGGTCTAAAAAATTTGAAAATAATTATGTTCTAAGAAGCGAGGTAGGTACATTATGATTGCTAAGGGAATTAACTTAATAAATTTGTTAATTTAAAAAGTTTGATTGCAGATCGCTACATTTTTTGTTATAATAGTGGGTATACTTTTCTTCTCGTATACTTTGCATTGTACATGGGTTACAGCAGAAGCTTATAGTTCACCCAGTATCGTATTGTCAGCGCGCTCGCCCGACGGTGGACGCATGATTTTTGATGATTTTAGGGAAGCGTATTATTGGTTACGTATGAATACACCAGAGGTATATTTTAAATAAATAAATATATATACCGAAAAACTGAAGAAATTTTAAAAATGAACCTTTCATTTTTAGAATTCCAAGGTAATGTCGTGGTGGGATTATGGGTATCAAATAACAGCAATGGCAAATCGCACTATTTTAGTTGACAATAATACATGGAATAATACACACATATCAAGAGTTGGTCAAGCAATGGCAAGTTCAGAGGAAAAAGCATACGAGATAATGAGAGAATTGGATGTCAATTATGTTCTCGTGATTTTTGGAGGACTTACAGGCTATTCATCAGACGGTAATAAAACTTTTACGTAAAAGTAGCGTATCACAAATTTTACATAAAAATGTTGTTTTTCTATGCTGTGCGTATATTTATAGATATTAATAAGTTCCTATGGATGGTTCGCATCGGTGGTAGTACAGAAAAAGGAAAGTCTATAACAGAGTGGGATTATTACAATGCTGCAGGAGAATTTCGAGTTGATAAAGAAGGTTCTCCGATTTTACTTAATTGTCTTATGTATAAAATGTGTTATTATAGATTTGGTCAAGTTTATACAGAAGGAGGTAAGATTTCAGAATTCGTTATTTGATATCTAAACGGAATTGACCGTACACGCAAATGACATATTTATATATTATATCTGATTTTAAATAGGTAAGCCTTCGGGTTATGATAGAGTAAGGAACATGGAAATCGGTAATAAAGATTTCGAACTAGATATGCTAGAAGAAGCATATACAACTGAACACTGGTTAGTACGAATTTACAAAGTAAAAGACTTACGAAATAGGGGAGCCTAAGCACAGAAGAAGAGTAAAATTTTTTTAACTACAGGATAAAATCTTTGAAAAATCCTTAATAATTGCTTTCATTTATTTAACAAATGGCAGCACTTAATATGTGTTAAACATTACAATATATGTTTACAAGATAAAATCTTTTTCGATGCAAGTGCATTTTGTAATATATATAGAAATAATTGATATAACTTTTATAGCATGTATTTCAACTCTAAAAATTATATGTGTTCAATAAGATACAGAAAATGTTACACTAGAATGGAGTTTGAATAATTTTGTTAATTAATTTAGCGTTTATCGTACGCGTAAGTATGAAAGGCTTCCATTATAAAAAAAGAATTGATTCAGAAGTTAGTGTATGATGTACCATAACCCATGGCCATTAATAGACACTATCACATTCACAATACATGTTGCAACGTATTGCTTATCCATTAATTATACATAATGTTTATACCGAATACGAAATAAGAATCAGCGATTAGCAATTTACGGTTTGTATATTTATTAGATTTAAGTAATAACACTTGAACAATAAATGTCTTTTATTTCGGATATATCGATTCTGTTATACAATTAATTCCTAAGTTTTTTATGATCACAGTATTTAACAAATATTCCTAACGTTAACATATTGTTTTTAAGATGGGAATGAAATTTGAAATTTTTCCTGATTTCTTAAAATATGATAGCTCACGATTTTACAAATTACTTTCTGATGGACCATAAAGGATCTAGCTGACTCAAAGGATCAACAAATGCTTCGTTTAATTTATCCGTTGAAGTCGAAGATGCTTGACCACTGCTGTTAGTAGCTAACATTCTTTGCGTCTCCTCTATAATAAAAAATAATTTTTTGATTATAACAAAAAAAATTTCTTGTTCCATCTTTTTCCGACGAAATTATATTTCAAGAAAAGAAGGAGAAAAGTCGTTATATTTAATATTTTACTCTTTAACATAAGAAATATTAAAACGTTAGGCGCCGTACTTATTGTTTACTTTTCTGTTGACGCAGCGACATACTGTTAGCTGAAGATATGCGAGTATCGTCAATCACTGATGACTTACATAACGCTTAACGTATTATACGTATTATGTATAACGTATAACGTATTATGAATAAAAATTACACAAATGATAATAAATAAAATTTTAAAAAGAAAGATACATATTACGATTTATTAAGCACTCTAAAAGTTTTATTTTGAGACTTTGAATAAAAAAATTGTATCTAATATCAATTCATTAACACTCGCAAAAAGATGCAAAATAATTCTTTTTTACGTCAAGTGCATATATAACAAATTCGATACAATATACGAGTCAACCTGTTTCACCTTTTTTAAAGTTATTTTTAAGAAAATACTTTGAACTAATGTCCATAAACAGCAGTATCAAAATTAGCATAACAAACGCTAACGGAATACAATGTCGACTATCAGTGATCGGTATAATATTGGTGCACAATATATAACAATTTATATCAACAAATATACAAACACGTACCTCCTTGTTGTTTGGTTTCGGGATACTGCACTTCTAGATTGTGAAGGAAATCATCAGAAGGATGACAATGATGTAGCTTTCTTAATGTTTTCTCTTTTCTTTCAAAACCTTCGAACGTAGATCGTGTAGATGACAGAATTCCGCCTGAATAAAAAATTGTAATAAAAACGGATTTGTTTAACAAGCATCCAAGTTTTGCAAGCACGATATAACATAAATAAATCTAAAATAGCTAAACTAAAAGAAACTTATTTCTATTTAACTACTTCCCATAGTCGATAAAATTAATTTATATTTTATCATTAATTAAAAATTAGCAGGGTGATTGTTTTATTTGAAAATAACGAAATATTTGTTAAGAATGCGATCATCGCAATACTGATGTAACCGAAAAAGCAGCACTTCGTTCTTTCCACCACGATTAATTTATTGATTTGTGAAACCTCGAAATGAAGTATATAGACTTATTCTTATATAGACTTAAGTATAGAACTTATTCAAATAAAACAGATATCCTGTGAATGTATACAGAGAAGATCTGCCTGAAATTATCATCTTGATTTTTGATCGGACAATGGTTGTTACTTAAAGCTGACATTAATAAGAAAGTAATAAAGTCTTGGTAACATTCGAGTTAAATATATTCGAAACTAATTTCGCTGTAAGCGACTCAGTGATTTTTTGTAAGGAATGACGAGCTGTATCTAGATATATTTGAAATTAAAAAATATATGATTCTATTTAAAAAAAAACCAAAGTTGACCTTCACAAGTCCTGGTCAAATCCATTCATAAAAAATCTAATAACATCATACAAGTCTTGAAGTCGCTTAATATCCACCACAAATTTTCTCACTGCAACTAACAATGACAAAAATCAAGATAATAATTTTAAACGGACCGTCTTGTATACACGAATATACAATATATAAATACACATATATGCCTTACGCTTCATTAGGATATCCTGCGCGTGATATAAAACCATCCGATACGCAAATAATAGAGATTCCTTGTTTACAACTTGCTTACGACACTTAATAAGGCTTTTAAATACAAGAGGCACATCTGCTATTCCACGGCCAGCTCGTATGTGACATACAGTCGACGCAGCTAACAGAAAGAGGCCGCTTAACGATCCACCGGTTAAACAATGTACAACGATTGGTTTTGGCGAGCAACGTCTTAGCGCTTGCTCTGTCATCACGTCGGTTGAAAACGTTAATAATGCGCCAGGGCTGCTTGGAAAGTCACTAAAAACAATTTCGAAGAAATCATCAAATTCTCGACATAAATTGTCTTATCTAATACGAATTACGTATCGCATAAATTATATTTACTTGGGAGGCCATGCGAGAAACTGCATATGAACTACTGTCCTTTCGGATTTCATTTTGTTATTGTATAAGCAAAAAATTCGCTGTATGTACGAAGCATGATTGATCATCTTTTTTAGCGAGATCGTAAACATTCCAATGTCAAGGTTTTCTTTAATATCCGTAGCCCAATAAATTTCTTCCTTTAACTATGAAAAAATTATATCGATAAAATCGGGACTGCAATTTATTTAAGCAAGACGAAAGGGATGAAATTTAATATCATTGGTACTACGACGATTTAATTCAGTGCTATCCAACTGTCTCTACTAAGGGGTTTTTTTTTCATCGCTATACCTTTGCAATGTCGTAGCTACCGTGCTTACTAATTCATACGTATCGCACTTTTACGGTCAGTTATATCGCAAAGTAAATTATCTGTTTACAATAAAAAGATCTTGATCGTAGTATAGAAAAATCCTGTAGCAAGGGGAACACTCCGTGAGTTGGAAAGCGGACAGCACTTGTTTAATTAGAAAATTCTTTTATAAATATAATTAATAATTGTTTAATTTAAGATAATCTCGAAATAGATGTTACCTGAGCGTTGGATGTTAAACATGCTATCACCTCGCATTCTTGCTCCCATACCATCATCCAAAATACATCTTGGTTCTTAGACATAGGCGCTTGAGTAATAATAAATGCCGTTGGAGTCCACTGAGTAATTTCAACTACATGCGATGCATTTATGTACGATGAACTTATGTCCAATGACGAGATCTGAACACGCGTCGCATCGTACGAGATACAATCAGCGACACGATTATCAGATGAGTGTGCCAATGCAACGGTACACGGCTGCTTTTCGGTTTCACGTGCCTAAAAAAAAGAAAATCAATGCCCATTAAATATGGATAAACCAAAATATCGTTTTTACAAATTCAAAGGAACTCTTTTATTCAATATCGCATTACTTCAAATTCTTGAACTTCCTTCCATTTGATGTCAAGATTCGTGGCACCGCTTAACGTTTTCACGAGTAAACTGTCTATGAATTTTTCATATTTTTCGACGTCGTTAATAAATTTCTGTAAAACATCTGGATTCCCTAACGGATCCTTTTTGGGTTGTACATCGGTGTACCAAGTATCCCAGACGATTTGTAAATTTTCATTTTCCGTTTTAGTTTCGGTGGAAGTCGATATTTTCTCGATCGTATCTTGTTCTTGTATATTTTTATCTACGTTACCGCATTCCGAAGAGTTACTCGAAACATTTTCTGGCGGTTCGTGTGGCGTTTTGTTCAGGGGCCGTACTTCAGGCACGAGAGGAGCATGATTTATCGTAACATCAAGATCGGACAGAAGATCTACGTTAGACTTTTCTTCTACGGATTTTGTCGTAAGCTTCATCGGATCGGAACTTGTCGTTGTATTCGTTCCGTTATTATTTACTGCTTGCATGTATGTTTGGCCATAGCTACTATGATTCTCCGGTCTTGCATTTGACCCTGCTGAATATAAAACAAGGTCAATGCTGAACGTTATTGCGACGTGGAAACTCGTAACTTACCTTGGCCTTGCATTTGAAGACCGTACGGAGCTGTGTAATACGTTTCGGGTGGGAATTGTGATTCGGAGACTTGGCTAGAATACTGAGAGGAAGGTGTTTGGCAAACCGTCGTATTGTTACTCGCGTTTGTATATCGGGCATTGCTCTCTTGCGATTGATAAGCATTACCAAGCGTCGTCGTAACCGATTGCGACGTTAGCATCGGAGTTGCTGGTAAAGGTTGTTGATTTAAATTATAATAATGTATCTGTTCTGGCTCCATAGAATTGCATCTGTACGCAGATTGTGATTCATAAGGTTCCGTCATCGTACTTGCACTACTGCTGTCTTGTACATAGGGATAACCGTAATTATAACCTTGAGAATAATTGGAACATTGGCCGTACACGGCATAATGTGCTTGATGTGGATATTCGTACGATTGTGAATAGTTTGGAACATTGTTCACTTTGGTATGACTTTGAATTACTTCCGAAGTGGAAGTAGAATTCGTATAAGGATAATTGGTGCACGTTCCAGTAGTTATAGTAATATTTTGCCTCTGCGGTAACCCAGAAGAAAGTTGATACATGCCTTGATAATTAGTCGAATAATTAACTGGAACGTTGCTTTGTATATGTTGGTTTGCGTAATCATCTTGATTGTACTGAACGATATTAGTATTGTGTAAATTCGATGGGTATGTAACGGGAGTTTCATTTAAATTCGACGCTAAAGTTACGGTAGCAGATTGCGCCGACTGAATGCCTACGTTTCCGTGCTGCATTTGTAAATATGGCATCGACGTAACGTAATCGTTCGTAGCATGTACATCGCAATTAGGAGCGATTTGCTGATTTTGTATTTTTCCTGAATTGGCAAAATCAAGATTCGAATAATTTTGATGATAAGCCATGCTTCCCTGATTAATTTGCGGAAGGGTGTAATTATCCATAACCGGTTGATTTTGTACGACGTTGTGACTCGATTCTGCGTTCATAATCGTACCTTGTGAATTTTTTGATATATATTGTTGCTCCGGATGTGCAATACTATAAATTTGCTTCGACTGATCTTGAAGTAAACTAGCGTTACCGATAGCTGTAGTAGACGTCGAAGTAGACATCAGCGACATTGATTGAATTTGTGAAACTATTTCAGTACTTTCCGTCGCTCCGATCGCATTACTTTTATTTTGATTAGGCGTATAATGTTTATATAAATTAGAATCTTGTTCCGTAACATGACGATTGGAATAATCCATCGGATCGTATTGTACTGCGCTATGAAGGTTGTACGGTAACTGAGTATTGGAAGGGAATGCATTTTGAACATCTGGATGTAATACATGAAATGTTTGTTCGTTTGGAGTAAAAGTTGTTGGATATAGCACGGTATTAGATGCCGAAGTTACATTCGTTGGATGATAAATCATCGTATCTTCCTTATTGGGATACAAATAATTCTGACTTATATTATTTGTTACACCTAGGTTCTCACCATAGGCGCTACTACTGTAAGAATACTGAGAACCCATTCTAGAATCAGCATATGTTCCTAGATGATACTGTTGCGTTGATTTTCCATTAGGAATCTGAGTAGATATCGAAGCAGACGGTAAGCTATGGCTATTATCGGTTAGGTCATTCTGAAATGTTTTTGTTGTCGGCAGCACATCCATTCGCGAAGAACCTGGATGGTCTTTATAAAAATTGTAGTATTGATTCTGAGGAGGAGTAGCAACGTTGTTCATTCTATTACTTAAGTAATCTTTTAATTTTGGCGCATTATTAGTTTTAGATTGCTCTTGATCATGGCTCAACGATATCGAACTTTCTGCTTTACAATAAACATATTTATTGTCCTGAGCAAGTATCTGTTCCCGTTCTTCTTCTTGTACTTTACATGTACTTTTTACTCTTTGCAACAGCTTCGATACGTTTATTTCTAACTTCCTATAGAATTCCAAACCTTTGGTCGCTTTCGTCAATAAATCTTCGTAAGCATCGTACGATGCAATCAAGGAAGAGACGGTATGTTCTCGTCGTTTAAATATTTCCTCTACGCCTTTTCGTAATTCAGCGGTCTGCGCATACGCATCCGTCAGAGCTGTTAAAATGTTTTCTTGCGCAGCGAGGTTTTGATCTATCAAATTCACCTAAAAATTATAGATATTGTATCTTAAATTAAATAAGCAAGTAAAACAGATCGCGAATCGACGAGAGAAAACCACTAACTAGAGATTGATGTTTATTTAATTGTTCCGCGAACAAACGATCCAAGGGACCAGATTCGGATGTTGCCGTCACTAATAAACGCGTTAGATCATCTTGTGCGATCGAATCTCTTAATTGCGTAAATAAATCATTTCTTTGTCTTCGCATTTCTTCCACTTTATTCAATATACGCTTCAAATCCTTGACGTGAGTCTTATCTACTTTCTTGCCATTTTGAACTTTGTCGCTGCCTTGCTCTGTAATAAAACATACTCGTCATAATTATCGACTATTACTTTCTAAAAAATGTTTTTCTTCAACTTGTATTTATTTGTATATATATTATTGTTTTTATCGGGCTAACGTTACCTGAGAAATACGTATGCGGAGATGGTACGTGAGCGATTAAATCGGCTAATGGTTGAGCGAGTACTTTAAGATTTTTGACATGCATTGTTATCGCTTTATGAAGAGCTTGGTTACTCTCGGATGCCTTATTATGAGCTTCTTCATATTTTTTACATTCCCTAGTCAGATCCGTCGCTACGATCGACGGCGGTCTCTTACCAACTGCATCCTGATATTGTTTTTCCCTAAAAAAGACGAAACTAGTAGGTAGTCGTATTAATTACAATATTATTTAATTTTTAATCGTTAAGTTTTCATAAATCATACTTCGATTCTTCCTCGAGTAATAACTTTTTTATTTCTTTCAATCCTGTTTCCACATCTTGACTGGTATCGGATAGCTTTTCCATAATATTCACTAAGTCTTGAATAATATTTTGTTTCGCATTGAGCGCAGCGCATCTTTCGATTAATTCCTCGGGCAGAGGCAAATGTTCCCAATCCAAAGTTTGTACATCGGGATCCCAAAAATTCAGATGTTCGAGTTTTAACGAAGTCAAAAATGTGTTAAGTTGAGAATCTTTCTCTTCGATTTTTGATCCAACGGTACGTAAAAGCTTAGCTTTCTCTTCGGAATAGAGAGAACTTGCTTCGTGTACTTTCATCGGTACTAATCTGTACGGAAATTAATAAATTTACGATAATAATATACTATAATAAATTAAATATTGTATCGAATCGTTATAAATCACAGTTAACGATGAATACGATTATAAAACTTTTTTCGAATATTAACCTGGCAAATATATCGGGTCCCGATACTTCTGGATCGTTTATACTGAAGGATATTCCTTTAACCAAAGACGCTCCTTTAATTACAGGAAGAGATTCTTTCTCCGGCACTTCTTCGTGATATATAAATTCATTCTCGTTCTTGGCAGCTTTCCTTTTGCCTTCTATGACGTCATTTGTAAACGTAAGCGCTTCCTCGATGACAGCTTTTTTCTCATTACATCCGGTTAAACCTACAGTTCCTTTAACGTACGTATAAAATACACGTGCCTCGTTAAGAGATGCCAATGCGGCATTGTAAAACGCAACGCGCTCTCCCATTTTTCTCTGCTCTTCGGCAGCGAGACCTTGATAAAGATGCGTCACCGCTAAATGATATGCTTTTTTAAATTTCACATATCTCCTCCAGCACTACAAAAAAGATTCTGTTTTAGATTATATTTTAAAAATTTTATTCGACGCACGCGAGCTATATACCTGGTAAATTTTAGTACCGACTGTATCCGCTATGGTTCCATCTTCGCTACCCCCTTGATCCAAAGTATTTAACGCCAATGTAAAATAATCCACGATTTGTCTTGCAACTTTAGCTGTGAAATGGTAATATTAAAAACTGCGTTATCTACGTAATGCGATTAACGCGTCGAGCGTGGTTCCGTATCGCTTTTTCATCTTCCGTTTGTAAGTGCATAAAGTCCAAATCGTCGATTTTTGTAATAAACGTAAATACCAATCTTATATACACGTATATTCATATTGTACTATCTACAATATTCGACTTTTAAACTCGGTGTCATCAGGCCAGCAACGTAAGAACGAAAAGTCTAGAAGTGATCCCTAAAGGGCCGGCTCGACGCTCAACGCGTTAATAAGACTGCGTAAGACCGAACGAATAGAGAGAGTTATGTAATAATTAGTTGGCAAGGATATTAAATGGTCCATACCTACTATAGTTGGTTTTCGATTATCGAGCATACTTTTTTCTAGTATGCACTCTTGCGCTTGAGCTAAACAAAGTTGATGCATAAATGTCATTAATTCCGGTGCCAGATCTACACCGGACGGCCGTGGGAAACTATTTTTCAAATGCTCGAATGCCCATGCCGCGCACTGAAAATGTGCGCACGCCATTTTCATTCCGTCGGCTGTCGATCGTTCTGTACGAGCACCCAATTGCGTATGCATACAACCAATATTATATAAAATTGATATTATCTCGAAATGGATACTCGCCACCGAACATACCATATTTGCATATGTATCTTTCCTTGTTTTATTAGTGCATGAAAAAATTAAAACGAAAATGGAAACCTTCGTATTATAATCGATTAGATTTAAGCGACAGAAGGAAATTTATTTACCACGAGAACGTGACTGCTGCCGCGCCATCCTTTCCCATCGGAAATCTACTTTGTAGAAAGTGTAACTGACAATAATACTTTTTTAATAATAAACAACCCGCCATGTCGATCGGCGGCCTGACAGCTCTACACCGTAGGGCTTCCAGCTGATGAATCTCATTGGAATACGATTTTGCATCTTCATTGTAAAAATCTCGTATATACTGAAACATAATTTGGTCAAAACTTCAATGTTTTCGTCCTCGTAATATCATTAGCTTGAAAAAAAGCCTTATTGCGCGTTCTTATCAAAATCCCTTATCGTAATCCCATATAATGTCAACAATACTATTGAATGATTAAATAATAACGAAAGGCGATTATATCTATCTATCTATATATATATATATATATATATATATATATATATATATATATATATA
>JAITYT010000032.1:1801155-1814451 GCA_025433975.1 Liostenogaster flavolineata
ATCTTCAAAAAAAAAGAAAAAAAATTTTCTTCAAAATCGAATAAATTTTTCATAGAGATTTTTAGAATTCTTTCCTTCGATTAACGTCGCACGACTGTAGTTTTTTTTGTCGCCATTACCGATAACCAACGCTTTTATTTATTATTAACGACGAGCATGCGCCTGGAAATAGAAACCAGTTGATAAATCGATATTCCATTTGCGTTCGCAGAAAGTCGCTCGATAAACTTAGAATATAACTATGCAACGGATCGGCTTTGTAATTTAACTCATTTGCATCATAAAGAAGGATGAAAAAGAAGGTCTTTATAGGCAATTTTTTTTCTCTTCTACTTAAGAACAAAGACTACAACAAGAAAAAGAACTTCATATTTTAGCATTCTGTAATTCAGCTAGCGGATAATGATAGTGATCTACAAAATTGAGCGTACATATACGCTCCGATTATAGAGAGCGGGAAAATTGAGTATAAAATTGTACACATACGCTCAATTTTTTCTGTACTTTTCTATATTTTTCCTACATCTGCAAAGATTCGTCTGACACATTTGCATCATTAGCGTATAATATATAATATATATATATATATATAAATTTAATTAATTATTTTTATTATAAATAGTTATTTAATTAATAATATAAAAATTTAATAAATTTAATCTAGATAAAGAATATGTAATATATTCATAAATTATTTAATATGTATTTAATATACGCTACTTGATGCCAATGCCATTTCGTTAAGTACGTAATAACTTAACGAATTATCAATAACGTTTTAATATCGATTTGTAGACTCTTCTATTTAGCATTCTTCGAACATATCACGACATAAATTTCCTTGAATTTTAACACTAAGTATATCGAGTACAACGCGGGGATAAAGAAAAAGATAATGAAAATAAAGAAGAGATAATGAAAATTGTTTAACCTCTTCTTCATTGTTACTCTAACAGCTTTTAATGGTATCCGGGTGAAATGCAAATGAGACCGTAACTCGTTACAACGAGACGCAGTAGCGCTGTCTCCATTGGATAAATCTTCTCGAATTTTATTTAACCGGAGAACTTTAATCAAGGATTTGTCATATTTTTCTTCCATCGAATAAAGACGCCCGTATTAAATATTAGGGATTAACTATTAAAATTTTAAATATTAAGGTTCGATTACAAATCCGGCCATAACTCCTTAAACGCGTCGATAATCGATACCGATCGCAAACGGATACGGGATATCACGAAGAATAAGACAATATAGGATATATCCTAGCCAAATATCGTTAATGGCTCTGCCATTAAATTACATCGAGATATATCTCCATATCTATAATCTCGTTTCTCTGGGTCTTGCTGCACCGTAGACGAGGGATAATATACAGGGATTTAATTCGTACGTTGGGACGATACGAGTTCGTGCTGTGCCGAGTTTAACGTTCGTAGTTACGACGTATCGCGAAGTCGATGTTCCGTAACGCCAAAATTGGATCTAGGAGCGCTGATAAGCCGAACGCGTCTTTGTATCATTTTAATATTTGCTCCGAATTCAT
The DNA here is from genome assembly GCA_025433975.1 of Liostenogaster flavolineata. Taxonomy (NCBI): domain Eukaryota; kingdom Metazoa; phylum Arthropoda; class Insecta; order Hymenoptera; family Vespidae; genus Liostenogaster; species Liostenogaster flavolineata. Next base: position 1,802,702 of record JAITYT010000032.1, read on the forward strand.
CGATACGTTATTTATTCTCGAAATATGTATAATATTATTTTTTAAGGAAAAAATATTGCGAGTTATAGCAGTAAATTTCACACAACATACCTCTTACGTTTGAATGAACTTTATCGAGCCAAGTATGTTCCATTTTGATCAATGAATTTTTGCCACTTTTGGGATAGAACCATTGTTACATCGGTGTGGAACTTCTGGGGTTTTTTGGCAATAAGGGAATTTGCAGGGATCGAAACAAACGGTAATCCGATGGTGCTAACTCCGGGCTATATGGTGAATGCATCGAAACTTCCCAGCCGAGCTCGCTCAGTTTTTGCCAGGTCGCCAAAAATGTATGTGATCTGACATTATCATGGAGAAAGACGATTCCCTTTCTATTGGTCAATTCTGGCCGTTTTTCCTCAGTCGCTTCCTTCGATCGTGTTCGTTGTTGACAACAGAGACTCGAATCAATCGTTTGACCAGGGGCAAGACTTCGTAATACACAACCATGCACAACCATACTCGACATAATACATAATCTCTTCCAATCCCACCAAATACTCGGCATTGCCCTATTTGGCGTCAATCGGGCCATTTTGTTTTAATGGTCGCTCCTAAATCATCGATACGTTGTTGACCATATTTCAAAATCTTTCCATTGACAAAATCGGACTTTGGGTTGACATTCGCGTACGAAGAGGATATCGGAAACGAGAAGGAAGAACTAACTTGGAAGACGCTCAGCTCCGATTTCTATACCTGTCCTGAGGACTCCCATCGATTTTCCGAAAGCAAGGACGCTGACTTACGAGACTAATAACGAATGCGCGCTACACGGAGTGGCAAAGATGGTCGACTGCGGCGGCGTGTGGCGGTAACGACCACGAGTCATTAGCAATGCTAATGCATCTTCGACCGATGAGGCAACGTAATGCCTTCGCTCGTTCGCTCGCTCACGCGGCTCCGCGCGCCTCCTATGTTTCTTAGGGTGGCTACTTTGGAGCACCAGCACCCAGTAAAGGGTCGGCTGCCTGCCGCGGCCATAAATTTCACCCCCGGAGACTATTGGCTTCCTATTAGGATCGAACCTTGTAACGGAAAGTGGGAACCATTTTCCAAGAAATTACTCGATGGAGGGTCTGGAGGGAGAGGGGGGAGGACCGTTCCGGAACGAGAGAACCGGAATGCGCGTCTTCGCATAACCAAACATTTTTCCATGATGTTTTTGAAAAACATTGCGCAAGGGGACAAATCGGTCGTACGACAAATATTTCAATTTTTTGTATTTATTAAAATTTGCGAGCTCAAAGTTATTATTGATTATATCAAGAGTCCATTGTCTCGAGTATATTTATAACGTCGTCGTACGTCGTACGCTTCCATGTTGGTGACGGAAAGTGGAAACCATTTTCTAAGAAATTACTCGGTAGAGGGCGGGAGCTGTTCCGCGATGAGAATAATGTAAATGGACTCTTAGTTGAGCTCGACACAATAAAATTAAAATAGTGAATAATAATAGAACTACGGCGCATCTTCGCATAACCGAACTTTTTGCCATGATGGTTTTGAAGGACGCTGGGCAAAGGCGAATCGATCGTTAAATATATCAATTTCTTTTTTAATTTGCGAGCTCGAATATATTTATAACGACGTCGTAGGTTTCCGTGTTGGTGACGGAAAGTGGGAACCATTTTGTAAGAAATTACTCGGTAGAGGGCGGGAGTTGCGCGCGACACATAAAATACTATATTTTATATATATATCTTGTAGTCTACAGTATAGTGGATATTCGCTAACTCTGTAAATCGGCTCTTAGTTGAACTCGATAATGTAAAATAAAAATCGTAAATAGTAAATAGAACTACGACGCGTCTTCGCATAACCAAACTTTTTCCAATGAGGTTTTTGAAAGACGCTGCTCAAGGACCGATCGATCGCACGATAAATATAATATATTATAATAATTTTTCTTTATTTATTGAAAGTCGCGAGCTCGAAATGCTTATTAATATATCGAGAGTCCATTGACTCCGAGTTCGAAGGATTTCATCCTTTCGGGGACGATCGAAGGTTCGACAATAAGAAATGGGAGAGAAAAGGTGTACGCGTTAGATTAATTGGGTCGCGACGTCAGTCACCGTTCTTGTTCTTAAAATTAGACTCCGCTTGAAAGCCTAACGAAGTCCAAGGTAAGGCAAAATAAAAGAATCGGTATTGTTTCGAGGCAACTACTTTTCTTTAATTTTTAAAAGCCAATTTCTATTATAGAAAATTATGCATTCTTCGTTGCCGTAAAGGATCTCGCTCGTTGCATACAATCAATTACCTCGAATGCAATTAAATTAACTCGAAAGGGACCGGAGGCACGCGGTTTTTCTTCGACTCTTCAAAGGTATCGATTTTTCGTGATTTTTCTCGAGAGGGAAAAGCAAGAACGACGAGTCCATCAGCGATGTTTACACCAAGCACGGAGAAAAAAGAATCGAAGCGAATCGTTTGCATATACATCGCGTGGCTTTGCCGATTCGTCGATGGACGAGTATCGAATTTAATTTTCCGGAGTGGCGAACAACTAAGGAACACACTCGCTTGTTTCTTTCCCCTACTGCCACGAGATTCTCGAATCTACGATTGCCTTCCTTCGGCATTTCGATCCCCTTTTCGATTCCTGTAATGAACCGTTGAATATACTACTATCATTCGTAGCGCCACGCATGAATTCCGATTCGCGGTATCGTCTAAATATTCAGATAGCGTGAAAATATTCGCTCGACGTTTATAAAAATGTTGTTTTTATTAGCGACGAAATTTCGCCGATTCGTAAATGGACGAGTATCGAATTTAATTCTTCGGAGTGGCAGACAACTAAGCACGAGATTCTCCATCTTATAATTGATTTCGCTACCACGAAAATATTCGCTCGACGTCTATAGAGAAAATCGTTTTTATTAGCGACGAAATTTGGCCGATTCGTAAATGGATGAGAATCGAATTTAATTCTTTGGAGTAGCTAACATTTATGAAACACAATCGCTTGTTCTTTTCCGCTACTGTCACAAGATTCTCGAACCTATGACTGATTTCGCTCATATTCGCTCGACGTCTATAAAAATATTGTTTTTATTAGCGACAAAATTTCGCCGATTCGTAAATGGACGAGTATCAAATTTAATTCTTTGGAGTGTCTTACGATTAAGAAACACACCCGCTTGTTTTTTCTCGCTACTGTCACGAGATTTTCAAACCTATAATTAATTTCGTTATTGCAAAAATATTCGCTCGACGACTGTAAAAAAATTGTTTTTAACAGCGACGACGCTTTGTCGATGCGTAAATGGATGAGTATCGAATTAAATTCTCCGAAGTGGCAAGTAACCAAGCGACACACTTGAACTTTTTTGTTACCGCCGCGAGATTTTCAATCGCCTTCTTTCGGCATTTCGATCTCCGTAATGAACCGTTCGGAAATACAACCATCGTTCGCAGCGCCACGCACGAATTTTGATTCTCATCGTCGCGTAAATACCTCGCTACCCGGAACATATTCACTCGACGTCTATATAGAAAAAATTGTTTTCGTTAGCGACAAAAGCACCGACGAAATACTTCGATGTTTTTTAATTCCACTTTTTGTCTGGCTCCGCTTTTGTTACCTCCGAGGTCTTTTTTTCTTTCCATTGGTCGAGCGCGACCAAAAAAAGAAAAAAAAACATCTCAAATGTACGCGATATCGAGTCGAGTGCGTAGAAAAGGAAAATTGTTAGCGAGCGACACGAGTAACCGTGGCTATCGGAGCGACGTTGAGCGGTTCTTTATAATTATTGGGCTGTCCGGAGTGTTTTTGCCGATTTTGAAGAAAAAAAATTAATTATATATATATATAATTATTTATTATATATATAATAAAATATATAATAAAATAATACATAAATTAAAAAAAAAACGAAACCCAATATAATACAATATTAGGTCTACCGAAAAGTTCCGTCACCTAATGTCGTCAGAAACTTCGATGTTGACTCTTACGACCACTGCATTTCTATATAACACATCGGCTGATAAGTTCCCGGTCTAACAATAATGCTCGCTAATGCAAAATAAAGCCTACACGTTCCATCGATATCTTTAGAGTGTTAGCTATCTCTTGCATTTTCGCTTTACGATTTACCAAAACATTTTTGTGGATTTTTTTGATGTTTTTTGGTGAAATCACCTCTTTCGGGCAATCAGAACGTGCCGCATCATCGGTGTTCGTACGACCACGTTTAAATTCGGCGCATCGGTAAATAATGGTCCATTTTTCTGGTACAGTGTCCAAATGACACCTATCGAGCCTAGCTTTCGTTCCAACGGTGTTCTTTCCCATCAAAAAACAATGTTTTATCAACGCGAAATTCTTTTGTTTTCACTAAAATCTCTGTAACCTTTGAACCAATCGTCGGATCGTCATGAAATTTTGACAGCTATCTCTTGAATATTAGCTCTTTCTAAAAAAAATATTAATCTTGTATTTGTGGCGCCATTTGTCTGTCAGACCGGAAACTTATCAGCCGATGTGTTATGTGCTCGATATACACGAGAAGAGATGGTCGGCAACCATAAAAATTAAATTATTCGGTAAACATTAATTAATCCATGGAAAACGTATCGGTGTCTATTAATTAAAAAACGACAGAACTTTCCGGTAGACCTAAAATCTCATCGGTAACACGATCGGTCGAACTCCAGAAGGATCGTTCGAAACGTTTTCGCGTGGAAGGCGGATTCGAAGAACGGTGGAGAGGAGATAATTCGAAGAGGAGAGGGCAGAAGACAGGACATTGTTAACAGCATTGCTGGCTAATTAACCGCAAACGCTTTCGGTGGGTTTCGCTCGGTCTATTGTTTACATGCGGGTATACCGCCTGTATGACAGTGCTCCTCGACCAAACCAGCTGAAATATTTCCATGCAGACTCCCGCTGCCCTTTATAACGCACGCGAGCGGGGCCGCGCGCGTCTACCATCGACATGGACCCTAGATGATCTCGTTATATTCGGAAACGCATTACGGAAATTGCGATTCAAGATATTCCCTCGTCGCTTATTTCGTCGTTTCCCTTCTTAACTCTAGATTAATAAACGTTCGTTCCCACAGACCGCGGGAAATACGTAATCACTGTGGATCTCGGAAAAAATTGTTGTGCCTTTCGCGATCATAAAAATCGTCGATTGACAAGGCTCCGTTGTGCCCAATGTAACAAATGCATGTTTTTGGACCGTCGCGTTTTATTTTTTGCCGATTGCTCGGGATAACTATTGCATTTATCTTCATTTTGGAAAATTAATAATTAATAAATATTCGTCTCACAGATCGCGAGAAACACGTAAACACTGTGGATCTCGGAAAAAATTGTTGTGCCTTCTGCGATCATAAAAATCGTCGAATGACAAGGTTCTGTTGTAACACCCAATGTAAAAACTGCATGTTTTTGGATCATCGCATTTAATTATGTATTGACTGCTCGAAGTAACTATTGCATTTATTTTCATTTCAGAAAATTAATAATTGATAACCATTCGTATCACAAACTGTGCGAATTACGTAAACACTATGAATCTGAGAAAAAATTGTTTTAGGCCTTTTGCGATTATAAAAAACGATAAATGAAACGGTTCTGTTGTACCCAATGTAAAAAATTCAAGTGTATGGATAACCGCGTTTTATTTTGTGCCGATTGCTCTGAATAACTATTGCATTTAGTTTCATTTCCGAAAATTGATGATTAATAAACATCTTTCCAGATTTTAAGTCTCTGATACTACACGATTTAAATTGAAGAAGATTGAATGAAAGAATGAAAGATTTCGTCGCGGTTTATCAGTAGATGGGAACGAACGAGAAATATGACACGTTTTTGTTAGTTCGAATAGTCGAACGTTCGATGGTCCTAGGTAATCGAGGCTAGGTTGGTAGGATATAGAATAGATTAGATGGAATCCCATGCGGGTCGTGACTGCTTAGTATTAATCCGCTTAGAATCGCGTAGGTCTGTCGTCCAATACCTCGTATACTGCAAACAATAGATAAGGACGTTTCGTCTCGATAAACGACGGAACAGTGTGTATTGTTCGGAAGGCTTGTCGATTATTATGAAAGCTACGCAAGGTCTCTAGGGATCGACGTTTAACTTGTTGACTCTTTGGGGCTCCGGATTTTAGGAAATAAATTAGACCCATGTTGCACAGAAATTTTATTTATTACTCCTGAAATTGAACAATATTGCTTTAAAAACCAACATATAAAACTAATATATAAAACCAATGTATATGAAAAATAATATAAAAACACAAGAAGGTAATAATAATTCAATGCAATTTTTTGTTATAGAATGGGACTCAAATAGTCCCAACATGCCACTTGACTTTTCAAATGCTACTTATTGACTTTTTGCGACGCATCCGAATGAAAATCGTCTAACGTAAACCATTCGAACGTGTAATTCCTACAGTAGACTAGTGACCGGAATGATCCCACGGATCAGAAGGTCATCGACCTACTCGCCTCCGACGCTTCTAACATCGTCGGTCTAAGTTCGTTGAACCGCTTAACACTTTGGCTGCCAAAGGATTGAAAAACGTTCTAAATTTATCATCAACACATCGGCTGATAAGTTTCCGGTCTGACAGACAGATGGCGCTACAAATACAAAATTAATATTTTTTGAGAAGATACTAGCTTTCGAAAGATAGCCGTACACATTTCGTGACGATTTGACAATTGGTTCAAAAGTTACAGTGGTTTTAGTGAAAACAAAAGAATTTCGCGTTGATAAAACATTGCTTTTTGATGGGAAAGGAGACCGTTGAAACGAAAGCTAGGCTCGATAAGTGTCATTTGGACACTGCACCAGAAAAATGGACCATTATTGACCGATTTGCTGAATTTTAACGCGGCCGTACGAACACCTATGATGCGGTACACTCAAGTCGTCCAAAAGAGGTGGTTACATCAGAAAACATCATAAAAGTCCACAAAAATGTTTTGGCAAATCGTAAGATGAAGATGCAAGGGATAACAAACACTCCAAAGATATCAAAGATATCATTATTGTTAGACCGGGAACTTATCAGCCGATGTGTTATATAGAAATGCGATGGTCGTAGGAGTCAACGTCGAAGTTTCTCATAACATTAGGTGACGGAACTTTCCGATAGACCTAATATTGTATTATAATAACAAAGAAACGCTCGGCGTCGTTCCGATAGCCACGGCACAAATTTTCGAAAAGGTTATGCGTCATCCAAGCACGGGTGTGACGTGGCGGCCAACGAGTTAAGAACGCGAAACAATTGGTAGTCCGAACGGTAGGAGAAAGAACACGAAGATAAAGATAGAAAGGCTCTGAAGCAGAAATTTGACAAATTCGACGTGACTTCTGACGCTAGTCGATTCGATTTTCAGGCTACGGCAGGACAAAGGCGGCGGCGCGTGGTGTCCGAAGAATATCGTGACGAAGGAAGGCAAGGAGTTCCTCGAGGTGAACCTGCACACTCCCAGGCTGCTGGCGTCCACCAGGACCCAAGGTAGATTCGGCAACGGGCAAGGCGTCGAGTACACGGAGGAATACTTCGTCGAGTATTGGCGGCCGGGGTTCAACAAGTGGGTGCGATGGAGAAATCGACGTGGCACGGAGGTAGGTACCTACCCTCTACGGCTTCGAGCGATGCGCGTGGTCGATCGATTTACCTTCGCTATTTTTTCGTGTTTTTTCGAACGTCGTTTCCATTCACGATGAAAGATAAGATTTAACGCGTTCGGATGCGCGTCAGTCATCGGTGACTGACAGCGAACCTTTGGTTCAGGTCGCGTCAGCCATCGGTGACTGACGGGGATTTTCTTACGAATTCATTGAACCTTCTGTTCAGTACTGAACCGGTGTCAGTGACTGACAGCTCAATCCTAAGCAACATCCGTGACCTGACGGAGATAAATTCAAGTGCCACCAAACGTGTTAATCGAAAATACCTCGCACTGTTGTCGGTGCGTTATCTAATCTAATATCGGTGCTAAATATCGTTTCGTTAAATTTACCGTTGGTACTACTTACGTTGACGAGAAAACGCGGACATTCTCCGATATCACGAGTGACAATACGAACTGTTTGGCTCATCGAGATAAATTGAATTTGCAAACCATGACAAAAAGAAAAGAAGGTGGAGCAGGAGGAGAAAGAGGAGGAGAACGCCAAGCCGATAATTGCTTCAGAGCGCGGAAAGTACTTAGATTCGCGCATCGAATCGATTCGAGTTTATTTCATTTTTTTTTTTAATTAAAAAACCTTGTTTTTTTATGTATCTTTATGTTGTCGTATTTGGTATGTCGGGAAGAAACGAAATGACTTTCCGAACAACCTACAACCTACAATGATAAAAAAGAAGCCTAAAAACGATAAGACGAGCGGCGCGTTATTTCTCTCATCTTCAAAGAAGCGACGATTTTCGTCAATACGTACGCTAGATTATCTCCGAGAGGACGAATCAATCCTGTTCCTTTTTGATTACTCGGCTACAATCGAACTTCCTTCCGATTAAAATCGCGCGTCGAGCAAAAGATTTTATCGTCCGAAAGCGCTCCATACGAGCCCCCAGGTCGCAAAGGGTAATTTTGTGAATCTTCGATCGCTTTGGAATCGATCGCGGTTTTGTAAAAACTCGGAAACTCGCGTAATCGTTGTTGGCCGTGGGGCACGGCATCGCGTTCCGCCTCCATTTCGCGGTGCAAACGGACGTAGGACGAGAGGCTAATTCCATTCTTTCGAAGGAGAAAATCCCACGCGTATCGATCCCAACCGCAACCCGATGGCCTCGAGACTATCACCGACCATTTGTATTCTCGGTCAAGTCCGGCCCGACGCCTGGAAATCTATGGTTTACAAATGGGAGGCTCTGTCCGGTTAAGTGGCCATTACGGGACGCGACGTGTTAATTAACGTCTCTTTAGCATGATAATCCTAGCGCGATATCCATTAGCTCATTGAGATACATCGCGCTAAACCGTAGGGGCGATCGTACGTCTTCCACCGCTTAATGCTTCCCCCTCCGAGTTCCTAGGAATCTTACGATCGAGAGCGTCATGGGGAGATTTCCAGGAATCGCGACAGTTAATGGACACTCGGGAGTTCGGTCAAGAGTACGAGGGCGGAGATTCGACGATATTTATTGATGTATATCGTTTATGAACCGATTTGGGATTCGAACGATTTCATGGAAGATAGGCTGATGGGCGGAGGTCTCGGGCGGTTGTTAGTATGAAATTGAGTAGCTGGAATTTATCGAAGGGCAGCCGGTTGTTTTATGCGGTGATTTTAGCTGGTGGGATAGCAACGACGTCTTGATCGTAGGTGTCGCTTGGCTGTATTATAGAAATGGGCAACGTTGATCGATGTGCTAGGAATTCGATTAAAACAAAAAATCCCACGCTGTTGTACGTTTGAAATTAAGTGACTGGAATTTATCAAAGGGCCAACAGTTGTTTTGTACAACGATTGTAGCTGGTGGCATAGCAACGACGTCTTGATCGTAGGTCTCGCTCGGCTGTATTATTGAAACGGGCATGGTTGGTTGATGTGCTAGGAATTTTATTAAAAAAATGAGACAATTCCATGCAGTTGTTTGTTTGAAATTGACTAACTGGAGTTCTTCAAAGAGCTCACGGTTCTTTTATAAAATGATTGTAGTCGCTGGGATTGCAACAATGTCTAAAAGCGTAGGTGTCGTTCGGTTGTATTATTGAAATAGGCATGATCGATCGATGTACCTCGAATTGTATTAAAGAAAACAATTCCCTGCTTTTGTACGTTTGAAACTGAGTGACTGGAATTTATCAAAGGATCAGTGGTTCATTTATATAGTAATTTTAGCTGATGGGATAGCAACGACGTCTCGATCATAGACGTATCGCTCGGCTTTAACATCCTGATGGTCAGGATTGGCCAGTGTGTCATGAATCTTATCAAAAAACAATTCCACGCGGTTATACGTTCGAAATGGAGTAACTCTTTACCAAAAGACCAGCGATTCTTTTATACAATGATTTTAGCTGCTGGGATAGCAGCAACGTCTTGATCGTAAACCTTTGACCGTATTATCGTGACGTCACGATCGACTTACCTGCCACGAATCCTGTTAAAACAACAATTCCACGCAGTTGTACGTCTAAAATAGAGTAACTCCTTACCAAAAGACCGGCAATTCTTTTATACGATGATTTTAGCTGCTGGGATAGCAGCGACGTCTTGATCGTAGACGTTCGACCGTATTATCGTTACGTCACGATCGACCCGGGTGTCACGAATCCTATTAAAAAAACAATTCCACGGTGTTCGACTCGATCGCGACGCGTTCGCCTCTCAAATAACGAATACGTTCGTTTTTATATTAATCGAAGGCGATGGAAGCGCGATTAATCCTTTTCGTTGATCGAATTTGTCTCGGAATCGCTGGTCGATTCTCGACACCGGCGTCGTGGCGCCACCATCGCGCCGCCAAAACCAAAACCATCGAAAAGAGGAAGTAGACGAAGAAAAGAAGAACGAATGGAGTTTAGCGATGTCGACGCCACTTCCATCGTTGTATCCGCGATCTGTTCATCTCGACGTTGGTATCTCCACTCGTACCTAGCCTTCGAGACGATTGATTTAAACGGGGCAGGTAATTTCCAAGGAGGCGACGTCGCATTTCACCCAGAGACATTCGAATTTTAGATAAGGTCGATCAAACGCTTTGGCATAATCGCCATGTCGGCGCCCTCCCGCCGCTCACCGACATCGAACACGAGTGCCGATCTCGTCGACGCTGGCAAATGAAATTTTAATGGACGCTCGTATCTCGTATTTCGCGTATCCGGCCGGCCAGCGGCTCTCTTAATCAATCGTAACGAGCGTCGCTCCATTTTTCAAAGCCTATCGGTCGTCGAGCAGCGCCCCTCTCTTTCTCTTTTATTTTCTTTTTTTTTTATCATCGTCATCGTGTCTCGATATTTCCGGGCGTAAGCACGGACCCCGGAGAACGTCGAATATCAATTAATAATTGTTTACGAATTCGTGAATTCCGGCGTCGCGTAAACAGAATGGAATCGACGCCGCTCGCGTCATCGTCGAGCGCTAATTAATCGGGGAACCCTCTTTCGTTCGAATCGTTCGACGTGCTCCGATGGAATCCAGCGAGTTGCTCGCGCGCATCGTCGAGGTAAATATTAACACTTTACGGGCGAGAGGCGACTCTCGGTCGCCACGTGACTCGATGCAGCAACTCCAGAAGCGCCTGTCAGGCGTCACGGCGTTTTAGAAGACAATTTTTTGGGGAGTGGAAATCTGCTAAATTAATTCCTATACTCTCTATAAATTCGTAAAAAGACAGTTCGATTTTTGTATGGTTCTTTTTTTTTTAAATCGCCCGTTTTATTAGGCGCTGCGTCATTTAACACGTCTGGTTCACCGAATTCTTCGAAAGTGAGTCGGTCGAACTCGTTTTCACGAAAGAGAGAGGTTAAAGTTGTTAATCGAGTGCAAAGATCGTCTAGAGATTCTAGAAATTCGACGTGGCGCGTGGATCGTATCGATAAGTGAAAATTTCCTTTTTCAAAGTGTAATTTCAAATCTCCGAATCCTTTGGAAGCGAGTCGATGGAACTTGTTCCCATGAACGAAGTTGGTCAAGATTATCGATGTTAAAAAAGATCGTCTAGAGATTTTTGAAATTCGATGTGGCGCATGGGCCGTATCGAAGA
>JAITYT010000032.1:1851357-1863282 GCA_025433975.1 Liostenogaster flavolineata
TCACCACAAGAAGCGCGGCCGATCCTAGTCTAACCTAACTTGAGGAAAGTCTGCTTTCCTTACATATATGTATACTATATACCCACACTATACTCCACTACTATAGTCCACACTACTGTGGGCACTATACTATAGCCCACAGTAGTACTATATATACTATAATATATTATATATATATGTAAGACGGTTATTTATCAAGGGTGATAAAGTAAACACAATTTCGTTGCTCTGTGAACAAAAGAAACGACGATTAATGTTCACTCTTATCTAGCTTTATACTTCTATCTTTGATCTATCTAAATCTATCTTAATCTTTCTCGATCTTGAACACTCTTTTTCTGTACTTTCTGATTTAACCGTCGTCCCTCGTGTCTCCCTTTTTATATCTCTCAGGCCCTCTACCGATCTTTCCTTGAAGTGCGACCGATTCTAATCTAACCTAACCTAAAGAAAGTCTACTTTCTTTACATATATGTAATATATTGTTACTATATTTGTTATTATATATATTTATTATGTTTATTTGTTGTTATTATATATATATGTATAAATATAAAAATATATGTTTATGTTTAAACAAAGAAAATAGATTTTCTTTAGGTTTGAATCTGCCGCGCTTCTCGTAATCCGCGCGCTGCTTATCGTAACGACCGATAGAGGGACCGAGGGATAAAAGAAGAGAGTCGAGGAAAGAGACCGTTAGATGGAAAAGTTCATAAGAAGAATATACATTAAGAAAGGAGAGAGATTACAGATTATACGAAATTATAGAAACTTAGAGATAAGAGTAAACATTAATTGTAAATAATAGGAGTGTAAATAATTGTTGACGAAGAAATAAAAATTCTCCACTTTTGTTCACAGAGAAACAAAATTTTGTTCGCTTTATCATCCTGAATAAAGAATAGTCTTATGTGTATCTTTTTTTTTAATTTTTACATTTTTAAGCCATGTATTTTGCAACATTTTCACGCAATTTATTTTATACTTGATTGTTCGGAAAGTAATTTCGTTCTTATTATGAAAAAATGTTGTTTTCTTATATTTTTCTTTGTTTTTCGATGTTGTTTTTATGAAAACCTGTTGGAAAGAAACGAATTGATTTTTCGAGCAATCTAATAATTATCTACTAAATAATTATATTATATATTGTTAATAATATATTTATTTATATTCTATCATAGGTATATGCATATATGTAGTATAAATGTATATGTGCGTGTACTTATATTAACGCCTAATAATGGTGTTATTATTGTGAATACTCGTTAAATTAAGTGATACGAAGAAGAATATCACCCACGATGAGAACGAAACACGATTCAAGGACACGACAAAACACTCGCAGTTCATACGATATATATTTGCCTGTCGTGAAATTATTAACGAATTTAAGTCGAAAGTTACGGCGATCTCGAGGGGAATTTGCAACCATTTCTTTTTTGTTTTCCTTCTTCTATGATGTCAAAAACACGATTCGTGAAACAAAGAAGTCGTGGAAAAAGATTTAATCGTTCTCCGACACCCTACGACATCGTAAGAAACGGAGCATCGATGAAACGTCGATAATCGCATCTTTCTCTTTCTGTCGCAGCTCGTGACAGGCAACAACAACCCGTACACCGAGAAGGAGCAAATCTTCGATCCAGCCATCGTGGCAACGAAAATCCGCTTTATCCCGTACACCTCCCATATGCGCATCGTATGCATGCGGGTGGAGCTTTACGGCTGCCCATGGGCCGGTGAGTGAAATTTATGACCGTTGTCGCCGTATTTCGCGAATTTCGACTCGTTTTTTAACCTTGCCACCTCTCGGCCTCGAGCGTGCCCGCTTATCACAGATTTTCCGATCGTCCATATCGAAAGAAACGCGACCTTCCGAAGAAACGTAAATATCGGGTCTATCGGATAGTAAAGGAAGTTTCTTCGATTTTAGAAATTTTTTTTATTTTATTTTTGAGATACTTTAAAAAGGGAATCAACCAACTGCTTTAACGCTGGCAAAAAGTGTTAGGAAATGATGGAAATTGTTTTGTTCATTGGTATTTAAGATTTATTTAATAAATAAATGTTTTTCGCCATTTTAATTTCTTTTCGATCCCTTTAATACTATGTCAGGCAAGGCCAACATATATTGCGCGTAATGAATTTATGTGACTCTCGAATAATTTATCTACTATCCGAAATCCATTTTCTGTACAAGTCGATGACGTTCCAGTTGATATACAATTAGAAATAATTAGTTTACAACGCGATGAATTATTACATGAGAAATATCGAGAAGAGCAAGAAAATTTGTGTAATTTTTATAAGCGATTGAATAATGAAAAATATGGAAATTTAGAAAAATCTTGTCAAGACGTATTTAGTCATCTTTAGCTCAACTTATATTTTCGAACAAACCTTTTCTTTAACGAATCTAAATAAAAGTACAACGAGATCGAGGTCGAATGATTCACATTTGGAGGCTGTGTTAAGAATCGCTACTACGAGTATTGAACTGAATATCAAAAAAATTATAGTTCGCATTAGTTATTACGTTAACTTGTCGTATCGATTTACTTACAATTATTCATAAACAAATTTCGTAATAAAATTTTATTTACTTAACTAAATAAGTGTTTTGCCTAACATTTTTTCATTTTAATATTTCGCCCGGCCCGTGAAAACATTTTTTTCTTCTCGACGAATTTCGTTCCAATACTCGCATCGACGTTCGAATACTTTTGCAATTCGCGCGATATACGTCACGTTTTATTCGTTAAATTTAATTTTTAATTGTTAAATTCAGCCGATTTCGCGAAAGAGCGATAAAAATTCGCTTTCCATAGCGATTCGATATGACGTATGTGCGAAAGATAATTTATCGCGTTCGTATACATTAATAAATAATTTGACTAAACATCGGACAAAGTATGCGTACGATTAATTATATAAATACGAACGCGCGCGAAGCGACACGGAGGAACGATCGATCGTTCTTGCAATTGTACGTTATTAGAGGGCATTATGAGTAATTAACGATCTACCATCAATGTGTACACGCACGTCGAACGACGTACCGGCAATCGGCTAATTTTTCAAGACGAGGACTGATTTATATCTACGTTGTGTTGTTTCACATTAACTTGAACGTCCCGATCGAATGAATAACGCGTTTCTTTTTTTATGTTTTGCAATACGATAAGAAGAATAATTCCTGTGCGTTTTCCCATTACGTAAATACTGTATATATTAAAACGAGATAAAATAATATAATAAAATAATAAGATAATATTTCGAAATAGATATCTCGTGTTTGTCATACTGTATCAATATCAGAGGTATCGTTGATATGATAATTTAAATTCATTGGACATATTATTTCCGTATAAATATTTCTTCCGCACATAGTTACGTAAAATTGAATAACGCGTAATTTTTACCATTCTTTTATTTATATCTGTTCTTAATCTTAATTTTAATTCGACTCGTTTATTGTTCGGGTTCCCACTTTTTATTTTTGGTTTTGTTTTATCGTGTTCCAATTCATTTCTTTCTTTTTCTTTAATACTGGGTGGAACAGGAAGTAAATTTTGTTATTTCTAAATTTAATATTTATATTTATTATTTATCTATATTCTCATAATTTTATTGTTGTTATTTTGTAGCGTAACGTTTGATTTTATCGAAGAAAAACTATTACTCGAAATTGTCAAATATTATACAGTATATACAATTTTCACCATCTTTAACCATTTCTTTGCTTCTATTTAGTAAATTATTGTTCACCGCGTATGAATACAGACGAACTCGAACTAGAGCATCATGCAAAGTTAACTCGCGATTAAATTTGAGAATAGTATCAGTAACTGTGACGTAGCTTCATTTGCATTAATTAGTTTTAATCCTTGCATTACTACGTGGGAATTAATTATTATAATCGTTGATACAATGCGAACAAATTTGCAGCTTGAACACGAAAGGTGATAGCAACGCGCGTTAAACGCCAGGCAGGCGCGATGCCATTATTTTAACACACTCTGTCGATTTCTAATTCGTTCTCGTCCCGCTTTGATCTTCATCCAATACATCTGAAAACGTAAAATAGTCCATAACCATACTATTCTTATAGAATATAGTTGTAACGTTACGAAGCGTAAAATAATATTAGGTTGGTACGTATAAAATGTCGGATTTTTAAGCGAATATATAAAACCGCATATCTTTTTTCAGAAGCTGCTTACATAATCAAAATATGCTCCATTTGCTTCGATACACTTTTCCAACGAGATTTTAACGCATAGGTGCCTGTTTTAAAGAAATTCTGATCTATAGAATCGATAAACATTTCATACGGAATTTTTCAGACAGTTTTCGTTTTCATACCGCTTAGCCCGTAGAAAATGTTCTAAGTGTTTCAAAGAAAGGCGGTTGGCGAAATTTAAATCATTTTAATTCGTTCAATTTCGCAATTGTTTTGCACGACGTGTGCGGCCGAGAGTTATCGTGAAGAAGTATCGGGCCATTAGTTCGCGCGGAACCCACCTATCCACTTTTTTCACCTTGCCAATTTCAAAAAGGTGTCGTAATATCGTTGTACGGTCGACTTTCATTCCGGTAGCAAGTTTCCTTGTACATAAAGCTGAATTCGTTTCCACCAATGCTTTCGAAGCATCATTTTTCTCGGAAATTTTGGATTTTCCTCAAAATTCATTTTCCAAGGAAAAATCAGCAGACCGAAATTTTCCAAAGTCCCAATCGCCTAGTTTCTATCGAGTGCAGCTTTTGCAGCATTATTAGCAAGTTTATACTCGTATAAAAAAATTACACGAACATCGATCGAGATCGTATCCTTACGAAATTCAAAAGAAATAACAAAGTGGAACGCTTTTGAGAAAATCTTCTGCGTCGAGTCGTGAATTCGACGATGGACGGTACGACTATAAACGAGGTTATGCCAAAAAACGAATGCATAACCTACCTATTAAACCTAACCTAATAAATATTTGTATAGGATATACTCGTTACGTTACGAAGCGTAAAATAGTAAAAGTGCATGAAAAGTTTCGACGAATATGAAAAAGTTCCGCGTTACGAACATTTTTCATTCTTAGTCTCTGGCGATAAAAGGATCGAAACGAAGGAATTATACGCTATGAATCCGAGTAACCAACATCTATCATCCCGGTAGTTACACTTGTTTCGTAATTTGTATCGTTTCGCGATTCGAAGCTTCTCTCTCGATGTAAAAACAGTGCTTTCTCGCGTGAAAAGGCAGAGGATCGATCGGAACGTTTTTTATCCTTTCTTTTTTTTCTCTTCTCTTTCCTTTTTCGGAGCGCGCGCGCGCGCGCGCGATGAAAATGTGTATAAGCTCCGACACTGCGGACGATCGTGAAATATGGCGATTATACTCTTCTCACGTGGGATACTATGTTATAACTTTATAGCGATCGTGCGCGTATAACTCTTTACTGCCTTTGACATCGTGTAAATTCGCGCCTCGAGGTGATTTCTCAGGAAAGAAAAAAGCGCTCACATAGAGAAACAAAACTTCGTGAAATTTACATACCGTAAGAAATCTCAAATTCTCACCTACGATATTTTACTCTTGCTCCAGATCTAAGGGAATTAAAAGGAATTAAAGAAGTTTCCAGTTTCTTTTAGCCCTTTAAAATAAAATCGTACTATCGTATATAATTATAAATATTATATCGCAGGATTAATTTTCGCGTATCTTACCGACTGTGACAATTTAAATTCTTTGGACATGATACTTTCATATATTTCTTCCATTCTTACTTAGTCGCATAAAATAAAATAACTCGTAATTTTTACATTCCTTTTATTTGTATTTCCTTACTTGATAATAATCCATACTCGAACAATAAGCCTTACTTGACCTGTTTATCGTCAGATTCCCATTTTTCATGATTTGTTTTGTTTTATCGTCTTTCAACTCATTTCTTTTCTTTTCTTTGATATTAGGAGGGCCGGAAAACAAACTTTATTCGTAGTTTTTATTATTTGTATAATTTACAATTTATTTGTATTTTTGTAATTTTGTTATTGTTATATTGTAGTGTACTGCTCGACTTTATTAAAAGGAAACTATTACTATAATATATATTATTATTATATATATTATAATATATATATATATATATATATAAATAGATTATTATAAATAAAAAAAATGAATAAGAGACGCGTGTTTCTTATACGCAATAAATTAATAAAGGCACGAGGCGACTTAATTAAACGTATCTCGGCCGACTAATAAAGGTGCTTTTACCTTTCGAGGCATCGTTACGATAATTACGTAGGTAATAATTACGAAAGCAACGAAATCGGATAAATCTTACACATCGGTGCAAACTATGATAAAACGCGGTCGAAGTATTTTAACCTTTACGATTTCGAAATTTGATTAAATAGCTCGAATAGAACAATAATGTGGAATAAATTGAAAAGAACGAAAGCGAGGTAACCGAGCATCTTTTTTCATGCATTTTAACAGCGTCGTCTCGTTCCTTTTTCCGTTATAAAATTATTTAATTCATTATTCGCGAATAAATCAGAATAACGAACAAAGGTGCGCCTGTAGCGAATCCAATACGAAGGAGAGTTTAAAGCGAATATTCATAGATTTTATAGATATTCTAATTAAACTTCGAAATGGCGGCAGTGCAGATGCGGCTATTATGTTATATATAAGGGCCACGAGGGAACAACGGTCGTCGTTTGTGCGAATCTCGCAAACGTATTTCATTTAAAATGATCGAAAGAAACAAAGAAGGAAGGACAGAAACGAATAACAAATAGGCAGAGAGAAAAGACGGAGTATAACTTCGGCTGAAGTTCGGGTTGTTCTTACGTGGATGAAAATTTAATCGAGTCCGCTTAGATAGAATTTGCTATGTTAGATGGTTCAAAGGAGAAGCTTTAAATTCAAAATGCACTTCGAGCGTCATCAAATATGGAGGCAGGCGATGGTGTAATGGCCTGACCTGCATTTTCTAGAAATGGCTCGGCAATCGTAGTAACAAACTGAACTCAACGCGGATAAATTTGAACCTTTATCGTTCGTCTTTTTAACCGACTTTTCGAGTAAAAATTCTTACGGTCGATGCAACGATATCGACAGACGTTAATTTTGCGACTCGATCTATTTTACTGAAATAAACCATCGAGCGCATTTCCTTTTCAATAGGTAGGAACGCTATCACGAGAAACGAGATGACGATATCAATAGGCAATCAGAATTTCGTCTCGATGTGTTCCGCTTTCTTTTAATTTTAGTCCACACCACGCGGACGAGTCTCCGAAGAAACGCGAATAAGCTGTATTTACGGAATATTGGAAAAAATCTTTACCGTCGATCTATTTAACAAATACGAACGATTTCTTACATATAAGAAAGGTATATTGGTATAAATAAATCTAACAAAGACGATCGAAAAATTATTATTTATTATTATACTATCAAATATATTATAAAATTGTTACATTATTTTATTATTCATTTATATTATAATTATATTAAATATTTTAAAATTCTTCGTCTTCCAGCGCAATTCGGTTGAGTTTCTCGAGGGGCCCAAATCCGACTGTCGGAGCGCCAGAACGTAAACGGAACGATAAGAATAAAAACGACGCAACTCGAGTATGCGTTTTTTATATTTTTATGCTGCATATCCTAGATTCACATTTCAGTGCTTATTTCATTCAATTCTTTTTAAAAATTCAACCGAAAAATCTATTTAACTCGAATAAGAAGATTGTCACCCATATTTGGGTGACGGAGATATGGGTGACGAGAGCATACCCGTATTTAGGTGACGGAAATATGGGTGACGAGACCATAACCACATTTGGGTAACGAAAGTATACCCATATCTGAATGACGGAAATATGGGTGACGGAAGCATACTCATATTTGGGTGACGGAAATATGGGTGACGGGAGTATGCCCGTATTTGGGTGACAGAAGCATACTCATATTTGGGTAATGGAAATATGACTGACGGTAGTATGGGTGACGGAAGCGAACCCATATTTGGGTCACGGAAATATGACTGACGGTAGTATGGTGACGGGTCCAAGCCCATATTTAGGTCACGAAAATATGACTGACGGTAGTATGGGTTACGGAAATATGATGATGCAAGTATGCGTGACGGGAGCAAACCTATATTTGGGTCACGGAAATATGACTGACGGTAGTATGGGTGACGGAAGCAAACTCATATTTGGGTAACGGAAATACGGGTGACGGTAGTATGGATGATGGAAGAAAACCCATATTTTGGTCACAGAAATATGGGTGACGGGAGCAAACCCATATTTGGGTCACGGAAATACGACTGACGGTAGTATGGGTGACGGGACCAAACCAATATTTGGGTGACGAAAATATGAGTAACGCGGCGACGAACGTGTCATACGGTCGGTTCGATCGCGTCCCTACGAGAAAAGTCAGCCGTAACGCAGGAACGACGATTCGGATTCCCAAGTATTTACGCGACAGTCTTCCGTTCTTTCACAGATGGCCTGGTCTCGTATTCCATGCTTCAAGGAATAAAGAGGGGCTCGGAGGTTGACCTTTCCGACAGGACGTACGACGGCAGCGAGGAAGGAGGTTACCTCTCCGGAGGACTTGGTCAACTCGTCGACGGGCAAAAAGGTCCTGACAACTTCAGATTGGACGTCAGCGGTAACGGAAAAGGTAAGGTTGCCACCACTGTCTCGTGCCAGATGAGATTACGCCCGACCACGCCGCGGATCGTGTCTAGATTAGCACGATGGAGACTTCCTCGTGAGCGCTAAGACATACCCTCGCGACCATCGTACACTGGCCCGTCCTCGTCGTCGACACCGTGTAAAGATGCGATCGTTTCTGCGTCGCATCGTGTCTCGCCTTAATTTCGTACGATTAAGTCGCCGTAGACGCTATCGGACCGCCATTTTGCGTCGCTATCTCGACTCTTTGGGACACGGGATTTTAGGCAATAAAATGGAACCATGTTGCTCAGATATTTTCTTTCCTTTTAAATTAAACAGGATTGATTCGTTTTTATTAATAAAGAAATCACGTAATATAATAACGTAAAAAGAATGTTATAATGATTCAATTCAATCATAGAGTGGAACTCCAATAGTCTCATCGTGCAACATCTTCGTGTGCGGTGCTTATTAACTCTTTAATTTTTTTCTCATTAAATTTTTAAAAAATAACGTAGGTTCACGTTGCATAGAAATTGTATTTCTTTTTAAATAAAACAAAATTGGTTCGTTTTTAATAATAAAAAAATCAATTCATTTTTTTATCGTAGAATGGGAATGAAATAGTCTCATTGTGCCCTAAAGAGTTAAAAGTGATATCGAAGACAAAACCTCGTTACCACCGTTTTATATTTACACCATTTTGTACCAGACCGCCATTTTGCGTAGCTATTTTAAAAGCGATCGTTCCGCGATTATCTCGTGATTGGAACGTTAGGATTTCGTGACACGAAAAAACCATTACGCGTACTATTTTCTTCAAACGGTAATAGAATCATTATCGTTGGCGCGCATCGGTAGTACGTGGACAAGCGTGTTTTACGTCGCTTAACCACTTGCGTGTCGATGACGTTTATCGCGGCATAAAAGAACGAGTTTCAACGAGTGATTACGCGATATTCATCGAAGTAATTTACGAACTAAAGTATCCAGTCGATTATTAGGATTGTATTCAAACTTGTATCGGTGACATCCAACAAGATTTCGCGGACTCCTTATTTCGAAAAAATTCAAAAAAATCTTCAAAATCAAGAGGGAATTCGCGATTCTTGATTTCATAATTTTATCGTCGAATTTATATCTCGAAATACGAAGTAATAAATTCGAATTTGCGCGATTACTGATCTCGTAATTTCCCCATTGCATTCGTATTTCGTAATGCGGAACGATAAATTCAAAGTCACTTTTCATAAAGTTAAGAAAGAAATCTCGATTCTCGATTCCATAATTTCACTAACCGAATCAGTACTTCGTACACTCGAAACCCAACGCGTGCGAATCTTCGAATACGTTGGCGTAATTATTTTCGATCTTGCCAATCGAAGCACGAATTAATTTCGATACCTCGTCGCCTCTCGCGCGACAAAGGAGCGCAATGTACTAAAAAAACCCGACGAATATTTACATTAACCCTTTCGTTTCGAGCGCCGCTTATAGGCGGTGGCCATGCGACGACTTTTGGGTCGTCATTTCTTTGTATCCGGTATCCAAATGATGCATATACAAGTGCCATCTGTAGTCGATAATATGTTTTTTTCGTTATCGACAGAATTTTGTCTGTTAATTTTATCGACTAATTGGATTATTCATCGCCTAAATAACTTCTAGGCTATTAAAGATGGAGATTTTTCCTTTGGCAATTAAATGCACCGAACCTTTTTCTATTCATAACCATAGTTAACATTTGCAAGAGTCATTTAACAGTTAACATTGAACAGTTAGCAGTTAACGGTTAAATCAGTCAACATTTACAAAGTCAAAGTTTCCTTCATCGTCTTTTGGCCAGCTTTTCGCCGTTTTGTCGTATTCCTTCGATGCCCCGTCGAAAAGACGAGTATTTCGAAGGTTCGAGGGCGTAAGTGAATCTTGGATGAGCGTACGCGCATTTACAGGTGACGCACGTTGCACGCGGGAGAAACGAAATCTCCCGCGGTCGATAACAGGTGCATTTGGTAAAGGCGAGGAAGAGGAGAAGAATCCGGGTAAGGCTGAAAGGCAGTCAGCCAGGCAGAGAAAGGAAAGACGGAAGGGGAGGAAGGGAGGAAGGAAGGAAAAGCCTCGGACCCTCGAATCCAAACGTGTTCCTTGGCGCACTCGAATCTGTTCCAATTTACATTTATATTGAACCGGCAGCTAGTCTGCAAGCCGCAGTGCCTGTTTACCCGGCTCCCCGGATACATTTGTGTCTTTCCATTTACGCCGAGGGACATCTTTGCCTCCGCGCCGCGCCCCTACTTTCTTCCTTAAACTTTTAAACCCGGCGCGAGACCGCGTAAGAACGCTCGAGTCTCTTTAAATCGGCGGTGGACGTTCCTCGCTTTCCTCCTGGAATCGAAGGAACGTAGGATTCGTCGCGATTTTTCTCCAGCGATCGCGCCACTCGATTTTTAGCCTTGAAGGTAGAGCAATCGATGGAAGGTGAAGGATTTTTTGATAGACGTTAGATTGTCAACTTCTTGGCCTACAGCCACGAGCTTGACTCGTGGTACCTCGTTCGGACTTTTTACTTCCTAGACATCTGAAAGTTATTAGATTAGCCCAAATGTTGTTCATTCTTTCACAGTTTTCTTGATTGCACTGGAATATACATGTCGCAAGAGGCATACATTTTGCGCAAGTTATAACACACGACTAAGTGCTCATTGCTCGATGCCATCTTGTTTACTAGGGCGACTATTTACTCCGATACTCGATAGTCGATAGTTTTGGGACGTTCGGCAGCCATCTTAAATAGTCGTGGCCATATTTTCGCGCTCGTTAACACGACCGACCAACTTCGTCCTGTACGAGGTTTATACGCGCGACTATATACTCCGATATTCGATAATTGATAGTTTTGGGACGCTCGGCAGCCATTTTGAATAGTCATGGCTATATCATCGCGCTGGCTAACGCGACCGGTCAAATTCTTCTTATACGCGCGACTATTTACTTCGATACTCGATAGTCGATAGTGTTGATGAATATGCTGTGGAGTAGCTATGTGTACTATATTTTGTCTGTAATGCAGGTTTTATTATAGAAATAATAATACAAAAAGAGAGAATGTGTAGCGCGACAAAACACGTGCCTCTTGGCACGGACGGAAGAGAGAAGTGAGGTTATAGAGAGTCGCGCACTCTAGTTAGGAAAAGGTACGGTCCCAAGAGGCCCACACGC
>JAITYT010000032.1:1944514-1958041 GCA_025433975.1 Liostenogaster flavolineata
CCGATTTTCCAATGGTTGCCGGTTGGCTCGGTTCTTAAATCCAGAGTCAAGGGCGCTAATTACGAATCTGAAGTCAACAAGACGTCTAATAAGTTCGCCACATTGTCGTCTAATTTATACGTTGAACGTAACAGTTTGACTTACCTTGCGTCAATACGGTTTGAAGCTCCCGATGCCGACGGTCCTGCGATATCTGGCCTTTGCATCTCGCGCACCACTTCAAATTCCCATCAGAAGAGCTACTCTTCGCCTTCGGTCAGCTTCTTCTTCCGTATGTTCTGCATCACTTTTCCTGACACATAGAGTCTGATAGTCACCGAAGGACTTCAGTGCGAGTCTTCGTACTGACATTTATTGCGCGTCTCTTAATAGCGCCAATTTCAAACGTCCTCGTAACCGTCGTGACCAGTACTTGTTGATCGAATGTCAGTATTTAAAAATTCTATGCTCAATTTTTTTAATAATCTTTTGCGTAAAAGTAGCATCGTGTCGCTTCGTTTATTCATGCCCGGATGAGATTGCCCGATTAGAGAACAATTTAAGAAGTTGGGTTTGTACCTCCGATAAATCGGTGTTGACATCCCTCGAGTCATTTTCGGTGATTCTCGAAAATCGGGTGTTATAAAATCTGGCACTCAAGATTCGTGCAAATCCTTGGGTAGTGTAACATATTTCGATTTAGTATATAACTCCTTACTTCGCATAAATATTACTCTCTTCCGTTACATTTTTACTTTGTAAGAATAGCGAATCTCTCGTAAACTGAGCGTGGGCTAGGTTTATACATTGGAAATGACGAGATTTAGGAACAGGATGAAGGAGTATTGCTGATAGAAGCGAGGGTGGAAGGGGAAAAGATCGGTGAAAACGAGGAAACGGAAGTATGAGGTCAAGAATCTTAATGACAATTTGGGCAGGCCATCTTCGGAATCAGAGTTCAGCCTGGTCATCCGATTCCTCGTGTTTACACCTAATTGAATCCTAGTATAGGATCTAATCGTTTCAATCACTGTTGACCACTGTTAAACTAATATTTAAAAAATTTTGTTTTGCGTTCAGTGGAATGGAAGCGCTTTCATGTTTGGCTTCCTTTTGCGAAGCATTTGTGTGCACCAATTTGATTTATACAATTGAGTCAATGGGCATACGATTCTTCGCCTGTTCTGTAAATTTTGGCAATTCTCTTGCATTTTCATGGATCGTTCATGAGTTTGTTCGACGAGTTTTTTTTCCCCCAGACTTCTTCGTTCGTTTTGGTCGTACCTGGACCCTGGGGTTATTCTGGTTATGGATATACTGGTTGCGATGTATTGGACTGGCCTCGAAATTAACATTCCATATCATGCTTTCACTTACACTACATTTATTCCTCTAAGTTATACATCGCTTGATGTTTAACTTATTACTAAGGAACGTCTTATACACAGCTTGCTTAATGTTGAACTTGTTACCACGGAATTTCTGATGTGCGTCTTGCTCTTTCGCTAGGCTGCATTACACTAACACTCGCCTCGGCGGCTCGGTGCCTCATCTCGCTGGTAAGGCAGCGAGCTGCCTTATCCTAATACACCGCACTGGCGATATTAGAAATCTTTTGACTTTCGTTTTGTTGATCGCATTCACATTGATTAAATTTCTAAGACCTACTTCGAAGCTCCGGTATTCGAATCCGATTCAACGCCGTCCTACGTGCACTGTACCGACCCCTTTAACCTAACCCCCACCCCTCCAATACCAGCGTTCTACGTGCCGTGCAGCGTTTTCAAAATCGTACGATTGTATGACTCACAAATAAAATTGCAATTGTACATTTTTTTTAAATCGTATACGAACTGTGCAACCTTGCGTGACATTTCCTGAAAAAATGAAAAATCGGCACAAATAGAAATTCTTTTAAATCGTATACGAACTGTGCAACCTTACGTAAAATTTCCTAAAAAGATAAAAAATCGGCACGGATAGATGCGTACGTACGTTATCTTGGCGTAATTGAGATCGACAGATCTCGACTTTGATCCGTACAAAATGGAAACCGCGGATTGCCCCACATGGTAGAGACGAGCGTCGAGAGTGCGTGCGTGCGCCGTTTCGAAATTGATACTGTCGACAAACAAGCTTACGACGTCCGCCATAACGCGGCTCTCCCGTCACGTTCGTGATATACGCGCGGATCGGACTCGAAGATCGCGCGAAATAGGCGACGCTCTCCAAATCTACGAATTCTTCCAGCCGGGACGTGCATCGACGTCTGTAACGGGTAGCGACGCCTTCGAGTGTTTGCAGCGGCGATTGCACGTCGTCACGCGAAAGATTTGCATTTCGTTGGCCGAAAGGAAAGCATCGAACGCCGCGTAGTGGCTTCGAGTTTCTTTTCTTCGTTTTCTTTTTTTTAGCTATTTTTTTCCTTGCTCTCTGTCGACGATCTTTCTTTTTTCTTTTTTTTAAACGTACATTAATGTTTTACGCGAAGTTAATTTCTCTTAGAGTATCGATTTTAGAGCTTTGACGAAGTATCGAACGCCGCGTAGTGGTTTCCTTCGTTTTTTTTTACCAACTATGTTGTTCCGAAAGTCATTTCATTTTTTTAAATGAAAGAACGTTGTATTTTATGTTTTTGTTTCGTTTTTTATATGTTGTTTTTATGAAAATCTGTTGGGGAAAAAACGAAATTACTTTCCTATCAACCTATTTTCCTATCTTGCTCTCTGTCAAGGTTTTTTTTTGAAAACGCACGATAATGTTTAAAGCGAGGTTAATTTCTCTTGGAGCACGGATTCGCGAATGTGATAACGTCCACCTATAAGTGCAATTTTTAAAGGACATCGTGCTACGCGTAGTAGTCCGTTAAAGAATCAACCTTTCAATTTGTCTCGATTCGTACAATTTTCTTATATATGCTTTTTTCGTATAATATTTTATTTCGTTTGATATCGTTGGCTTGTAAAGCGAATATGTCGTGTCGAGTATACTCGACATTGTGCGAAAAAATTGACGCTTCCTCTTGGCGAGTATACTTTGGATACGAGCGCTCATCCAAAGCAGTTATTTCGCCGATGAAAATGGAAAGAGAACGATTTAAATGACGAATTGAGACGATTTTTGCATAATATTTATCAGCGATCTACGTTAAATATAAATCTTCGCGTTAAATGTTGCATAGCGAGGGAGAGAATGATGAATCATTGAGTCGGCGAGTGCTTTTAGACTTTCATAAATGCAGACGATCTATTTTTTAAAGCTGTCGGTATTTCATTGATTTTTCCACTACACGATGATTGATGGAGAAGAACAGTACGAGCACGTAAACTCACCTATATACGTGGAATATTTTAACTCCGTTACTGTACGGCACTGTTTGAATAATCGGAATTGTTACATTGTATATCGCTTTTGTTCGATTCCAGTTACGGCGTTCCGTGGGCGAGTGTCGAAATTTGCATTGCCCAGTTCTCCCCCTTTCTCTTTAAAGTCGAACTTTAACCTTTTCTTTAAAGTACGAACATTAAAAAAGTTCGTAAAAGTTCTTTACTTTTCCTCTCATTGGATCTTGACCGATGATCGATCAAGGGAAGTAATTGTTTAAGCGCTAACGCGCGAGCTTGAAGCTCGATACTCGCTTTTCGACGTATCACAGGCGAGAAGACGAACTCAAAGCGACATCCGCGCTTGAACCGATGATCTATCAAGGTAACTTCTTCCAAAGTATCGATAATCATCGCACTTGTTTCTATTTTTTTCTTCTTGTCTTCGATCTCGACTGACGATCGATAAGCCAACTAATTGTTTTAATCGCTAATGCGCGAGCTTGAAACCCGATACGCTCGAGCTTGAAACCCGATACGCGCGTGTGTGAAATTCGATACGCGCTATCTTGAAACTCGATACGCGCGTGCTTGAAATTCGATACGCGCTAGTCGCGTTTCGACGAAAAAGCAAACTCAAAGCGACATCCGCGCTTGAACCGATGATCGATCGAGGGAATTTCTTTAAAAATATCAATAGTTATCGCACCTGTTCCTACTTTTTTCCTTCTTGTTTTCTATCTCGACTGACGATCGATAAGCGAAAAAATGGTTTTAATCGCTAAAGCGCGAGCTTGAAACTCGATCCGCGCGAATTGAAGCCCGATACGCGCGTCTGTGAAATCCGATACGCGCTAGCTTGAAACTCGATACGCGCGTGCTTGAAATTCGATACGCGCTAGTCGCGTTTCGACGAAAAAGCAAGCTCAAAGCGACATCCGCGCTTGAACCGATGATCGATCGAGAGAATTTCTTTAAAAATATCAATAGTTATCGCACCTGGTCCTATTTTTTTTTTCTTGTCTTCGGTCTCGTCTGACGATCGATGAGCGAAAAAATTGTTTTAATCGCTAAAGCGCGAGCTTGAAAGCCGATACGCTCGAGCTTGAAACTCGATACGCGCGAGTTGAAATCCGATACGCCGGAGCTTGAAACTCGATACGCGCTAGTCGCGTTCCGACGTAGCCGCATTCGGGAAGGCAATCTCAAAGCGACATCCGATGCTCGCTCGAGGATGCTCGTTCTCGAGATCGAGGCTCGTATTAAGCGCCGTATTTTCGACGGAGCTCTTTACTCGCTCTTATCGATTACATACTTTCGCATGCAAACGTCGCGCCGAAGAAAAGCACAGAGCGCGGTGGCCATTCATCGCGGATTTGATATCGTTCAAGGCGAACCGCCATTGTCGAAGGTTGAATCTCGTGCTCCGTACGAAGAAGATATCTCGCTAGAATTTCGCTATTAGATTTATCCCAAGGCTATGGTGGAGAGGAGGAGAGGGGTGAAGCGGCGGTACGTCGACCATGATTCCAAGGAGCTTTTCGATGTACAAAGGGCGATCCGTTAAGGTCGCCGTAAGCGTCTACGAAATAAATTTAACGGATGCGATGTAAAACTAGTTTAAAAAATGAAGAGGAAGACGGGAGGCGTGGAGTGGGATTAGCAAAAAAGGAGAAAAAGAGACGGGAAGTGTAAAGCATTGGGCGAAGATGATATATACCGGAGTCGCCGCTCCGGTTCACGTTGAGTTTCCTCGAATTACTAATTAAGCTTAGGATGCGCTTAGCCAAAGTGCATAAATGTTTGACAATACCATTAGAGGTTGCAAGTATAAATTCGTATATAGCGTGTAAAGAATGTTAACAAATTTAACTGGATAGATGTATACATTGGATTATTATTTTCGTTATAATATTACTAATATCATTACGATCGTCATTGTCATCTTCCACATCGTCGCCATCTTCGTCTCCATTATTATTATTATCATCATCATTATTGTTCCAATAATTATTATTTTCTTTATACCTTATCGTCCTTAGGGCCATTGATATTATCCAAGCGTCGTTTCGAAATCGGCGCCATTTTCTCGGTGTCGCGCGTCGTTCGATCGATCGATACTGCCGATTTTCGAGCCTTAATCGATCGCGAACGTCGTAGAAGTCGAATCGAATGTCGATCGAACGAAAAATCGATGGATCCGCGAACGAAGTCGAGGCTATTGTCAAAAATCTGGAATATCTGGACACTGACGAGCGAACGAGAGCAAGATGCCTTTAACCCTTTAACCCTAGTTTTTTTTAACACCACCGATCGTGTCTACCAGCTATTCGCAGTCGTTACGTCGTGCAAAACGATAGATTCTACGTTGGATCGTTTGTTTAGAATTTATTTAGCGAAACGATAGATGTCTTATAGGAGGAGAAAACTACCGAGCGTATATATACGCCTTTCGTCAGTATCGATGGATCCTCCAGGGCGTACATGTACGCCTCTCGCGCTGAGAGGGTTAAAACGTCGATTTACCGCTCGTTCGATCGTCGGTCGATACGAAGAGATGTTCAGGACATTGTCGTAACTTACGCTAAGGATTATTCATCCGCCATCTTGGACGTCGCTCTCTTTCGAAGCACCGATTCCTCCACCGTCACCACTACGAACTACGAAATTAATTACGATAAACACGTATATAAATATATCCGTGCGTACAATCGCACGCGTGTATATGTACGCATGTATTTATACGTCTATTAGGTTGGCAACTAAATCATTGCAGATTTTCCCGATGGATTGTTAGGTAAAATACGCAATTACTTAGTTGCCAGCCCGATATCTATGGCGCGTACGCGCCTTCGCAGATCGATAGAATATTAAGAAACGATAAAAACTACTGCCATTGCGTCACGGAAACGAACGATCGGGGTGCGCGATCGTGCGTGTGATATTCATACGCGCAAATCTCCGGTCCTCCAATTAGTCGAACTTTCCTTCGCGACGCCATTTTTACGGCGTGAGACTTCCGCCGCGCCGAGCACAGTGCCGTACGCGATGCGTCGACGTGCACTCTTCATCGATCGAGAGAACGCGAAAGATGACGCAGGAAATCTGTCGAAGAAGAATTTCGGGCTCGCGTTGGCGCCTTCTTATTTATAAACCAAAGATACTTCGCGTAAATACCTATAAGCGGCCCTGTGTGTGTGTCTCTATCCGTATACGTGTCGTTGGTTGTATATGGTGCCACGAGTTCGATTGGAGTCGCAACGCGATCGGTCGCGTGGTATTCGCGCGATCGGTACGTTCGTTCGTCCCTACGGATCGAGGGTCGCATTTTTTCGTTCGGTACAAAATCGTTCTCTCACGACGTTCTCGCATCTCCGCTCAAAGTTGTAATAATAACGATAATAACGTTTTAGTTGGCAATTTTCATGGTGAGTATTGGGTTGTCCGGAAAGTTCGTGCCGATTTTCGTTTTTTGTTTTAATTTATTTATTATTTTATTACTTATATTACATTTTTATTTATATGTATATATATATATGTGATAAATAATTATATATGTTGCATAATTAATTTTTTTTCAAAAAGAAGAAAAAATCTTTTTTCAAAATCGGCACGAACTTTCCGAACAGCACGATGTTTTCAGTTAAATCAGGTAAATATTCACGAGGACGATTTCGTAGGAAGAAAGAGTCACTGCGCCAATGACGTATTGCGTTGAAAGAATTTTTTAACAATCGTAGGATTTACGTCGTACGATAAATTCGCGTGAACGCGTTTAATCGTAGCGACATGCGATTCCGAAGGGCACTGTATTTTATAGACCTTGTTCTCTTTAGCACTGACTCACACGCATACGCACACGCGCATACACGTGTCCGTCCTGAGAAAATCGTAGATTGAAAAATTCATGTTGCAAAAATGCAGAAAAGATACGGTTGAAAAAACGAGCCATTAGCGCTCAAGCGCGACGAAATTTTATCGATCGACGTTTAATCGTTTTTAACTCATTTCGAAGACAATGACACTCGTATTCGCGAACGAATTACGCCGGTTTTAACGGATGCGAAAAGCGATAATCACGGTCGATTTAATTCAGTAAAATGTAGAGAAAAAGTACTTCGTTTAAAATTGCTATTTATTTTCGTGCATCTTTTATCCGGATGCCGATGTATCTTTCGAAAGGGATTGTATATCGACGTTAAATAATTTTTATCGGTAAAATTTGCTGTTCGTGTTTCTATAAACCTGATAATTATTTAGCAATAATCGTTAAAGTCATTCGATCGAGTCGAACGTATCTAAATTATAATAAAAGGGGGAAAAAACTTTGTATCGGGTCTATCTGAAAGCAATCAAAATTCCTTCGATTTTTAAGCATTTCTTAAATTTTATTTTAAAGATTTTTTAAAAAGGGAATCGAACGACTGCCTTTACGCTGACAAAAAGTGTTAGAGAACGATGGAAATTATTTTGTCGTTTTGTATTTAAGATTTCTTTAATAAATAAATGCAAAAAAATATTTTGATTACCCTTGAGTTTCCCTACGTTTTATAACGAGGAAATAGCGGGCGAAATTCATTTCGTACCGTTGTAATATTAGACTCGGCATCTTTCACGTTTCACGAGTACACTTTCACGTTGTAGAGCGCCCTCGCGATTACGAAAACCATTGTTGAACTTCGTCATTAACGAAAAATCTGGTTACTTATGAGATTTCAAAAGAAACGTTTATCGGATTTCTTTGTTCCAATATAACGAGCGGATTGCGTTTCGATTTTCTGAAAAAAGCATCGGCGTAACTCGTTTAATGTGGATAAACGGTCGGAAAATTTAAAATGTCATGCTAATACGCTCTTGTAAATTCAGTGAATACGGATGAAATTTAATATTACCCGGACTCCTGCTTACGAGACGCGACGTACGGCGCTGTGATTTTTCCTCCATTTCCCGTGTTTTTAAACGCAATCGCGTTACGAATATATAATATATAATATATACACGTATATATTATATATCTATATATTATATAAATGTGTGTGTGTGCGTGCGCGTGTGTAGTAACGATAAGACGATAATCCATTTTTGCGGGCATAGCGTAGGTGTTTTAACAGAAGGCGCGATGGAAATTCACGGTTGGAACTTGAAGAAATTCATGCGCTATAGATCGTTAATCGCATCAGTGTCTAGACTCGGAGATACGAGAAATAAAGGAAAGAGCGTTTTTTTTAGCTTGCAAATTGAACAACTCGACGTGTAAATAAACGACGAAGCGAGGATCGCTCGTTAGGGTCATTGAATTTTACAGAGAAAGAGAAAGAAGAACACAAATACGCGTCGTTTTATTAAGTCTACCGAAAAGTTTCCGTCAAAAATGTCATCTCAAATTAACTCTTTATCATTAACTCTGTTTTATGTGCTCGAAAAGACGGTTAGTGAGGATGAAATTTATATCGTCTAGTAAATATTGTATCGATTAATGAATATATCGAAAATCTATCGGTTTCTTTTAATCAAAAAATGGACAGAACTTTCCGGTAGATCTGATATATTCGTCCGATATTAAATTTCGATTAATTTTTAAGCTTTTTAGTCTTATTAGCTCGTTAGTCCTCGTAGTTCTCCTACGGAAAAATTACTGTTTCGAATCTCATGCGAATTATCATACTTCCCGCGAGGACATTTTCAATCGAGTAACAGCGCGTGTCACCGTATAACGCCATCATTTTTCCCGACCTATCCGCGCTTTTCCTACTTTGATAAAAAATATATATATATATATACATATATATATATACATATATATATAAAAAACGAAAAAATCGTCGACAACATCCGCTTCAACTGCTTCGCGCGAAATGACAATAAGAATCAGCAATCTTGATCGTAGGTAAGAAAAAGTGCAGTTCCTAGGCACGATGATAATAAAAAAGAAGATATATTATATTTTCCGATGATATTTCGGTTGCGTCTCAAGCGCGGTACGATCTCGACTCGATCACTGTCCGAAAGTTCGTTCCTACGTTGCGTGAAGCTGAAAAGATTTTTTCTTGGCGTATTCGGGAGCGAAGTATTTCGAGAATTACGCGGGAACGTGCCAGAGAGAGAGAGAGAGAGAAAAATTGAGAGACAGAAAAAAGCAGAAAAATCGAGAACAAGCCACGTACAGACCGAAATAAGTGTATGAAAAAATAATATATAAAATGTGCCACAATTTCACGAACTTGCGCGTACGCATATCGAGTCGTTTCAACCCTTTCGTTACGGTGGTTAGCTCAATGTGCCGCCTTCGATCGGGATCCCGTTCCAAAAATCGTCTACGAGCAGCTGACACGTGCAAATTGCACGCGATACCGCCGGCTATAGCCGGCGCCCGTCTCCGCGATTGGCATCGTGGCGCTCCTGACGAAAGGGTTAACCTTAACGAACTCGTTACCGATTAATTCGACGATCGTTGTACGTTTCTAGCTGCGTTCCTTTCCTAGTGTCGCACGATTCTTCCCAACTTCCCCGAAAATAAATAATAACCTCGAAACGACGTCTCGCTACGATTTCGCCGTTCCACGACGTCGTCGAACGGATTGCGTCTCTTCGTTCAAATGTAAACGGCCAACTGGGTCGTTGTAAATAAGTCAACCGCGCACCGAAACCCCGTCGAATTACACGGCCAGTTATTTATATTGTTATCATGTCGGCGGCATATCGACTATCGCGTGCGAAAGAAACAGACCCTGTATAAATGTCACGCTCTTGTATTTAATACGTTTGTACATAGCGATTCGTTTTCAATAAATACTCGATGCTTTGACTTTTCCCCGACTAGCTAGATCGTTCCTCGTCTGCAGCCGTCGTTCGCGACGACGCCATTGCGAATTACATCGATCGCACGCTCGATGGATGCATCGAAAGGTAAGGATCGGCGCAAATTATTATCAGGCTTTGGTTTCTAGTGTTCTCGATATTTTTTCTATTTTTTTTTCTGCTCGTAAGAGCTCGCTTTTATTTCTAGTCGCGAGTTTTATTTTGGGTGTTGTTCAAAATAGTTTTAAATTCAAGGATAATCTTTAGAGAATTTTGTTTCGATGCATTGGCACGACTGCTTAGTAATTGCGGATTTTTCTTTAAGGCGATAGAAAACAATTTTTTCTATCTTTTTAATTTCGGCGGAATCCGCAATTACTTGCTCGTCAACGTCGATGTAGTCGATGTACCTGTTGTCAACTGTCCTAACCTAAGTGTGCGAAAAGTGTTGAAGTTTATCAGAAATATGCATAACCTATTCTACGTTTAACGTAATAAATTCATTACTAATCGTTATTAAAGACTTATGATCTTTTTTGCTCGATTTCTCTTTCCCACTATTTTCCAATGTTAAATTTCGTGGACTATACGCTATTTATTTCTTTATTATTATTATTATTTATACAATTACCTACTGGAAAATACTGTATAAATACCTAGTTTTCCTACTATATAGTTAGTTAACTATAAGGATGTAAGGTGCGCAGCAATACAATATTGGTATCTTCATACGTTTAGGAGATATTGCCAAGTTCCTTGGATCGTAGCTACGCGCGATGTTCTTTATCATTTAAGAGCACATGAAACAGTATTCCAGTGCGAAAACGGCCCCAAGACGAAACGCAAGAAAAATTCTTCGTTAATTTCAGCGAGCAGAGGTCGCGCAAGCGCAAAAACGGCTGCCGCGGACGAAGACTGTGATGACTCATTTTTTTTTTTTTTAATCACCGTGTAAGGGATAAAAGAGTAAGACGCGCCTTCGTTTGGTCACTTCTCAAGACGGGAATTCAGCTACGAATTACTGAAACGCAAAGGTAGGTACGTCACTCTATGCCAGGCTTCCTTTTCTTATTCCCGAATACTCTCTTATTTTTGAGCGCCTTTAATTTAAAGTGGCTACACGCTTCACTCACTCGATTCGCCTTTCTTTTTCTCCTTTCGAACCACCCTTTAATTAAGTCGCTCCAATTCATTACCGTGGCACCGACATGGCCTGCCACGAGCCGGTATTACGTTCGCGACGTTACAAACTCCCCCCGAGATTCTCTCGCAAGGTCTTCCTTGTCGCGATATTGCGAAAGTCACGACGAAATCAGTTTCGCTATTTCCAGAAATTACTAGGAACTGTTTCCTAATTCGAGTCTAGGTCCGCATTGTGAACAACAATAACGCGCGATCCGACTAGGGGCTGGTGTCGTTCAGAGATGCGATAAAAACGAACAGTACAGTGTCTATCAGCAATGCCAATGACACTTTCATTTACAAGTCGTGATTGATGTTTGAATCCTGCGAAGCAAACATTAATTTACAAACTACACACAAGGTTGTCTAGTAAAGTCTTTTGTGTTACAATATTACGAGAATCACGACGAAATCAGTTTCGCTATTTCCAGAAACGACTAGGAACTGTTTCCTAATTCGAGTCTAGGCCCGCATTGTGAACAACAATAACGCGCGATCCGACTAGTGGCTGGTGTCGTCCAGAGATGCGATAAATACGAACAGTACCGTGTCTATCAGCAATGCCAATGACACTTTCATTTACAAGTCGTGATTAATGTTTATATCCTAAGAAGCAAACTCTAATTTACAAACTAACCCCAAAATTTGTTCGTAATGTCTTCCGTGTTGCGATATTATGAGAGTCCCGACGATATCAGTTTCACTGTTTCCATAAACGACTAGAAACTGTTCCCTAATTCGATTCTAGGTCCGCATTGTGCAACAATAACGCGTGATTCGACTAAGGGCTAGTTTCGTCCAGGGATGCGATAAATGCGAACAATACCGTGTCTATCAGCAATGTCAATGAGACTTTCATTTACAAGTCGTGATAGATGTCAGTATCTTGCAAAGCAAACTCTAATTTATAAACTAACCTCGAATTTTGTTCGTAATGTCTTCCGTGTTGCGATATTATGAGAGTCACGACTATATCAGTTTCGCTGTTTCCAAAAACGACTAGGAACTGTTCCCTAATTCGATTCTAGGTCTGCATTGTGCAACAATAACGCGCGGTCAGTGTCGTCCAGGTATGCGATAAATATGAACAGTACCGTGACTATCAATCGTGTCAATGACACTTTCATTTACAAGTCGTGATTGATGTTCATATCTCACGAACCGTACTCTAATTTACAAACTCCCGAGGTTTTCTCCTAAGACCTCCCGTATTGCCATATTACGAGAGTCACGTCGATATCAGTTTTACTATGATTTCAGAAATTACAAAGAACTCTTTCTTAATTAGAGTTTTGATCCGCAATGTGCAACAATAACGCACGATCCAACTAGGGGTCAGTGTCGTCCAGGGATGCGATAAACACGAACAATACCGTGTCTATCAACCGCGTCTATCAACCGTGTCAATAACGCTTTCATTTACACACCGTGATTGATGTTCGTATCTCGCGAAGCATACGCTAATTTACTATGCCGAATTATCCTGATCGTTGTATTTGCTCGATTCGATCTCATAGACGATTCTGATTCGAGGATCGCTGCTTTATCCTTTCTTTATTCTCGTTTAATTTTAGCACCGATTTTAACGGTAAGAATAATTCTAACACACAGCGTCTTTCGCGTGCTACGCGTAAGCTATTTAATCATGGTTATAAACCGATATCTGGTCGGTTCCCTGTCGTGTCGTCAATCCGGACGATAAATCATAATTTAATTTTTTTATCGAACGAAACGCGATAATGGCACCTTTCTTGCAAGAACGATAATGGAAACGAATCGTGTTCGCGCTATCCGTTGAGTGATTTTCCACCTTCGTCGGCGAATTGATGACACGCCATACATACGTTGCGTACAATGCTCCTATTATTCGCCGTGCAACATTGATCATAAAAGATCGTTACTTTCCCATCGTCTATCCGTTCTGTCCTCCCATTTTGTCTTTCTTACGTTACCTCTATCGAACTGTTCTGCATTCTGATGGATCACCGCGCGATACGATTCCTTGGCAATTCTTTCGTAAAAGAAAG
Organism: Liostenogaster flavolineata; assembly: GCA_025433975.1. Taxonomy (NCBI): domain Eukaryota; kingdom Metazoa; phylum Arthropoda; class Insecta; order Hymenoptera; family Vespidae; genus Liostenogaster; species Liostenogaster flavolineata. Next base: position 1,957,824 of record JAITYT010000032.1, read on the forward strand.
GAACTTCTCTCTTTCGAAGAAGGAAGGAGTTGAACCGAACGTTTTCAACTTTTCTCTCTCGTTCGACGAACCCACCGATACTTTCGATAATAAACATTTACACTCCGAAAATAGACATTTCGGCCCTTGGATAAAAGACTGGAACTACTCGTAATGCAAGATGGGCCAACTTGGACTAATTGGTCTAAAGTGCACGTGTTATTTATGGTCTACAAAAA
>JAITYT010000032.1:2080346-2096496 GCA_025433975.1 Liostenogaster flavolineata
TATGTGTTAGGTTAGGATCTAACCGTCGAGTTGGCTGAGTATTAAGGACGTGTAAAACTAACAAAAATGAATATGTCCTAACCAAACTTATTTCTGTAGATGCATGAAACGTCGCCTTTAGGAATACGTGCGCATTTGTTTTCAATCGTCTCAATATTCAGACCTGTCTTAACAGCTTGATCAGCTCGAACTTACCGACCAATCCAATAGTATCGTTATGTATTAATCGTCGTTCTTATTATCATCGATAGACATGGCCAGGTAATCGACAGGTCACCATCGCGTTGCTCGAGGTCGCAATCGTGAAAATCCCTAGAAACTGGTAGAATTTTAACCCCTTGGATTATCGTTTAACTCGAAAGAATCCGGACCCAAGCGATGCGCTGAAATGTTCAGGAAAATGACTCGTAATATTCAAATTTAGCCCAAAATTGCCATCACGAGTCAGACTCGTCATATTCGCGTTTGACACGAAACTAGAACCCGAGCCTGACTCGTCCTATTCAACCGAAGCCAAGAATTCTCATCACGCGTCAGACACGTGAAAGTAGTACAAGGGGTTAACGGCTACCGATCGAGACGACGATCGTCGAGAACATGGCGCTCTCGACGTCACAATCGTAACACACCTACCTACAACTCGTTCAGCAGTGGCACATCGCGCACGCACGACTTTCCAACCAGAACAATAAACGTATCGCGGTAACGTCGCTCGACTAGGACGACGACAAAGACCAAGACGACGTCGTACGTTCGTTCGTTCGTTCGTTCGTTTCTCGCCGAGGGCGAGGCTGGATCGCGTTCGAAACGTCGCTCGCGACGATAAGAGCCACCGAGGCCGAGCCGCGACAAATCGCGCTCGCGTGTATCGCGACTGAAACGAGGACCGCGCCACGAGATCTCCCGTTCGCCAGAGGCGAAACGAGAATACGAAGAAACTTCCATCGGTGTTCTTTTCCATTTTTTCTGCCCTTGACACGTTGAGCGCTACGTCAGTCCCTGAGGACTGACAGGAAATTTTTTGTTTTGGTGACGTCAGTTCCTGAGGACTGACAAAGAACCTTACGTCAAGGCGGCGTCAGTCCTTGGGGACTGACAGGAAATTATTTGTTTGGGTGACGTCAGTCCCTGGAGACTGACAAGGATTTATCTGTTTGGGCGACGCCGGTCCCGGAGAACTGACAGTAGACCTTCCGTCAATGCAGTGTCAGTCTCTGAAAACTGACAGTGAACTTTTCGTTTGAGCGTCTTCAGTCTCTGGCAACTGACAGTGGACCTTCCGTCAAGGCGACGTCAGTCCCTGGAGATTCACTATAATCTTTTCGTTTGGGCGACGTCGTTGCCTAAGATTGCCAATATCCAACTTAACACATAAATGTTGTTATTCATTAAGATCGTGTTCCCGATCGCAGTTTCGTTTCTTTAATCATTAATATATTTTGGATACTCTTGATTCGACCTCAACATTGTGCGCCCGTTTGTACACTCTGACTTCGACTTGAGAATCAACTAAACGATGTGTCCTCGTTTTGGCAAAGGACGGCGCCATCGTTTCGTACGCATGATTACGAGTAGTAGGCAAGAGTTAGGCAAGAATGGGCAAGAATAGACAAAACTCCATATACCTGTTGACTATGCAATGGCTATCCAATGGTGTAATGGCGGTGATGGCATCGAGAACGGGACTAGACGCTTCCAGTCGGCGTGCAAATCGCCATATCGTCGTCGCGCGGCAGATCAGCCAAGCTAAATGCGAGCCGATGGTTCCGATCCGTGGAAAATGACTGCCGTCCAATGAGATCGATCGAAGCTGCTTTCGCGGAAGAGATCCTTCGTCGATTTCACGGGAGAAGACGCGCGTCGTGGAACGCCTCCGCGCTTTCGACATTTTTCTATCGATCGAACAGCGAGGTTAAGGCGAATACCAAAGTTATAATTGGCGCGTGCTGGAACTCTAGGAAGATGAAAATGCCACCGAGAGGCGGAGGAAGAATCGTTATCGAACGCGAGCGTCCTGATGAAAGTGGAGGAGAAATTGCGAGAAGCACCATTGTCAGTGATTCTTCCCTCGATTTAATTTTGATCGAATTACATCGTCATTTTTAAATATAATTGCATATTTTTTGTCCTACAAAATCTCAAATCGAACGATATTAGCGCCATCTTTCGTAGCTAAGAGCAACCGTCGAAATTAATGAGCGAATCGTTATCAGACGCAAACGGATTCTGATTTAAGTGCAGGAAATATTGCGATAAGCATTGTCGTTTACGATTCTCCTCTCGATTTAACATTGATAGACTCACGTCAAAGTTTTTAAATACAATTGCACGTTTCCAATCCTCCAAAATCTCAGATCGAACCAGGTTAACGTGATTTTCCGCAGGTACAAGCGACCGCCGAAATTAGTGGGCGAATCGTTATCAGACGCAAACGCGCTTTCAGCGAGATCACGCAAAGAGCGAAGTGCAACCAACCAGTCGAGAGCACGTCGATGCGTCGTTAGAGAAGGACGCGCGTCGCCTCGTCGATAATCAATACAGTTAACGAGAAACCCGCCTTCGCGCGCACTTTACTAATTAACCAGCTGTCGCGGGTTTCAAGATGATATTTGGCGATGCTCTTCTTCCTTCCATCATTCGGGGATTCCTTTTATCTTTCGGGTGGGTGTTCGACGTTCGCGTCTCATCGAGTCTCTTTACCTTCGCTTCCGAGTGCATCGATAAATTTAACAACGACGATCAGAGATTCCCGTTGCGCCGATCGGTTGGAATAAAAATACCTTGGTCAGGACTTTAATTTGATACGTGATTTATTAAAATATAATCCGCCATTTTCTCGATTTACGTACGCTAGCTCTTTTTCGTTCGTCCAACTTCCTCAAGATGGCGCGGTAGCACGCGACACGTCATCGCACTCGACCGAAGCAACGCCATAGTGTTACGAATAAAAAGCTAGAGTCCCGTTCAAACATATTTAGGTAGGTTCGTATTGAAATGTCGGATTTACTTTACACGCGAACGTTTGTCTCTCGGTTTTCGTTACGGTTTCGTTTTCGACATAACCTCGTTTATAGTCGTACCGTCCATCGCCAGAGTCACTATTCAACAAAGAAGATTTTCTTAAAAGCGCTCCATTTTGCTGTTTGTTGTGAAGATCAGAATTTAATAATGATTTTATTAGTTAAAATCTCGTTGGGGAAAGTGCATCGAAGCAAACGGAGAATATTTTGATCGAATAAACAGCTTTTGAAAAATGATATACAGTTTTATGTATTCACTTTAAAATCCGACGTTTTATAAGCACCAATCTAACATTTACTCGATTTTTACATCCCACACGCCAGTGCACCTTCAAACGAGCTACTTAAGCAATGCGATGCCTTTCCCGGTACCGAATAATTACGGTAAGATCATTTCCTGCCATTTCCAATTAAACGTCACCGATAATCGATGTTCGACTACGCGACCAATTTACATCGGCAGCTCGCTAGATACGTATTTAGTAACGAGCGAGCTTTAAGGCAGCGAGCAGTGATCTGTCAGAAACTCAACGAGCCGCATCGCGTTTCTCTAGCGCGCGCCGTTCGATGCGAAATTGATATTACGCGAGAAAACGTTGTCGACGTACGGTACCAGACGCTCCGTCGGATACAGCCCGATGCACAGACACGACACCGATGAATACCGTAAATTGCGTTATCTCGTAGCAACGTCTACGCCATCGACATCGACGCGATCAATCGTTAACATCGGCGAGCCAACACCTCCATTCGCGTACCTTCGTGTCTTTCCACTATTCCCAGAGAAGATCGAGGAAACATTCCGCTCTTATGCACCGATGCAATCGACGTCCTTCCGGCTGCCGTTAAAACTTCCGTCCTACAACTTGCTCGTTCGCGTTACACGATCGAGTTTTACCTTGTCCTCTTCTGTTGTCCACCAGCCGCTCGTCAACGAGACGAACGACCGGCGTTAACGAATCAAAGGGAACGTCTAACTTCGCCGATTTTCTTGTCGACATTAACGCGTTGAGTGGTGCGTCAGTCCCTGGAATTGATAATGGACTTTCTTTTTAAGCGGCATCGGTTACCGGGAACTGAGAATAAGCTTTTCGTTTAGGCAACATTAGTCGTCAGGAACTGACAGTAGGCTTTTCGTTTATACGGCGTCAGTCGTAAAAGATTGACAGCGGGCTTTTCAATCCTAGGAGTTGACAATAGACTTTCCATTTAGACGGTGTCAGTTCCCGTGGACTGACACTGGGTTTTCCGTTTAGGCGGCGTCAGTCGCTAGGAACTGACAGTAAGCTTTTTTTGTTTATACAGCGTCAGTCGCTAAAAACTGACAGTGGGCATCTCGTTTAGGCGGCGTCAGTCACAGGGAACTAACAGTGAACATTCCGTTTAGGCTGTGTCGGTCACTGGAGACTGACAGTAAACCTTCCATTCGGACGTCGTCGTTTCGTGAGACGAGCAGTATGAAGACTAAAAAACAAACGTCGTAATACCTAGAAGTCGCCTTCTTACAGTGCCCAAACCACATTTTCATTCGTTTAATCGAAATTCAAGGGAAACCGTCGTCGCGCCTCAGCGCGGTAACCCGGAAAATTGATCGTTCACCTTCGGAAATATCCAACGAACTCCATCGAATTCTCCTTCTTCTCCTTCCACTTACTCCTCTCCTTCCTTTCGTTTCATTATAAAAACCGATGAAAGAGTCCGTGGTACGACTAAGGCCATCGACGAAATCCTAGCGGAATAACGTGCTTCATCGCGTCTGTCCTCCTCTCGATCGTGAATCGTTCGTGATCCGGCCATCCCCCACCCCTTCCCAGCCCTGCTCGCGTCACTGATCCACCAAACGTTCAGTGGGATAATCGCGGCGCACGATAGACGGATAATTCACTGCTATTTTATTAAAGCGCATTAACCGCGTTTCTCGTTGCGCTTCCGGATTAACGCGTATTTGGCCCGAGAATCGAGAACGCGCTGGCAGAAGCCTGGAGGAGGTAGAATCGATCGACGAAAGCTCGCTCGATGATAATGGATGACCGTGGAGGCACGCGTCGAGAATGTTCGACTCGATCGTTGGTCAGGGGAACGTGGGGCGTTCGGTACGGCCGCGATAACTGACCGCTATCGGACGAAATCTTTCAACGTGCGAATGCGAATTCGTGCACGAACCTACCGCGAATGCCAACGAATCGTTCGATCGGATGGAGCGCGCTTTGATCGTTGACGTCGCGGACGAACGTCGAATATCCCTTGGATCTAGCGATCCGATCGTCGACTCTGTGCCTGAAATCTTGATGGGAGTTGGACTGGTGGAAGTCGTGAATACGAATAAATACGCCTTCATCTTTCCCGTGTCCGTCGATGTCCAGGTCTTGCGGAGGAACGAGTTTCGATAGCGAGTAAAATTAGGGGCAAGCGCGTCGGGACTTCGAGTGGAAAAATTGATGTTTAATCGATCGTGAAACGATCGATGAAAAATTTGATGAATTGTGAGATAACGAACGACATTTAACTACTAATATCGCACTACTAGTAATTTTAAGACCTTTAGGAAATAGAAGGTCCAAAAGAAGTGCCACGAGTCAGACTCGTGCTTATCGTTCGTGGTCAAATTCCTTACCACGAGTCAGACTCGTGGTTGTAGGTCAAGAGGTCAAGCCGAAGTGTTTTCTAGGAACTAGTTTCGATCGCGAATAAAAGTAAAAGCAAGCAAGAGTGGAAAAATCGATGTTTAAGTCAAAAAATTGTAGGAAGAAAAAATCCTCATGGTGGTAGAATCGACTTGGAAACGATTTGCGTTATTTTCCATCCGTTCCTAGACTCCTGTTGCGAATTTAAACGCTAGAAGTCACGGAGAAAGAGAAATAAAGGACGATCGGAGCGATTCTCGTGGTCCATAAGAAAAAAGGATAAGCGCAAGGTGCGACAAGAACGACGCAGGAAGGACGCTAGGATGCGATGTTCCCATAATTGGACGAGGGGTCGGTCGATTACGATCCTATCCTTTCCTTTCGTGTTTTTCAAGGCGGCACACGTAGCCGTCCGCGTGGCACGTACTCCGCGTAGGCACGGAACACCAATCCCCGAAAGCTGCTGAACGCTCGTGCCAAGAAAAGGCAGCTGTAGTTTCTATCTGACGCGGTAGTTTCCTCTTAAGTCGATTAAGCTCTTTTTACTTATCCCGCGAGAACGAGTGGTCGACCGATCGACTAGGAAGCCTTCTTCGCGAGTCTCTCACCGAGTCGACGTATCTTCAACGCTTAAACTGTGAGTTTATAAGAAAATCTCTGTCAGGCCAAACTTTTATAGTAAAGCCAATAATACTTTTTTAACGAAGCGCACTAATGAGATAGAAACTTAGCTCGATGCGGTATTGTATGCAATAATTTCGCTCTTGAGTCGATTAGGCTCTTTTTACTTATCCCACGTGGTCGACCGATCGACTAGGAAGCCTTCCATCTTACCTCGAATCGAGTCTGTTCTTCGTGAGTCGCGAAGTATACAATATCTAGTTAGTGGTCAACTTCGCAACCACTAACAGCGCGAGTCTCTCATCGAGTCGACGTATTTTTAACGCTTAGACTGTGAGTTTATAAGAAAATCTCTGTCAGGCCAAACCTTTATACTAAAGCCAATAATACTTTTTTAACCAAGCGCACTAATGAGATAGAAACTTAGCTCGATGCGGTAGTGTATGCAGTCATTTCGCTCTTGAGTCGACTAGGCCCTTTATACTTACCCCACGTGGACGATAGGTCGACTAGGAAGCCTTTCGCCTTGCGTTGAATCGAGTCTGTTTCAAATGTAAATAATGCTCTAAATTATTATTAATTAATACTCTACTTAAATGTAAATGTTGTCGTTTTTGAATGAAAAAAAATAAGTACGTTTTCGATCTATCAATTAATATTTACCGAATAATATAATCTTTATGGTTGCCGACCATCTCTTCTCGTATATATCGAGCACATACATAGAAATGCAATGGTCGAAGGTGTCAATGATGAAGTTTGTGATATTGTGTGACGGAACTTATACAATATATGTAATCGATTCCGTTGCGTATCACCGTAGATCGTAAAATAAGACAAAATTGTCGCAACGAATGATATTTTTCGGCAAAAAAAATGACAAGAGCTATTTCATCTCTTGATCCTGTTCGCAATCGATTAAAACAAGCGCTATGGCGCTGCTCGGACTTTTTCGATCGTGTTCCTTTGTTTTTCAATGACCCCTGGGACTCGAACGATTAATACGAACTAACGAACGAACAATTGCCATCTTACAGTTTAACAAATTTGAAAGAAAAATCGAAGATTGGTAAGAACTGGGTGAAAAAAGACGATCATCGGTCGGTAAAGTGTCGACGAATTGATCCATCAACGATTGAAAGAGAAAGTACACGAGGCGCGACCCCGACTGGTCTGCTAAGTTCACGAAAGGCGACATTTATTATTCGCTTTCTCTCCTTTTTTTCGGCTCTTTTCGTGCTAATAACGACTCTCGCATTTCGCACCGGCGCCGAACCAGCGACGCTTTCAACCGTTCGCGTATTATTATCCGGTAGCATTTCCCTCGGGCGCGGACGTCAGGCTCGTTTTACTTTCGATTTTACAGCGTGCTAAGCCTCGGTCCCCCGAGAATAAAGGCAACCTTCTCAAAGGCACTCGTAGGAGCGAGCAGAGAGAGAGAGAAAGTAAAAGAGCAAAGAGTCTGTAAAGATGTGTGTTCAATTCCTAGTTAGGATAATAAAAAGTAACTTAACAAAAAAAAGAATATTATAATAATTAAAAAAACTCGTTACAAGCGTAAGCGTGTAAGTATTGCATCGCGAGATTGTTTTTCTTTTTAACATTGTGTCGGACGGCCTGGAAAGTTCAATGGGTTGGTCAATGCTTCCCTATCGTTTAGGAAAAGATGAAGGACTCGAATTCACGGATTCGACCGTACCTAGGCGGGTTATAATATTATATTGGTGCGTATGAAATGTCGGATTTTTTCTTACACGTGATCGTTTGTCTCTCTATTTTCGTTTTGCTTTCGTTTCTGGCATAGTCACGTTTCAACACAGAAGATCTTCTCAAGAGCGTTCCATTTTGTTATTTGTCTTGAATTTCGTAAGGACACGAATTCGGCCGATATTCGTGTAATTTTTTTATACATGTATAAACTCGGCCATAATGCTGCACGATCTGCGCGCGATATGAACCAGGCGTTTGAGGAGAATACCGTTAGCGATCGAAAAGTGCGGCGTTGCTTTGAGAAATTTCGGACTGGTAATTTTCCCTTAGAAAATTAACCGCGCGGAAAACCCAAAATATGCGTGAAAAATGTCGTACGAAACAATCGCGAAATTAGACGAATTAAAATATGAAATTTTGCAGCACCGAGCTTATTCACTGGATCTCTCGCCAGCCGACTTTCATTTTTTAAATATATGGAACAATTTTTACGGGCTAAACGGTATGAAAACGAGGACAGTCTGAAAAATGTCTTTAAGACAGGCATCTGTGCGTTAAAATCTCGTTGAGAAAAATGTATCGAAGCAAACGGAGCATATTTTGATGAAATAAACAGCTTTTGAAAAAAGATATGCAGTTTTATGTGTTCGCTTTAAAATCCGACGTTTCATAGGCACCAGCCTAATATCGGGTTGGCAACTAAGTGATCGCGGATTTTGCCTGACAATCTAACGGCAAAATCCGCAATCATTTAATTGCCAAGCCATTATTTCAACCTTGATGCAACCGTCGCAACAAGTCTGAGTTGCCTTCGTCATCCTTTTTCCAGTGGTTCGGCCCGCGCTCTCATGAAGCCGCTACTCACCCGGAAAGATGAAGAACGATCGTCTACCGATAGTCCTTAGGATCTGCGTCTCGTTGGCTCTGCTAAGGATCCATGCTCGATCGCTCGACATACGTGAGTATAACTATCGATAATTGCGATCGATAATTACGATGGAGGCTTGGCGATCGCTCGCGATCGAGAACGTCGATACGTTCTTCCCTGGCTTTCGAGAAATAATCGATAGATCGAAATTCTCCTGGCGAGGAAGAGACGCAAATCGCTGGAGTGCTTCGTGCCGTGTTTATCGCGGCGCGCCTCCAGGCTCGCGATTTAACGCGTTTTCCGGGCAAGTTGCTCGATCGTAAAACGGTGCTTTTGCCGCGGAGGCTCCAGCGTACGTCGTAAAGGGATCATCGAGGAGATTCACCGCCACGAGGCGGCGATTAGATCGCGAAGAGAAGAAGCGGATAAATCGAGGGGTACGAGAGAGCATGAAGTTAAGTCGGTCGTCGTGTTCTTTCGTTTCTTTTTTTTTTTTTGAAGGAAATTTGTCGCAATTGCAGGCTGCGAAATGGAGGTTTTCCGGAGAAAGATTTTCAGATCTCCATTTTTCCCCCTCCCTCGAAGCGATGTCGATCGTGATATTGTTTTTTTGGAGGAAATTTGTCGGTGTTGCAGACTAGGAAAATGCGGGTTTTCCGGAGACAAATTTTAAGATCTCCATTTTTTCCTCTTTTCTTCTTTTTTTACACTCGAGAAGAAGCGGGTAGAGCGAAGTCGGTTGTGATATTTTAATTTATTCATTCTTTTTTCTTAAGAAAATTTGTCGGTATTACAGACTACGGAAATGCGGGTTTTCCGGGAGAAAATCCCAAGATCTCCATTCTGTTTTCTTTTCTTTCTTCTATCTTCTTTCGCACTCGACTTATTCTCTCCCTTAAGCGTCGTAACTTCGATTCGCTTCCTCTTTTTGGCATCCGCCGAAAACGTCAAATTTTTCATCGGAAGCGATCGAGGAAAAGTGGGTAAATCGAAGCGTACGAGAGACCACGAAGCGAAGTCACTTGCGATATTTCCTTTGGAGAAAATTTGTCGATATTGCGAGCAACAGAAATGCAGTTTTTCCAGGTAGGAGAGGGGGGGGAGAAAAATCCCGAACTCTTCCTTTTTCCAACCTTTTCTTCCTTCTCTCTCTCTCTCTCTCTCTCTCTCATACACACATCAACGTCGTAACTTCATTCCTCCTTTCTCCTTTCTTCCCTTCTCCTCTAAGCAGTCGCCGTAAACGTCAAATTTTTCATCGGAATCTGTCGAAGAAGAACTGGGTAAATCGAGGCGTACGAGGCGGCTGTGATATAATATTGGGTTGGGGAAAAAGTATTACATTTGTATGCTCGGACGTCTTTAGGGTCGCATATCTGAAAGAATCCATCGCATCCTATTGTACCAAGCGGCGTTTGAAAGGTTACGTTTCAGAGCATATTTAAAAAGAAAAGTTATTAAAATTGGTGGATCCCTCAATGGTTTCAAATTGACGTCGAAAGAAGACTGCGAAAATCACCCGTCTCTGTTAATCGCCAAAAAAAAACCAGGAATTCTACGCCAATGGAACAATGGTTCCACCCCAAAAATGGCGAAAACTTACAGATCAAAATGGAACACACGTACTCGGTTCGACGAAGTTCGTTCAAACGTAAGAAAAATGTTGTGCGAAATTTAATGCTAAAATCCGCGATACTTTTTCCCCAGCCCGATATTTTCTCTCCTTTGGAGCAAAATTTGTCGGCATTACTGGCTACAACAATGCAGCTTCTCCGAAGGGGCAAAATCCCGAGTTCTCACCCTATTTCTTTCCTCGTCGTAACTTTATCCCCCCTCCGCCCCCCGCGGCTTCCGTTCTTCCTCTCCTTTTCTCCACGGCACTCGACCGCAAACGTCAAATTTTTCATCGCAAGCAAGCGGACGATTCTCCAGTTTTTATTTTTCCACGAAAGACGATGAGAGGGCTGGTGAGGGGAGGGGGGAGGGGATGAGAGAGAGGGCGGCCGCGCCATCGCTCGTGAAGTAATGACTCGCCGTTCCGTAGCTCGCCCGAGGGATCAATTATTTCGAATCTAACGCGACGGGATAAATTTCATCTCGCGAAAGCCAGTTTCGCCTCCTTCCTTCGTTGTAAACGCGTGGAACGCGTCTACCAGTCGATCGTCCTCCTACTCGGATAAGTCGCGTCGTTGACGCGTCAGTCATCGGTGACTGACACTTGGCCTTCCCGTTCATACCGTGTCGGTCATTGCCGACTGACGGGGATCGCTCCGTCCGGGCCGCGTCGGTCATCGGCGAGTGACACTTGAGCCTTCGTTCCGAGCGCGTCAGTCATCGGTGACTGACAGTGCGATGCCGACTTTGGTTTCTTAATTAAATAAGTTAATAAATATGCGTGACAATGAGCGTGTTGACGCGTTGACTGCCGCGTCACCCATATTTGGGTGACACGTAACTGTTTCAAAAATTAGTAACTGTTCCATACTTTGCCATCGATCTTACCTTCTTACGTAGGACGTATATATCTAAGGAAAAATTTAAATCTAATTTATTTTTCAATATTTTAACAGTCAAAGTGTCAAACACAATAGATACGTTCCGTTTTATACAAATTCGTGTTGTAAGAGTCACTTAGATTGTACAAATACGTGAGCCGTTCGCAGCCCAAAGCGATCAACTCACTCGTTATACTTATAATAGTTTTGTTTAATAATCAGGCTTAGGACACGACAATCTTAGGCGACAACAATTTTAATGGCCATTGAATAATAAATGTTTTCCTTTTCACGAGAAATGTATACAAATTTAGTCGAATTTTTGATCATTTTGGCTAACACGCGGCTCTCGTACAGTTTACTTACGCATTGACAAAGATGCAAAATAAATATTTAACACGTAAGAGTTAAAATATTTTTCGTTTCTCTTCGAAACGAAGAAACGTCGAAATTAAAAATGTTTTCTTATTCATTTTGCGTCAAATGAAAGAAACAATCACACTTTTTTTGACATTTATTCACCGTCGGAGCTATCAGTCTCATTCTTTTACGGTGTTATACGAGCCTCGTTTAGGGAAGAGAACGTAAGAGATCGCAGGGAATGTCGAGCTCGCATCCAAATTGAGGAATGGAAGATACGAGATGTACTTCTGAATTCCATTTCGCGTACCTTTACGAGAACGAAATGTATAACGAACGAAATTTTAATGAATATCGTACGAAAGAAATCATTAGCAATGCATTCGTTAAGTTTGTGTTTCAATTTTAAATAAAACATCACGAGTAATAAAGTTACTTTAATTAATGCATGCGCAATTTCACGTGGTCTGAAAGTGCACGGAGACCACCGAAGCTCTCGTGCAGCTCGCCTCGCAGCAATACGTACGGAATGCCGGGAATTTAAAGTCCTCGTATAGGCATGGCCGCGCGACGCGTGTATAAACAGCGAATTAAAGACGGAGGAACGAGTTAAAACCGTATGCAATCGCGACCTATCGTCCGCTTTATCCAATAGAATTTTAATATTATATTACGTTATATTATCGTATATTAGGCCGGGGGGAAAGTACCGCGCATTTTAGCGGTAAATTTCACGCGACATTTCTCTTACGTTTGAACGAACTTTATCGAACCAAGTGTGTTCCATTTCGATCTATAACTTTTTGCCATTTCTGGGGTAGAACCGAGACAGGTGATTTTCTCGGTCTTCTTTTGACGTCAATTTTAAATCATCGAGAGAATTTAACAGAGACCGAAACAAATGGTAATCCCAGGCTGCTAAATCCGGGCTATATGATGGATGCATCGAAACTTCCCAGCCGAGCTCTCTCAGTTTTTGCAAGGTCGTCGAAGTTGTACGTGGCCTGGCGTTATCATGGTGAAAGACGATTCCCTTTCTATTGGCCGATTCTGGCCGTTTTTCCTCGATCGCTTGCTTCGATCGTGTTAGTCGTTGACAGCAGAGACTCGAATCAATCGTTTGACCAGCGGGCAAGACTTCGTAATACACGATTCCCTTCCAATCCCACCAAATACTCGGCATTAACTTATTTGGCGTCAATCCGGGCTTTGCAGTCGTTCGTGGGTGTACATCTCGCTTTGGCCACTGATAGATATAAAATTAACTACTTATTCTATATCCCTTTATTCTTTTCTGCAATTAATTCTTAAAACAACCTTTCTATTCAACGATTCGTATACTGAGTAGTCCCACACTTCTTCCTAATCCTAGATGCCGTATAATGAAGTACTCCTAGTTCCCTACAAATAGCGCTTCTTATAGATATGGTGTAGGGACCAGTACAATAAATAGCTAAAAGAACATAGAGAACACTAACCTAGTCGTGCTAAACTGGGGAATAGCATGCCCACCTGACAACTCGGATGACAGGGGTTCGATTCCTCGTAAGTGAGCCCACAGCGAAGAAAAAATAATAGTACACGTTCCCGACACCAGAGGGACACTCCCTCCCTTTTCATCGGCCAACAATGGCGTAGGGTTCGGCACTATATATAGCTAAATAGCATAGAGAACACTAACCTAGTCGTGCTAAACTGGGGAATAGCATGCCCGCCTGACAACTCGGGGGACCAGAGTTCGATTCCCCGTGTGTAGGCCCACAGCGAAGAAAAGATAATAGTACGCGTTCCCCAACACCAGAGGGCACTACTACTCCCTTTCTTTTCATCGGCCAATATGGAGATGTACGTATACCCTCCTAACAGCCACGATCTTTTTCGAATAGCATTCTGATATTTAATCCATTTTTCGTCACACGAGATCAATCTTTTCAAAAATGGCTCGATGGTTTAGTTTCTTCAATCTGTATTTAGGTGTCGATTTTCTACGATTCCTCTCACGATTTCGTCAACATTTTCCACGATTGACCGACCAAAGCGGCGTGCATTTTTAACGTCAGAATCTCCAGAACGAAACCGAGCGAACCATCCACGGACCATTTACGGTTGATTTTGACCGTACCATGACCGTAAACAGTGGAAACTTTTGCACGAGCCTGAGTCGCGTTATCACCTTGATCGAGTTCGATGCCGTGGCGAATTCGTAGCAGAACGTTATCCGTCTCCGATAAAACTGTCCCATTCGCCTGCAACTTCTTCGGCGAACTTTTTTTTCTTCGCGCGATTAAGGCGCGCCGAGCCACGCGAACTCGCTCGAAATCGCCCAAAAGTACTTAAAGAGACTTTCCGAGATTATCGATGTCACAGTCGTTGCCGTCGTCGTCGTCGTCCTGTCACGATAAAGAGTCATATCTCTTTCTCCGCTTCTTTCTCTCTCCCTTCCTCTATTCCTTTTTGTCCGCCTCTTCTTTCGTTGTTACTCTCACTCCCATCGATCCGTCTGTGCATCTTCCACGCGTCTCTTTCCTTTCTTTTCGTTACGGTAGCTTCCCATCGTAAAACGCATTTTCTCGGGTAATCGTGACCTTTTCCGTTCGAGATCCAAGTTGAATAAACTCCTTCCCTCGCGAATTCTATTTTTTTTACGTTATCGACGATTAAAACCAGCCATCGTCGTATAGCGGTACAAAGTCGATCGAAAATTCTCGACCATCTTCGATTTTGATCAAAATTAGTATGTCACAGTCTTCGAGTTACAGTTGGAATTACCGAAAATTAAATGCCGGATGCCGACGTTCAACGAAATTGTTTAATTTATCAAATTTGGTTCGCCACTATTACGAAATACCCAGGATATAAATCCAAAGTTGAATTAAAGCAAAGCCGAAGTCGAAATTACTGAAATGAAAATGGATGTTCCAAACCATCTTTGATTTTGACTAAAATTGAGATGTTACAGTCTTCAAGGCTGTCGATTGCAAATCCAAAATTGAAATTAGCGAAAACCAAATAACGGATGTTCAGCGAAATTATTAAATTAATCAAATTTGCTATACCGTTCTTACCGAACTCTAGAACTTAAATCCAAGGTCAAAATTACTGAAATGAAAATGGCTGTTTCGAAGGATCATCGATTTTGATCAGAATTGGTCTGCTACGATCTTCAAGGCAGTTGGTTGCAAATCCAAAGTTGAAATTACCGAAAACCAATGTCCGATGTCAACGTTCGATACTTAAAATACAAAACTGAAGTCGAAATTACTGGAATAAAAATGGCAATTCCAAGATGGCGGACGCTAACGTGAAAAAGGCGTAGTACGTGTACAAAAAGAAGTATACGCATGTTTGAAAGATCGCCTGTTGCAAATCTCAATGAAAAAGTTCCATGTCGCGTAGTCCAAATTTCTAAACTCGAAACTTCGTTTCCCGATTTGTCCCTAACTTCTGCCGTTTTGTTCCACCGTACGCGTCTCGAAAATATTCGTAAACTCAACCCGGACATCGACCAGCGCTCGACAATCGTCGCGAACGAAATCCAAGCGGCCGCCTTCGGTCTCGTAAAAACGTTCTTCGACCTTGTTACGTTAACTTCGGCGATAAAAGTCTATCGCGATCCTAGCGGATAACTCGCATCGCGGAAACGTTCTCGTTCCATCTCCGACAAAAGTGATCCATAGCGGCCGAGAGAAGGAAAAATCTTTCTCGTATCTTTCGGTCGACTCACTTGACGAGCCATCGAAACGTACCGCGCGCGTTTTTCAAAGTCTCCCGTCGCGATACAACGAGGAAGCCTCAACCTAAGAAGGAAAAAGAAACGAAGGAAGCAACGAACGAACGTACGTCGCCGGCAATGGAGAAAGGAGACAGCGAAATACCCATTCACCCTCGAAGAGTCACGTAGAAGAGCCGACGTAACTGCCCTTTCGTTCTCCTCGTTCTAACGCCATTACGAGTACCAGGTGGGTAGGTGGGGAGACGGAGGTGGGGGGAGAAGGTGAGATTAACGAGGTAGGAGTCACCATCACCCGTTAGGGTGAAACGGCGCTTGGGAGGACGACTCCGACCCTCTCAAAAGGAAAACTCCGACTCGATGCGCCGTGCGACCCGCGAGGTGGCGAAGGTGTTACTGGAAAGTGGCCGAATGGGCTTGGGGGTCGCGAGAGGGTGGGGAGAGGGGGAAGGGGAAAAGTCGCATCGACGCGGCATCGTCGCGACCTTTTGCCTCGCGTCAAGGGGATCCGCTCGTACTCCACGTTTTCCTCGTTATAGTAAATGGTCTGTCTTCGTGGTTGAGCAAACAGCTACGCAAAGATAAACGGAGGCACCGAGTGCACTCGTCCGCGTCGTCTCGAGATGCCACTCGAGCTCGACTCGCGACCCTTGCCCGGTGTGTCCACCGTTTTTCCCCTCCCGTTGCGCCCTCGAGCCAGTGGAACTCACCCCCCCCCCCTG
>JAITYT010000032.1:2102732-2113183 GCA_025433975.1 Liostenogaster flavolineata
TGTTCCGGCCGTACATCAACTGAATTTATATTATAAGAGGAATTTTAAAAAACGATATACATTATTTCATCGCATTTCTCAACTTTTTGTTTTACGGAGTTAATCGATGTGTGCACTGAGCGGCTCATAGGTTTTTATTAGTCGACTATTTTATTATATATTATACATTATATAAATTATATATATTATATAGTATATATTATACGTTGTATATTATTTTCTTGGATAAATCAACGTCCGTTTCGTATGATCAGGTTTACGAAGATGACAATACGATTAGCATTAACACGTTCATTGCACAGCAATTCATGCTTGTCTCTCATGGACGACTACTTTAAGAGCTAAAGCGAACAATTTCTATAATTTTGATCTTCAACTATATGGAAACTTTTTCTAGTTACTAAACGAATTAAATCGTTGGTGGTTCGCACGATCCGATAGGACGTATCAGTGCTGAGCCACCGGTGGTACACGCCGGAGTGAACGTGTTAAAGCGCGAAAAGGGGCGAAATTAACATGGCGAACGACCAATGGTGGACAAATTCCAACGACTTTTAGAACGCGTGCGTATTTCGATTCGATGAGAAGTCGAGAGCAACCGAAGGGACGACGATGGACGCCGTTGATCGACGATGACGCATCGGACCAGTACGAGGAAAGAAATTTGCATTGAAAGAGAGAAGGGCACTCGGTAGGCGTAGAAAACAACGCATTCGAGTAGAGAACGTAAACGCGATCAGATTTTTTAATAAGATCGTGGCTTCGATTTACTCGTCGTGACGCAAATTGGATCTATCGAGACACGTTTTACGTCATGTTCACAATGCGACGTCCACCTGTCAATAACCGTCTCGAGCTCTCGAGAGCCTCGTTAATTAACGTTAAAGCAGGGAATACAATGAAAGGAACGAAGGACGACCGTCCAAGCGAGTCGCCTGCGCGTTGTTGTCGTCAGGCCATTAAAAAAAAAACAGCGTTTACGAGGAGTAGGAGACTTTTAAAGAACGAGTCGAGGAATAGTGGAAACGTCGGACCGAGCGAGACACGAGAATTTAGGTTAGCCCAGATGTCGCTGCGTTCGATCTTAAGAGATCTCTTCGATCTAGAAATTTTAGATGGCCAATTCTCAGAACCGAGGTCATTTTTTCTTATTAATGTAGTTAGACCAACGGTGGTGAACTAATGAGAGCGCGCGCGCGCGAGAGAGAGAGAGAGAGAGAGAGAGTACACCGGGAATACGCGAACCCTTCGCTGAAAACTCGTTAAAAAGCACAGTTCGCCTCATTTGCACTCCTTTAGTCCGAGAACACGACACAGTACGCGAACTTTCTTAACGCGCTGACTCCGACCAACTCGGGAACACTGTGAGATGAGTTTTATCGCAGTTGCGCAACGATACGAACCAGTCGGAATATTCCTATCGTCGTCGTTTTGCTCTCTGAAATCTGGCGCACCAATGGATATCCGTACGAAAATACTCGGAAGATTAGGATCGGGTCACTGGGTTCGTCTAATCTGTCCTAAAGATCGAAACATTCGCTAAGATGGTTCTTAGTGGATGTGCCTTATTTTTGTGCCAGGATAAAGAATAAAACGTGGATATCTCTAAACTCTGGCGCTTCGGCGTGAAACTAACGCGATGTCGTTTTGGTTTCCAGAATCCAGCGCGCCATAGTTTTCGTCTTTTGAATCTGGCGTCAATCGAAACCTGTACAAAAATACGTGGAAGATGAGGATCAAGTCGCCATTGATCGGGTCACTAGGTCGGGTCATTGGGATCAGGTCATTTTAGCACCAGGATAAAGACCAAAACGTGGATGTCCCTAAACTCTGACGCTTTGGCGTAAAACTAGCGCGCTGTCATTTTGATTACTAGAATCTAGCGTAGTAGTTTGATTTTCAGAATCCAGCGCGCCATAGTTTTCGTCTTTAGAATCTGGCGTCAATCGAAACCTGTACGGAAATACGTGGAAGATTAGGATTAAGCTGCCATTGATCAGGTCACTAGGTCAGATAATTTTAACGCCAGGATAAAGACCAAAATGTGGATATCCCTAAATTATGTCGCTTTGGCGTAAAACTAGCGCGCTGTCATTTTGATCTCTAGAATCTAGCGCAGTAGTTTTGGTCTTTAGAATCTGGTGCCAATCGAAACCTGTACGAAAATACGTGGAAGATTAAGATCAAGTCGCCATTGGTCAGGTTACTAAGACCAGGTAATTTTAGCGCCAGAATAACACGAAAACACGAATATCACAAAACTCTGGAGTTTCAGTGTGAAACAAGTACGCTGTCGTTTTGGTCTCTAGAATCTTGCGTCAATGAAAACCTGTACAAAAATACACGGAGGAGTAAGACCAGGTCGCCATTGATCAGATCGTTAGGATCAGGTCATTTTTGCGCCAGGATAAAGACCAAAACGTGGATATCCCTAAACTCTGGCATTTCAGCGTCAAACAAGCGCGCTATCGTTTTGGTCTCTAGAATCTAGCACCACTCGAAACCTGTACAAAAATCCATGGAAGATTAGGATCGGATCATCAGCGGTCATCTGCTGTCTCCTAAAAATCGAAACACTCGCAAAGAACTAGGATACGCCATATTTTTACGCCGGGATAAAGAGCAAAACGTGGATATCCCTAAACTCTGGCGCTTCGGCGTGAAACGAGTGCGCGTATCGCTCGAGGCAACGTCGATGTCGTTATTTATAGCGTCCCTCGATATTTTCGACGCTATCTCCGGCAGATACGTCTTTCCTCCGTACGCCGGTGTGCATACCGATCGCGAGATAGACGCTTTCAAAAAATCAGGAATCCCTCGCAAGGGTTTTCCATCCTCGGGTGCTGTTCTCTCTTGCTGTATGACTTACGGTCTTATTTGCGATTCGAAAAACGTTTCGTGTACACGCCATTTTTCCAGGAGTCGTCCGACATCGGCTATCTCGTCGTACTACTCGTGTTTTCATGACACGCGGAAGAAAGAATCGTTGGATAAGAATTTAGCCAAAGCGCGATCGCTGCCTTTGAGCTCGTTTTGAAAGAAAAGCCTTGCAAATCTTTTGTATATACCGCTAGGTTAACACGCGTGACGCTCGCTTTGAAATAGGTCATGGACGACAAGAGCAACTTTGTTTTTCTTGTTAATTATTTAATTCTTGAATAATTTTCAGTAGATTTCGAACTTATTCAGAATTATTATTTAGAATAGAAAATTATTAAATAAATTATTATTATTTATATACAATTATTTTTTTCTTTATTTATTATACTAAGGATGTAGGTAGGTCATAGCCGTCATTTGCACCTACGACCCCAAATATCGAACATCTCACCGTTCTACTCGTGTTTCCACGACACGCGGAACAAAAGAACCGTTGGTTGGATGAAAATTTAGACAAAGCACGTATTCGTTGCAGATTTCAAACTCACGTAATAAAATTGTTACTTGAAATATAAATTATTTAAAAATTATTACTTTTGTATACAATTGTTATTTTTTTCTTTATTTATAATACTAAAGATGTAGGTCGGTCATAGCCGCAATTTGCACCTACGATCCCAAGTAACAAAGACCGATAATCGATTCGATCGAAGGATTTCTCATCGTGATCAAAATCGCGCCCGACGGAGCCATTTCCGGTTACGATTCTCCATCGACGCGCGTACGCGTATCGTTCGATGCGAAAGCAAACGAGAATGCAAAAACAGTCGTCCTACTTTTTTCGGAGGAACGCCAGCGAACGTTTCACAAGTTCGCGATTCATGGCTGTACGGAACACTGGACTCGACGTAATTTTATCCTCGTATTTCGTTGTGCTCGCGCTGTGTCGCACGAATCCACGCTTCGCGGGAAATAGTGCGCGATAGGACGGGACTGCGAAGGACGGTCGCGAGAACGAATTGGCAAAATTACGGCTTACGATGGCGCGAATTCGTAAGGCTCGGAACGTCTCGAAGAAAAGCAGCGTATTGTAGCTTCTCGCTTGGTACGATTCAAACGAGATTAGTCGCGTATCCAACATATACGAATCGTATAATATCGCAATAATAATAAATTTATATAAATATATATATATACAAATCAAGGATTACCAAGGAGTCGTGAGACATTTGGCGGAGGTTTGACAGTGTGCGAGACGTTAATTGACGGCTACAATATTGATTTACATTTGTAAATATTTCGACGTGTCTCTTCACGAATTAACACGATTCGAAAAATATTCGAACTGTTAAGACAACTAAAAATGGTTAAGATCGTAATGGACCACGTATTTGATTTAAAGTGAGAAGTTTGATGGTAACGTTAATTCCTGTAATCGAATTCAAAAGTAATTGATTTATAATTAACGAATATAATTAGGATTATTTTTTTACATTTTTGGTTCATTAATTTTATCAGGGAAAGTGTATCAGCAAAATAAGATACGTACAGGATGTGTAAATAAAAACATAAGTATTTATTGGGACAATGGCAGGCTCTCAAAAACTTTACGACTTGTACCTTTTGGCAGCTGAACAAAATAAGAAAAAACGAAGCGACGAGTAAATTCTTTGATAACTAAAAAGAATATTATTTATTCGATTAAGATTTAAAAAATTCAGAAAAGGATTTCGACCAGTGCAAAGTGTTAATACCTTTCAAAAGAGAAATTTCTCTCTACTTCGCCATAATCTGGTAAATAATTTCACTTGAAAGATGCAAAATATTTGATATGTTCAAAATCATTATCATTTTATTATTATTGTTGTTGTTATTATATTATATTATATTTTTAAAGCGATTCAACGAGAAACCTTAAAATATGGCGGCTACGGTCGTCAAATTTTCAATCGGACGCCCCAAACCGTAACGCGTCAATTTTATTTTTACGCATTGTATCGAAAAACTCATAAATTTGCAGGAAAATAAGGCATTTCGTTCTATCCCCTTCAATCTTGTATTCTCATTAGACGCTGAAGGACATTCGAATATTACCGCAAGATAAGAACTTCTTTAATTTTAGTTATTACTTTTCTTCCGATCGTTTTTCCTTTTCTCTCTCTCTTTTTTTAAAGAGGAAACGTTCACGATGACTCGAGTAAGAGGGACTGAGAAGGAAAATTTGTTTCTCTATATACGCAACGCTCGAGCACGATCGTGACGCGAACGTTTCTAATCCGCGTTCGATCGTTAGTTTTAACGAGCGTCCAGAAAACGAGATCCTATCGCGAATCGTTATTTATTGTACCATCGACAACATGACTCTGTCTCGGCCAGAATTGATTCTGTTCTGGTCCGTGGCTGATAATTACACGGAATGGAACGAAACGGCGCAGCGGATACAACGGAACAAGAGGTCAAGTTTCAACATTTCCACGTAACACCGGAGTATTGTGTAATAACGTCCCTGTTTTCGCGTACTTGTCGAATTTATCGAACTTTAGGCGCTTAGGAGCGGCAGTTTAGGCACCGGTAACCTCCCAGAGTTTATCCAAATTCTCGTTAAAATACGCTCTGCGTTATTACGCCTTTCCGTGCTGATAATTACACAGAATGAAAGAAAGCAACAGCGGATACAACAAAACAAGGGGCACTATATTATTGTGCTGTAGTGTTGTGTAATAACGTTTTTAATTAGGTTCAATGAGAACGTTAATAATAATACTATTATTAATATTATTTATATATAAATATATATATAATTATAATTAAAAATAATACTAGTTATTAACAATTATCGTGTAACAATGTCCCTGTTTTCACGTACTTGTCGAATCTGTCGAACTTTACGCGTTTAAAAGTTTCTTAAAAAAAAAACCGAAGGATTATCCGCGAGGGTAACATATCACATCGGCTGATAAGTTCCCGGTCTGAAAATAATGCCCGGTAATGGAAAATAAAGCCTATACGTTCCTTTGGTATCTTTAGAGTGTCGGCTATCACTTGCATCTTCGCTTTACGATTTGTCAAGACCATTTTGTGGACTTTTTTGATGTTTTCTGATGTAACCATCTCTTTTGCAGCAAACCAGTCAACAATGGTCGATTTTCCTGCTGCAGAGTTCGGATAACACTTATTAAATGAAGCTTTCGTTTCAACGGTGTTTTTTCCCATCAAAAAGCAATGTTTTATCGACACATGAAACTCACTGTAATTTTTGTACAAAACGACAGATCGTCATAAAAAATTTTACAGCTATCTTTTGAAGGCTAGTACTTTCTAAAAAAATATTAATTTTGCATTTGTAGCGCCATCTGTCTGTCGGACCGGAAACTTATCAGCCGACGTGTTAGTAAATTCGGTAGGCAATTTAGAGTCAACGATTGGAACGTACAGAAAAACGATTTCCGTGAGGTTAAAAATTGTCAAACATCTAAATGACTTCGTTGAATCGTATTTAATTAACCATAATTCGTAAAATTAACAGCGACGTATCTCGAGTCAGTTCGAGCTGTTTAAATTCAAACGACGACGATGAAAATTGTTTCGAAACGAGTATCGGCCTTGCGAGGAATTCTATTGTAGTTCGCGTAACGTAGAAGCACGCCGGTCTTTAACTTTACGAGGTTCTTCCGAGTCGCTCGTTACGATAAACACGCCGTTACGATGGACGCTTCGGAAGTCAGCCCGGAGACACTTCCGCTTTAATATTCCGGTAAAGCGGTCTGAAATGTATTCGTGACTGACACAGCAGCTCGTTAAAAGATTCTCGCGTGGAAATAATTTTTATTTAAATTGTAGTATCAGTTTTTCAATAATACTAAAAATCGAGCTTAAATGACGCAACGATGGGATATGTAGAAAAATTCTTCGTGACTACCACAAACTCGTCAAACGTCGTCGATTGTGTTAGACAGTCAGAAAAAAAAGAAGTGGAAAAGGGAAAATTTTAATATCCGTTAGAAAAACCCAAAGATTCTTCATTTACCAAATTTGGAAAAAGATAACCCCCAATTTAAAAAGTAGAATCGAAGATCACAAAGGCAGTGTTCCAACTTGGAACTTTGTTCGATACGAATGGGAATAACTTTAGTTAAGAATCGATCGCACGACATTCCAATTACGTTCGAGTATATTTTCCTACGATTTCTCTCGACGTACGAAATTCACCTGTCCAACAGATCGATAAAGAATACATAAGCGTCTCCGCGTATCTTTAGAAAGAAACTTATGGTCTCCGTGTCATTCCAGAGAAATCGAACGATCGATTTCCTATTGATTCTAATTCGTTGTTCGTTACGTGTGCAAATTAATTCTAGGCCTTTCGTAGCCAATTTTGATATCAATTTAGAGAAAGAAACAAATACGGACCTGATCTTCAAAGCGGTCTCCTTCCCTTTGTAAACATTTCGGGCATCTCTAGAGTGCTTCTCGGATTCCACGTCGGTGGATCTCTGCCATCCAACGATGGTGTTAGAGATCGGAATAGATGGTAATTCGAAGGGGTCGAGTCCGAAGAATATGCCGCACGAGGGAGAATTTCCCAACCTGAATCCTAGACGGTATTCAGGGTCTTTTTGCTGAATGGGGCCGAGCGTTATCCAACAGCAGTATCGCCGTCCTACTCCCTCTCTCTCCTCCCTCACTTCTTCTGCCAATAAACGACCTTTTTCTTTCAAGTGCGTTAATTACACAGATCAGCTGTTCTTGGTGTAGCTCGGTAGCAACGACCTAATCAGGTCGGAGCATCTCACAGTGGATTACGTCCCTGTGATCCCACCGAAGGCACGACGACGACATCCTTTCCGCGCGAATGTTTGGCTTTGCGGTGGTACTCCTTGATGGCCCGTCTGCTTTTCTCCTCTTAGGGTTATCGTGCGGTAGCCACTTTTCATCGAGGGTAACGATTTTGTACGGAGTCTAGTTTCTTCACTCCTGGAGACCAAACGGGCATCGGTATCGTGGCTTGCGCTTTTGTTCTGGCGAGTTAGCTCACGAGGGAACCATCGAGACTCCTTGGGAATCCTCGCGACTTTCCGTAAACATTGGGAAATGGCTTCGAGTGCATTCGCGAGTTGCGCGTAAGTTTGGTTAAGATTCTCGTCGAAAATCTTCTCTAATTGCTCCTCGCTGCTTTCGTTCTTTTGATCGACTTCTTCGACTATGCGATCAATATTTCGAGTTATTTCGAGTTGCGTTAGGATCGAGTGTCGTAACTTGTTTGAAAGTTGAAGGATGATACTTCACGGCTGGAATTAATTCCAACCTACGCGGTACGTTAGATAAGCAAGCGGAGTTTTAATTTGGATCGTGGAACACGTAGCGCCATCTATCGAACTATGGCAGCGTCAAAGAGGCGTATCTCTCTAGTTTCAAGCGCAGCCTAGTTCGCGCTAACTCTCTTCGTCTTATCCTATTTTATTCGGTGAATCTACCAAGTACGTGGTAACTTGTACATGTATTTTTGTATGTGTGTTTAGGTATATTTGTTCATGTATTTATGATTGCAGCCTCGTAAGTTAATTAAAGTCGGCAAAGAGCGACGCGTAAAACGGTACAACGCTTTAACTGGAACGCGGAAATGGCGACATCTAACTCTCAAGGCAAATGAACTTTCGTCACTGCATTCTCGGCAAGCATATATCGAAAGAATCGACCATTCGGAACGTAATAATACCGTTACGAATAATGCAGCCAGTATTGATAATAAGGACGGACAATTGACGATGGATAATCGAAACGTCTCGAGATAACATCGATTATCTCGAGACGACTGTCACGCCAAAATTGCCACGAATCGAACTAGCCTAGTGCTTCGAATATTAACACTAAACGTACCGTCATTTTCGTATAGCTAATCATACCGTAAACGGTCAAACGATCCCTTACGAAAGAGGCGTTGAGTTTTTGGAAAAAAAAAATTGTTAATTTATCGAAAGAAATGACGTACAACGTATACCAATAAAATAGTCAAACACGGTTCTATTTTACTAAGCGATATAAACGATTAAAGTAAATTTTGAAAAGGGTCCTTCGACCCTGTTTGGTACGTTTAACGTTAAGAAACTCTTTCGATCCCGATGAAGCTTTATATTAATTGATAGCGACGCCTCGAAAATTTCGTCGACGACGAATAATCGACGCGGTCGACTCTACCTCGAGGCGAACGACGCCGTTCGACATCGCGGCGCTTCTTCCTGTCGTAAACGCTTAGCAAGAGTCATTCGAGTCGGAGCGGTCTCGTGAGAGCTTGGGAAACCGTGTATCTGAACGAACACGTAGCGTGGCATCGTGATGAGTCGAAAATTTTGTCGACGCTACCTCGAGGCGGTTGTCACACCGAACTTGCCACAAATCAAACTAGCATAGCGCTTTGAACGTTAAGAAACTCTTTTGATCCCGATAAAGCTTTACTTTAATTGATCGTGACGCCTCGAAAATTTTGTCGACGCTACCTCCAGGCGATTGTCACGCCAGACTTGCCACGAATCAAACTAGTCTAGCGCTTCGAACATTAAGAAACTCTTTTGATCCTGACGAAGCTTTATTTTAATCGATCGTGTTAAACAATGAATATTGCGATTCGTTGCGTTAGCTCTAAAAAGAAAGAAAAAAAAATTAACTTTTAATAATTAGGTAACAATAACTTCAATAACAATTAATACAAAATAATTCGGCTGTTCGGAAAGAAACTTCGTTTTTTCCCAACAGTTCTTCATAAAAATGTTTTTTTATAAAAAAAAAACGAAATGACTTTCAAAACATCCGACTTTTTTTCTTGTCGTTCAACCACGACCTTATTTTGCGACAGAAACGTTTAAAAAACAGATTCCTCGCTTTCTCGTCTCTTCTTTTTTCCTCTCCGTTTGGTATCGTTTCACAGGTGCGAGAAACGTCCCGTTGGTGGCATCGAAATCCATCGAATCCATCGCGACACGCGCCCTTCCGTTTCGCGTTACGGTGGCGCGGAATGCCAAGATCGTCGTCGGATCTCGCAATAGGAACGATTATCCGGGCTCCGACGAACGTTCCGCGTAGTCGCGTGCCAGTCAACGATCTCGATTCGTACTTCTTAGCGTCGTTTCGCGTCGTTCCAAGTCGACGGGGTGAGATTCGCGGAACTGACCCCGCCGATTTGGCCCACTCGACGGCCCGCTCGTAAACCAAATCGTCCTACGGCGTAATAGTCCACGATATTTTACACGCGGCAGGTACGCGAGGCAGGCGGAACGCAATTTTTAAGTGAAAATTCTCGCACGAGGCCTACCGAGGTCGGATAATGGTCGCGCCATCGCCCCGAATCGCTATAATGATGCTTGGCGAGCGTATAACCCCTTCGCTTACGGATATTTTTCAACGAAGATGACCAAGAAATGTTACATTATTTTATTACGTCTTTTAATTACCTACGAGTTGATACTGGCTTGTCCGGAAAGTTCCTGCCGATTACATGGATGCGACGAACTGTGGGCAAAAAATAACGGGAAATTTGAATTTAAATTTTGTGGGGACTCCGATAGGGACAAATGTTT
>JAITYT010000032.1:2160775-2173275 GCA_025433975.1 Liostenogaster flavolineata
ACGCTAAATTTGCGTAGCAGTCGATGGGTTAAAAGATATTTATTTTCTCAAATCTTATTTTTTGGACTTAACAGCGTTGTCTTTTGAGCATATATGCCTGATATATCCGGTGATCGGATCGGGATTCTAAAGGCGTCGATTTTTTCAGGTATTTCTACCGAAACCGACCATGTGTCCCGAAGAGGTCTACCGTATGATGTGTTCGTGTTGGAGGAGGGACGAAGCGGCAAGACCGACATTCAGAGAAATTTGCACGTTTATGAAGAACGTAGTGGCGGATTATAGACCCAGTACATAACGATCCAGGGTAACTCCGACGGACTGTGGATAGAACGTCGATCGTTTCGGGTGACAGTGTTATCAAATAGACTCTAAGCAACCCGAGGCGGCGCATCATCGACGATTCTCGGATTCATCCGGGGCGAGAGACGATCTTTGGAAAACGACACGCTCTTTTTTCCAACGGCGAGCTTTTTCCGTACGATCGTACTTTATCGAAGGGACGACGTCCAGGACGACGAACTTCTACTTTATAACCAGATTCGGTTCCTCGTGGCTCGCGCTGTAAACCCTTCTTCGATCGATCGCAACGTTCTATCCAGGCTGATGCTCGAAGGTCAACAACTTCCGCGTAAAAGCGCATCGATCGGCCGAGAGAGGCCCTTTAGAGACAAACAAAAGCGAACGAACTTATTCTCTCTTGTACCTAGCTAAAATGCCTGCCTTCTACTCTCTCCTAAGAAAAATATGAGCCAGGCCTGGCCAATCGAAATGGTCACTTTGATGACGCGTATTGTTGCAGTCTGTCGCACTTTAGGTAAACACGATTTTAAAGGTGTAATAGAAATACAATATTTTCTATTCGCGAGTTATAACAATGACACGTGCATATTTTCGTTTATTTAATATTTTTTGTACTCGTACGAACGAAAGAGAAAAGTTTCCATAGAAACACAAAATCGGTTGGTGAGCCGCATTTTGGGTAAACAGGATTTTAAAAACGGACTAGAAATACAGAATTTTGTATTCGCGCGCTACAGCAATGACACGTGCATATTTTCGTTTATTTAATATTTTCTGAATTCACTCGAACGCAAAAGAAATGTTTCCATAGAAACATAAAATCGACTGGTGAGCCGTGCAATTTAACGCGACGAGCCGGATTTTAGGTAAACATGCTTTTAAAAGTGCAATAAAAATACAGAATTTTGTATTCGCGCGTTATAGCAATGACACGTGCATATTTTCGTTTATGTAATGTTTTTTCTATTCATTCGAACGAAAAAGAAAAGTTTCCATAGAAACACAAAATCGGTTGGTGAGCCGCATTTTGGATAAACAAGATTTTAAAAACGGACTAGAAATACAGAATTTTGTATTCGCGCGTTACAGCAATGGCACGTACATATTTTCGTTTATTTAATATTTTTTGAATACATTCGAACGAAAAAGAAAATTTTCAATAGAAATACGATATAAAATCACCGCACAGTTTAACATGGCGGATCGCGCGTTGGCCAGGCCTGGGTGCGATCGTACGATCTACCTATCGATTTCGTGAAAATTCGAGGTATTCTTTCGTTGGAGCCTTATGAACATCGCAATCGTCCTGCAACATTTTCCCGAAGTCGATACGTAATTATACGCGATAAATCCGTGGTACGGCTTGCGTAAGCGAACCTCGATATTCTTGTATGGCGCTGACGAAATGAGCTTCCAAGAGACCTCGAGCATCGAATTCGATCGATGTGATTCCATAATTAGGGACTTCTGTCATCGTCGCCGTGTTTCCCTTGAGCCTTCTTCCTCGTCGTACACAGCACGACGATATTCGTAATTTCTACAAGCGCCGTGTCAAACGACGAACGAAAGGAAACACCGCATACGTGAAACGGTGTCTCAAAAGCGATCGAAAAAAAAAAAATAGAAAAAACGTTCGATTTTTCCTTCGAATGCGCTTCGAATCGCGACGAGCAAACGAACGAAAAAATACGATCGATTTCGTTCGATCGATCGGACGATTCGACGAGTTCGTCGACGTTCGATTAACCGTGTTTAATTTAACACGTTCGTCGCCCAGCGCCATTCGGTTGAGTTTCTCACCCGAACTCGAAGCGATAAGCGGGATTTTTAATATTTTTGTGTCGTATATCCTACATTTATATTAGGGGGATCGAAAAGTAATCAAAATCTTAAATACTAATGAACAAAATAATTTCCATCATTTTCTAACGCTTTTTGCCAGCGTAAAGGCGCTCGCTCGATTGCCTTTTTAAAAAATCTTCGAAATAAAATAAAAAAAAATGGTCTTAAATCGAAGAAATTTTGATTACTTTCCGGTAGACCCGACATTTCGCTGCTTATTCCATTAAATTCCTTTCCAAAAATCCAACCAAAAATTCTACTTAACTCGAAGCATGAGAGCGTCACCCATATTTGGGTGACGGAACATCCCGCGAGAGCTTAGCCGTCACCCGGATATGGGTGACGCGGCGACGAACGCGTTAAACGTAAAAGTGTTCCTTACCCTCTTTTGGTTTGCGATCTCATCTCAGGAGTAACGACGATACTTCGGACATTGCCTGTGTAATCATTTCGTCTTTTCCATCTCTCGACTAGGATCACGATGTCAATCGCGACCGAAGAGATACCGATCGACATTTTCTAGTCACTCGAAATTCTTTCGTTCTTACGAAAGTGCTTTCATGTACAGTATTCCATCGTCGACGACACGTGATGTACGTTACAACGCTATGTACCGATAAATCCACACCCACTTGTACATATTAATCTAGACATTCCGTGGAAATGCCGAGTAATCGAGAGATTTTTACGGTGTTAGGCGCTTTCATTCCACGCTCGCTCGGCTCCATCTCGAATTTTAAAGAAAACACCTTGTTCCTTCGCCTACGCGAAGAAGATCATCCGCAATTGTTTAATTTACGAAACACCGGCATGGTACGATCTTTCTTTTCTCTATCCTACTTCTTTTACTTAAATATTTATAAAAATGTATAAGATTAAATTCAAGAAGATTATTTGATTTTTATGATAAAAAAAGACTGTTCGAAAAGTTATTTCGTTTTCTTTTAATGAAGAACGTTGTTTTTTTCTGTTGTTTTTATGAAAAACTTTTTTATGAATGCTTTCCGAACAAGCTTTTCTATTGTAAGAATTAATTAATTTTCGTAAATATAATCTTAGAAAATTTGTTCTTATCAATTTTTCTCGCCTCTTATAAATTCGAGAATCGATGAAATCGATCCAACGAAAGCTTAAAGAATCTAATAAAATGGTGACCGTGAGAACGTATGGCGAACATGCGCAATATATTCGATCAAACGTAATTCGGGTCGCTACGATTTAATTTTAACTATATCGATAGTACTACTCGTAAAAGCGTTGTAAACGATGTAACGATTGCAGCTGTTGACAAGGTAAAAAATACTTTGTACGAATTGTAGCGAAAATATCTCGGATAAAAAGGCGTTTCTATCGAAGCTTTCCGGCGGTAAGGAAACAAAATGGAATCGATATTGTCGTCTTTAACGTCCGACATTGAGCGAAAAAGTTACGTGGCACCGTAAAAATATTTATCGATTCGACTTGTACATTCGAAGCCCATCGGTAGTAAGTACTTATTCATCTTCTACTCCTCATCCTTATTATTTCTGCTATTATTATCGTCATCGTTATATCGCTACTATTATCGTTATAATCATTGTTATTGTTGCTCTTCTCCTATGCGTTCTATTTCAAACGAGACATTTCTGCGTTACACGTATACATTGTGTATGTGCGACACACATACGCAAAGTCAGGAAAGGTCTGCTTACTTGATGACGCACCAATGGCCAGACGTAGGCGTGTTTCTTTCATTCTTCTTCCATTATATATATATATTTATAATTATATATAATATATTATAAGTATATAATTATATATAATATAATATATTATTTATCATATATATATGTATATATATATCTTTCTTTCTTCTCAATAATTCGTCTCATTTGCGATCTTACCTAGAATTGTAATAATGATTTTATGCTAATTACCATGCTGCGTGCAACATTAATAAAAGTGTAGTTTAAGCCGTATGTTTGTTGAAATTTTGATAGCACTTACATGTTCCAAAAGCAAGTAACGATATTGATACTAAAAAAAAATATCAAGAAAAATATATTTGTGTCCGTACCGGTAAAGATTTTATAAAAGATATTTAAAATTCACGTTCTTCCCCTTATAATTTACGCGACGATGATTTCGTTTCTCGCGTGATTCTTTTCGCTTTTTTTCTTTTCACTTACCTCAAGAACGATCAAGAGAACGTCCGCAAAAAGTTGACACACGCATTCAAGGTCTTCCTCGTGTACGAATATAAAGTGCAGTATTTGCAGATACCGGAGGTTGGGAAAAGAAGACTTGCCTTTTATACAAAGTAAGCTAGTTTATCTTTCTTATCGTATAAAATTGCAAACTACCAAGAACTCTTCGTCGGTACGGTCGTGCACAATTCGTTTAAATATTATTATCCATTCGTTTATCGTATGATATTCGTCGTGAAAAATCGAAGGTTTCGAGATATCATTTTCAATAATTATTTAAACGACCAAGATAAGGGGTGTTCAAAGAAGTAGTACCTAATTAGCAGTCTGATAAAATATAATCCAAATGTCTACCGTATTCAAAGTTATGCTATGCTTTTTATTATTTTTAACGCCTAATGTATCTCTCGCTTGAAACATAAGTACAATGACGTTACAAAGAAGAAGATAACCGACATTACGTCTATAGAACCGAGGAATGTTATTTGTCCGCTTCGCGCTATTACGGTATTCCCCTTTTTACGCCTAAGCGTACGATCCGCTACGTCACGGCCCCTTTCGCTACGATCTCTTATCGATGAGAATGTCTCATCGTACATCGATATAGACGTGATTTTTTTCTTTTAGCAAATATTAGATTGATGCGTACGAAACGTTGGATATTTAAGTGAATATATAAAACTGCGTATCTTTTTTCAAAATCTGTTCATTTAATCAAAGTATGCTCCATTCGTTTCGTTACACTTTTCCCAACGAGATTTTAACCCTTTGCACTCCTATGTCGAGTGTTACTCGACATTTATTCGATTCGCGATTAGTCCTACTTCGAGACACGCTCGGCATTTTTAAATTAAATTCGCTGAACTTCCGAGCTTTCCTTCTTCTCTTGCGAATAATATTTAAAAAATACGAGGATTCTAACGTATCATCGAACTACATTAAGAATTATTAGAGAATAATTAGAAGCTATTGGAAGGAAAAATGAAAAAGAATTGAGAGTGCAAAGGGTTAACGTCGTTTTCATCCATGCTTTCGGAGCATCATTTTCTAGGGAAAAATCACCAGACCGAAATTTTTCGAAGCAACGCTGCACTTTTCGATCGCCTGGTTTACATCGCGCGCAGCTTTCGCAGCATCGTTACCAAGTTTATACTCGTATAAAAGAATTACGCGAATATCGGTCGAATTCAGATCCTTACAAAATTCAAAACGAATAACAAAATGGAACGCTTTTGAGAAAATCTTCTCTGTTGAAACGCGACTCTGGCAGTAGACTATTAAACGACTGTAAACGAGGTTATGTCAAAAACAAAGAGACTAAAGTTCGCGTGTAAAGAAAATCCGACGTTTCGTATGCACCAATGTAATTTAATCGACGACCAAGTGGAATTAAGAGGATCGGGAAAATGTCGCGATGTCGGGAAAAAAATGTAACGTAAAAAATTATTCTCGATACTCGAAGCGTTTCCGATTCGTTAAACATCGTAACGTTTATCTCGAGGGAATCTTTACACGCACAAAAATTATCCGTCGCGTGAAAATTCAGAAGAATGGTAACGATCGACTATCAAAAATGCGAGTCGATTTAAATACGAGAGCGAATGTAAACGAATACACGCGTCGTTTGCGCAATTACTTATTTCAATTAAAATATGTAAATATTTTTCTCGAAAGACGATTGTAGCACACGTTGAATATAACGAACGTGATCATTGACGAAGAACAGTCGAATCCCTGTGAGCTCGTGTTTGCAGCTTATCAGTCGGAATCAGTCGGCCGCGAACAAATAATTTGGGTTCTCGCAAGAAGGTAAATCGACAATATTTTTCGCATCGAACGATACACATCGATAAACATTCGACAGCAGTCGGAAATGATATCGACGTAACCTGCGCGTCGTTTATATCGACGTTTCAGATTTTATTTATCCATATAAGTTCACATAAATTTAGTCATACGACTGAATACGTCGAGATATATTTATTTAAAAAAATATTTCGATTAAGTTAGAAGGAATTTGAAAGGAGCGAAAAAGAACTAACCAAGTGACGACCAAATACGTGGACAAAGAATACTACTCTATTAAATTAGTTGAATATCGCTTTTTGAAATTAGTGTAACATTAGTTTATAAATAAAAATAAAAATTTAGATAAAAATGCGCTTATTATGTTGGTGCGTATGAAATGTCGGATTTTTATATATTAGTTCTTCTTTCCGAAATATTATAAATGTCGAAAACGCTTTAACGTAGATAATAACGTATTTCGAATTACGATATTTCACTTCGAAGTTTTAATTATTCGGATAACGTTTAATTACGTATATTTAAAATTACATATTTAAAAAAAAT
The DNA here is from genome assembly GCA_025433975.1 of Liostenogaster flavolineata. Lineage (NCBI taxonomy): Eukaryota > Metazoa > Arthropoda > Insecta > Hymenoptera > Vespidae > Liostenogaster > Liostenogaster flavolineata. Next base: position 2,167,459 of record JAITYT010000032.1, read on the forward strand.
GTCCCTTTCTAAACAACGAGGCTCCGTCCTTGGAACTCGATCGTAAATAATAGACGAAAAATAAAATCGATCGCGAACAGGACGAAAACGCGCGATCTGATAAAAGCTTCGTTCGTGTCGTGCGATTCCACGATAACGTCGAGTAATCAACGAATTAACTTCCGAACGATAAAGTTAAATTAAAGGGCGCACCGACGGTAAAACGATGGAATTTTACACGGAACATGGACGATATTATAACGCGATAAGCAGCACGCGAAAACCACGGAACTCGGCGACACTTTATCACCAGCGATCGCAAGGGGACTCGTCGAGAGATCTTTCTTCGAGATTTTTTTCCGTCGAGCTTACCAATAGCCGAACATCGATATCAGCCTCGTTCCTTGCATCCTTTAACGTTTGTTTCATAAAAGCTCGTTAAGTCCTTGAAAAATAAAATTAAATTACATATCTGCACGAATTAATCTCAACGTGACGTTATCCGTTGCTACAAAATGTCAAAATTTGAATAATACAAAGGCATTAGGGCACTCGTAAAATGACAACAGTTTCTACCTTATTCGTTTACCGTTACGTTATCATTTTTCTATATGATTGTTAATTTGTTTGTATAATATTATTCCATACGCAACACTTCAATAGCGATTTAATATTTGAATTCGATATTCCAAGATATTACGATCTTTTTACTTTAAATTTCTAGTGCTTCTATCTGAAATATATTATATGAAAAAATAAATATAATTTTATCCGTAATCGCTTTCTTCTGTCGCCTTACAAAATAAGAATTTTATATCTAATATTTCGCAAGACATACTCTCTAAGAAAACGGTAATAAAACAATAAAAACTCGTGTAAAATATTTCTTTCTTCGTACGAAAATAAATATCGGCTTAGAAGCAGTTTCTATACCAGGAATTACATTGAAATCGTATCGAAATAAGTTGTAAAGAATTCGTAAAATCGTTATTTACGAAGAACGTGACGTTTTAAAAAACTATCGCGCAATCGTTTAATTGCAAATATGGCGATTTTGAGTCATACGGAATAACACTGGTAGATAATGAAATGCGCGAAGGCGCGCTTGTGTCGCGTACGTGCGCGCGTCCCGTGAACGCGTGTTTGCGCATATCGTCGCACGCTTTACGTTTATATAACGCTAGAGAAGCGGGAAAGCGAGAGCATTGAATCGTCGTCCGTCGTAGAGTCGAAGAACGACACTCCGTACGCGAGTCATCCAGAAGAATGAAGTCTTCCGCTTTTCGTCTCGTCGTGCCACTTATCGTCGTCGCGGCGGTATTCCTGCGCACAGGTAAGAGCTCGCAGTGATTTTCGAGAATTGGAATTAAAATGATTTTTTTTTCGTCGTATTTTTAAGCATAGTTCCAAACGAGAGAACAAACGAATCCATGGGAAATAAAATGATTTTTTTTTCGTTGTATTTTTAAGAATAGTTGCAAAAGAGCGAAGAAACGAATCCGCGGGAATTAAAATGATTTTTTTTATGTTCGAGATTTTTACGAGTAGTTTTAAACGAGCGAAGACGTACTTGATTATAACGCCAACCGTTTTGTAAAGTCATTTTCAGGAGCGAGATATAAACGATCTACAAAAAATGTAAAACGATCGTATAACTCGCGAATCCTTTATCGGTAAAAGTTCGATTTTTCCTTTCGCGTCCAATCTGTCGTTCCAACGCTGTTACTTCGTTAAGAAAGTTTCTCCTCTCTTCTTCGATAATTCGTAATTTTCCAAAGAAACGAATCCGCGGGAATTAAAACGATTTTCTTTCCTTGTACTTTTACGAATACTTCCAAACGTACGTAATTACAACGCGATCCTTTTTATTGGGTTGTCCGGAAAGTTCGTGCCAATTTTCGGTTTTTTTAAAAATTTATTTATTGTTTTATTATTTATATTATATTTTATTATTATATATGTAAAATAAATAATTAAATATATCATATAATTAATTTTTTTTCTTCAAAATCGGCACGAACTTTCCGGACAACCCAATACAACGTCGTTTCCAGCATCGAGACACGAACGATCCGCAAAAACAGTAAAACGATCGTATAACTCGCAAATTTTTTATCGATTCACGATTTTCCGAAGAAACGAATCAGCGGGAATTAAAACAATTTTCTTTCCTTGTATTTTTACGAATACTTTCAAACGTACGTAATTACAACGCGATCCTTTCTACAACGTCGTTTTCAGCATCGAGACACAAACGATCCGCAAAAACAGTAAAACGATCGTATAACTCGCGAACCCTTCATCGGTAAAAGCTCGATTTTTCCTTTCTCGTCGAATCTATCCTTGGAACGCCGTTGCTTCGTTACGAAAATGTCTCCTCTCTTCTTCGATAATTCGCAATTTTCCGAAGAAACGAGTCCGCTACGGTAATTTATATCTCGTTCACGCGTTTACCTCCTTCTACCGCGTAAAACGACGAGATATGGAAATCTCCACGGTAATCCCGGATAGCCTCTTTGAACGATCCTCGAAAGACGGAAGAGAGGCCCACCCTCGCTCGCGACCTATCCGTTTATATTACAACGACGACGAGGAAAGGCTGAAAATTGAAATTTATGCGGTAACGAGGAAACCTTCGTCTTCGTTTGCCCGCGATCTTCTCGGTTCTCGATCCTTCCGTTTTTACTTAGCTCGCGTATTGTCTCGAGGGTTCCTTGACGTAGACGTAGACGACGTCGAACGGTACGCTCTTAACTCGAGGAAAATTAAGACGAGTGGTTCGAGGAGAAAGTAAAGGACCAACGTCGATGAATTTTCAGGTGGCGTGGAAGCCAGCGAGGTCTGTCCCGTGGAAAATTGCTTGCCGTCGGAGAAGTGCGAGGTTCCAGTCACGGGCAGCGTGACGTGTGCCAATGGTAACACATGCTGCAGCATTGGTGAGTGAGCCACGAATTCGTCTTAAAACGTAAGAAAAATAAAGGACGAATAAAGTGCAGGATAAAAGAAAAATTTGGATGAAAAAAGATAGCGAGAAATTCGGCCGGTGACGCGAAGAATTCCAAACGTAATTCCAAATTTGACAGTCGGGATTCGAATCGGCGCGACTTCGTCGGTTTCGCCATAAAACGTAAGAAAAAGAAAAGAACGAAAAGCGTAGGATAAAAGAAAAATTCGGATGAAAAAAGAAAGCGAGAAATTCGGTCGGTGACGCGAAGAATTCCAAACGTAATTCCAAATTTGACAGTCGGGATTCGAATCAGTGCGAATGCGACGCGACTTCGTCGATTTCACCCTAAGACGTAAAAAAAAAGAAATAATAATAATAAAAATTGCAGGATAAAAGAAACATTTGGACGAAAAAAAGAACAAAGAAATTCGATCACTGGCGCGAAAAATTCCAAACGTAATTTCAAACTAAACAGTCGCGATACGAATCGGCGCGAATAACGACGCGACTCCGTCGATTTCGACCTAAAACGTAAGAAAAACAAAACAAAGAAAAAGAAAGAAAAAGGCGGGTCGAAAGAAAAATTCGAAGGAAAAAAGAAAGCGAGAAGGAAGACGATGCTATTCGAACGACGAAGGTCGCGAAAATCGCGCGAAACGCTTCCGGATCGATCGATACGTCCGATCGCGTAGCTCATCTTGCCGTAATCGCGTTAACCTTTCACCGTACGTGCCGTAAGCGCATACAAAGGCGCGACGACGTACATGCAAACATACACACGTAAAACGACGACTCCGCACACCGACGTAATTCCAAACTCGACCATCGGGATTCGAATCGACGCGACGCAACTTCGTCGATTTCGTACGAACGCGGACTTTTAATTTATGCGTCACGAAGCGACTTTCACGCTTTCGAGGCGTCCTCTGTCTCCGTCTTTCTCTCTTTCTCTCCCTCCCTCTCTATATATAAGGTATATATATATTTCTCTTGGTCTTTCCCCCCCCTCCCCGGATTTATTTATCGAATCCTAACAACGCGTATAACTTTTATCGCAGTGAAATCGGAATACAGAACGCACTGTCGTCATTACGGCGGCGAATGCATGATGTTCTGCAACCCGTCACTGATGCACAACACCGTCGACTGCTCGAACGGCCAAACGTGCTGCGTGCTGGTCTAATCGAAAAGACGCGACACGACATGCCTGGAAGAACGCGTGATCTCCTTCGAAGAGCGATTTGTGCACCGAGGACGACGTTTAGCGCGAACGGAACACTGGAAATTCTGAGACTGATGTAAGGATGTGACGATGGCTTCCTGTCGCTTCGTAGAAGAGAATCGAGCGAAGAAGGAAGGCGTACTTTGGCTCGCGTCTTTTTGGAGAACGTCTTTGGATGAAGAGCGATTTATGCACCGAGGACAATATTTAGCGCGAACAGAACACCTGAAACTCTAAAACTGATGTAGGGATGCAACAGTGGCTTCCTGTTGCTTCGTTTAAGGAAATTGAGGATCATCTTCCTGATGGAACATTTTCTTAATGCAACATTGGATGGAACATTGATGGAGATTCTTAGTGAAATAATCTTCTTCCAGGAGCGATTAGCACTCCAAGGACGAAACTAGCGCCAATAGAGACCCCGGAAACTCTAAGACGGATGTAGGGATGTAACAATGGCTTCCTGTTGCTTCGTTCGAGGAAATCGAAGGTCATCATCCATACCCAGCATCTTCTCGATAAAATAATCTTCTTCGAAGATCGATTACCACACCAAGGACCAAACTAGCGCCAATAGGACACTGGAAACTCTAAGTAGAATACAAGGACGCACCAACGACTTCCTGTCGCTCCGTACGAGAAAATCGAAGGTCACCTTCCTCCCCGATCATCTTCTCGACGAAATAATCTCCTTCGAAGCAAGGATGTAACGACGACTTCCCGTCGCTTCGTACGAGGGAATGGAACGGAAAAAAAAGGCGTGCGTCTTCTCGGTGAAACGAACATCCTTTACGATCCCAACGGGACCGCTACCGATCCGCAACGAGATTTACGAGTTCCCGATCGTTTTCGAGCTCGCTGCGCGCTCGTGCGAGACTCCACTTGCCGCGCTCTTATCCGCGTAATTTATCGAATTATCGGATACGTCGCGACGAGAGCGACGTGCCGTGTCGACCGAGTTCGAGAACGAGGGAACGAAGTAGGGTAACGACTTTCTAACTACCTAGACCTCTGCCTTGTAGATAAAATATAAAATAAAGCCGTGAGCACTCTTAATCCGTTCCAAATGATAACGACGTCCTGGATCCTCGCGTTAACAGACCGCGTCCTAGAATCGCGCATCCGCGCGCCTGTTCGTTCCTCGTTAAGAACGTGAAAGATTATCTTCGTCGTAGTCTTCCGAATCGACTTCGCGATCGTCGGTTGGCGCGATGCTTCGAAGTTAACGCGTTCCGTGCCACGTGTACCACCGGTGGTACAGTCAGACGTATTTATTTAATGCGCCCAAAATGTACGTTCCTGACGAATCGAACCGATCGCAGCGCCGCGTGTACCACAAGTGGTACACGACGTGATAACTACTCCGAGCAAGGGTCCTACAACTGCTTGTAATGAAATATTGTGCGATAATATCTTTAGTCGAGATATCAAATGATCTAAAGTCAGGCAAAAAGCGTTTGGCACGGAATCGAACCACGAAACCGCACACTCGGCCATTACGGAGCTCGACACCGATTCCGTCGTCAGCTTGACCGATTCAAACTGGAACGGACGAGCGTTTAGCAGAGGCTACTTATCGACTATCGTCGTGCTTTCGATATCCAGCGGAGGTCCGCGGGAAATTCGACTCGACTCAGATCGCGACGGGATCAACGCGTATAAACTGACA
>JAITYT010000032.1:2265431-2277354 GCA_025433975.1 Liostenogaster flavolineata
AAACAAAAACCGAAAATCGGTACGAACTTTCCGGACAACCCAATATATCGATTGTTACTGAAATAAATCTACCAAGGTGTCTTACAGCGACTCTAAGCAGTGTCAGTTCGTGACCTAATAGTTTTGACAGTGTGATCGGAAGTTTTTGTCTTACAAATAAGAATTGTTTTCGTTTTATAAATATGTAATACGGATTTCATTATTACTCTTTCTTGCACTGTTTTTTGGGAAAATATTTAGAGTTTTTTTTTATCTTACACGATTTTTTTAAAGTCGTGGAACATATCCCCAAATTTACCGTATGTCGCATGTATTTTTTTACACGACTTTTCGTTGCACGGTTCGTAAGGAACGTATCTATCGTGTAAAAGAAAGAGTTGGATGTTTATATACAATTATATACGATATAAACTGTAATATAATTTTGTGTTCGATGTCAGTCGCCGGCGACTGACGTAATTCGAACGGAGAAGTTCAGCGTCAGTCATTAGTGACTGACGTAGCGCTTAACGCGTTAACCCCTTAGCTTACAATGACCTCTCAGAGACGTCATGTTCGCCATTACCGGAATACAATCGTAAAGGACGGTTGTCAAATGGAAATTTACCCAAAAGATTACACGCTCGATATTGGAGTCATTTTCCCAAGCATGTAGATCCAACGTCGTCGAAATTAGACCCAGCAAGAAGCTGCATAGTTTGTAGAAAGCATAAACAACGTAGGAACGTAAAAAATGCAAAGTTACATTAAACGTACCAACGTGTCTTGAGAGATAAAAATGTTATTATTAACGTATTATTTAATTTGCAACAATAAATCTCTTTTTTGGTTCAATAATCAACCAATCGTAATTACTTATCAAACATCTTGCAAAGTTAATCGTTAAAGTGTTGCAAAGTAATGCGCACGTGTATATACAAATGATAGGACGTTTGCGATTCGTAACTGTGCGTGTCCCTACGCGTGGCCGATCTTGGTGTCGCTTCTGGCACGCACGGTTAAAAATTAAATCGCAAGGCAAGGGGTTAAGGAAACAACGTAAAAAAGTGAAGAAGGTGGGAGCGTTACATCCATCTTTCTGGCATCGTCACCGGAGCAGAGCCAAACGAACGAAAGGTACGAGGCGCCTTTATCCCTTCACCTCCTCCCTTCCTCCCTCATCACTTGGTCCTCATCCTTCCATACGCACGGGCGTTTCTCCGCACTTGTTTACGTTGGTCTGTTTTCACTGCGACTTGGACAACGTCGTTCGACTTCCAGTCGGCCGTTCCCATCCGTAGGGTCGTTGTAATTTAGCGAATCGATCGATCGATCGATCGAATGTCGTTAACGTCGTTTCTCTTACGTAGGCAAGCGAGGAAGGACCGTGACGAGTCGTGTCATTAGAATCGCTTTCTCCGCTGCGCACGATCTCGATTTACGTTTCCCGCCATCGTTCGTAAGATCCTCCTTTCCCCCTCGATTCCTTTGTGCGTACCATGCGAACGAATTACGTAGGACGAACGTACCATCAGCGACTGATCGATTACGCAAGCCATCTGTCTCGCTTTCTCTCTCTCTCTCTCATTTTCTATTTATTTACCCGTACGAACGATTTTTTGGATATGTTCTTTCTTTCTATCTCTTTTTTCTGTTTATTTACCTGTACGGACGATTTTTTGGATGGGCGTCTTCTCTCTCTGTCTCTCTTTCTCTCTTTACTTCGCTTTCGAAGAATGGATGCACCAAAATACCCAAAGCCACAAAGGGAACAGCAGGATAAGGTAGTCGAAAGTGCCCCTGATCCGATCGTATCTCCCAATTAAAACAACCTTTCGAGTGCGCCGCGCTCTCGAAGGAGTCCATCGATACGAAAACGGCTCCATATTTTCATGTCAGTCAGACTGCTTGTTTACGAACTAGTGCACAAAACGGTACCCGGAGCTGGTAATTTAAATAGCTGGTAAATTAAAAATATCCATTTTTTATTTATCTTGTATTACTTATACTACTAACATTATTAAATATCTTGCATCGCTAATACTACAGCGTATTATACTAATAATAGTATAATACATAACAGTATTAATTAGGGTGTTCGGAAAGTAATTTCGTTTTTTTTAACGAAAATAGCCTTTCAAATGATCACGAACGGTCGAATTCGATAAATTAATTAAGTCCTCTATTGGGAAGAAACTAAATTCCTTTCCGAACAGCCTAGTACAATATATTGTACAATAGATGTAGCAAACAAAAATATAGAGATCTTAAATTGACGCCTTTCGTATACTTGTACATCTTTAGACTTGCCAAAGCGTATATGTACGCTCTTAGCGGTGAAACCGATAATCGTATCACCATTCGACGGCTAATCGAAGAAACCGTGTGAAAACCGTGTTGTAGAAAGTCTCGACCCTTCGAATCCTCTCCTTCGAAAATTCACCTTAAGAATCGGTATCCGGTGCGAGAGGCGCGCCGGAAGGGAAAAACTTATCAAAAGAGGGTAAATATCGACTCTAGGGTCCTGCTTTCGATTCTTTCCGTAGCTCGGAGTAGCCAAAGTTACTCGAAAGCGCGAAAGAGGAGCGATCCGAAGGCGAAAAGGTCCTTCGTCTTGGAAGGATCGCGAATGCTTTCGTTGGCTCCCTGCTCCTTCGTATTCGCGCGTCGTTCTCGACTCTGGAAGGAAGGACGCATTGGCGTCGGCAAGCCGCGCCATCGCACAACGATGAAGCCCACACCTACACGCGCCTCTACCACGTCTCCGCGAGACAATGGGAGCGGCTGGCTCGCGTGACGGGCACGTGAGCACCCTCGAAAAGGGTTCTCGCCGTTGCCACTGACGTTCATTCATGCAGCTCGCCTCGTCCGGCTTGTGGGAGACTACGATGACCCTAGACTTTCCTCGAAAAGTCCGCCTTCCTCGATGGAAGGAAGCGACGACACCGACCCAACTTGTCTTGCGATAAGCTCGTAGTCTTGATACTTTGCGAATAAAATCAATAAAAATAAATCTATGCTAATCAATGCTTATCTATAAATGTCTGAAACATCACCTTTTGGAATACGTGCTCGTTCGTTTTTAATCGTTCTGATATATTCGGAACTTTTTTCCGAAGATGCCTGAAACATCACCTTTTCGAATATGTGCATTGATTTAATTGTATTCCTTTTCAATCATTTTGAGTACAGCTAGCATCTTGTAGCGGGTGACTATAATAATTCGCCGTGTACAAGTGGCATCTTTTGGTCATTTTTAACCCTTTCGCTACTACGGGTAACTATCACATCGGCTGATAAGTTCCTGGTCTAAAAATAATTCCCGGTAATGCAAAATAAAGCCTACACGTTCCTTTGACATCTTTAGAGTGTCGGCTATCTCTTGCATCTTCGCTATACGATTTGCCAAAGCAATTCCAAGGATCCTTTTTATGTTTTCTGATGCAACCACCTCTTTTAGGCGACCAGAACGTGCCGCATCATCGATGTTCGTACGACCATGTTTAAATTCGGCGGATCAGTCAAAAACTACTGTAACTTTCGAACCGAACGTCGGATCGTCATGAAATTTTTACAGCTATCTTTCGAAGGTTAGTACTTTTTAAAAAAAAATATTAATTTTGTATTCGTGGCGCCATCTGCCCGTCAGACCGGAAACTTATCAGCCGATGCGTTACGTGTACGCGAGGGAGAAAAAAGGGGACGATTAGGCGCGCTTCGACCCATGAAAAATCAAGATCGTTATCGCGAACGTCTCGAAAGACTCCGGCGCCGATACGGTGGAAGCATCGTTCGAGCACGTTTCTCTCCAGGTGATTCCACCCACCTGCATCGATTATTCTTCGAGATCTCGTCGATTATTTTGAGGGAACCGTGAATGGCGCGGTACGCTCAAACTCCGTCCATGCTTGATTTTTCTCCTTGACGGAAAGGTTCCGTGCGATAAGACACCGTTGGGGCGAACCCCTTGTCTACCGCGACAGGATATCAACGTTTTGCCGTATTAAAGGCGCGGCGCACTCGAACCGATACATAGCCGACACCCACGCTATATCCGAATCGAGGGGAAAAACCTCGAATAGCCATGGGATCGGCACGAGACTCTACAGTAGTTTAGGATTGTCTCGAAGGGACGAAATCGAATGGAAGGTAAGTTCGGAAAATCGATTTTCGCCGCCTCCAGGCGTCCAATTTTTTAGCGAGACGATTCCATTCGATCGTCATCTTCATTTTCTTTTAATTGTTATTTAGTTACAACTATACAACAGTATCTAATTAATTTAGTTATATATTTAAATGATATTTTATAAAATACTTTAATAAATAATTAATTCGCGTAGATATACGAGTAAGTGGAATTCTATTCGATCGTCATCTTCATTTACTTTTAATTATTATTTAGTTACAACTGTATAATAATATTTTATTAATTTAGTTATATATTTGTTATTTAAATTATGAGCTAAAATATTTTTTATTTTATTTATCGTTTATTATTATTAGTTAAAAATAAATAATAATTAATTCGCACAAATACACGAACAAATGGAATTCTATTCGATCGTTATTTTCATATTTCTTTAACTATTATTTAGTCTTACTCTGTATTCTATAGTTTTCCAGTCAACTTTTACAGTTACGATTACTAAATTACAATTTAGTCCTAACTAAATAATAATTAATTCGCACAAATACGCGAGTAAACGGATAAAGAATGCGATTTTGTATTTTTTAATTAATCGAAGCAAAAAATCCGTTTGTCGTGGATCTCGACGATTACGCAAATATTCGCTTTTCGTTTTTACAGTTTCGTTCAGCTGCTGGCTGCTTCGATAATCCGAACAACGAACGGAGCGACCAATAGCCAGCAAAGCGCGTCGTTTCGCGGAGGAAAGAAGCGCTCGCGATAAACGCTGTCGCATGACGACGAACGACGACGGCAAAATCGCGCGTCGTCCGCGTAAAACGACACCGAGGCCGACGTCGAAAGAACTTGGAATACTTTCTTTCGGTCGATTCTTTTCAGCTAGACGACGATCGACGTTCGAAAGCGCGTCGTCTCGCGGAGGCAACAAGCGCTCGATACAAACGTCGTCTAATGAAATCGCAATAAATCGAAAACTAATTCGTTTTTCTCAACGAAAATTATAAGTGAAAAATATAAAATTCTTGCTTTTAATAAATAATAAATAATAAAAATATACAAACATAACAAAAAAAATAGAAAACAATAAAAATAAATGCTAAAAGTCGTTGCTCGATTTTAATTCCGCACGCCGTGGGGGATTTTTAAAATTAAATTCCGCACTTAACAGGTTAAATATATATACTCTATGATTATTTTAACAACAACTTCGAACGTTTTTGTTTATTTTATTTTATCTTCGGTCCGTTCTCTCGTGAGACGACGATCGACGTTGGGCGATCGGCGTTCGAAAGCGCGCCGAAGCGCGATCCAGGTGCGGGCGGTCCCCGAGTCGGGTCGTTTCGTTTCCGGCGTTCCGCGGTTCCGGGCGCGCTGGCGGCCGGTTGCGTGTCTGGTGTCAGTTATATCTGGGCAGCGAGCGCCGCCGGCAGGCCGCAGCAGCGCCACTCCATTAGCTTGCCTTTCCTCCGTCGCGAGACACGCGCGCATCGAATAAAATCTCAACTGCGAGGATTTCGAAGAAGAAGAAGAACGACGAAGAAAGAAGAAGACTCGTTGGTGCAAAAAAGGAAGGAAGGAAGGGGGAGAGGGAGAAAGGGAGTCGTACGGCGAGTCGTGCCACCGACGACGGAAACGCGCGGCCCTCCGATCGTACGAACGTCTTTTGAATTTTGATCGCGATCGAGCGGCCGAGAAACTACGCTGTTGCAATTTTGAAGGCGTTGGGACTCACTGCGTGACGCGGCAAATTCGCGATCGAGCCTTCGAGAAACTATGCTGCAATTTTGAAGACACTCGGAACCGTTGCGTGACGCGCCAAATTAGCCATCGAGTGACCGAAAAGCTACGCTGCAATTTCGAAGACGTTCGAGTTCGTTGCGTGACGCGCCAAATTCGCGATCGAGCGGCCGAAACACTACGCCGCAATTTTGAAGACGTTCCGCGATCGAATTTCCAAAAAACTACGCTGCAATTTTGAAGACGTTCTCGTGATCGAGCAGCCGAAAAACTACGCAGAAATTTTGAAAACGTTCGGATCCGCTCCGTGACGCGCCAAATTCGCGATCGAGTGGCCGAAAAACTACGCAGCAATTTCAAAGACGTTCGGGTTTGTTGCGCGACGCGCCAAATTCGCGATCGAGCGGCCGAAAAATTAGGCTGCAATTTTGAAGACGTTCTCGTGATCGAGCAGCCGAAAAACTACGGATCCGCTCCGTGACGCGCCAAATTCGCGATCGAGTGGCCGAGAAACTACGCTGCAATTTTGAAGACCTTCGGGCCAACTGAGACACGCGGCAAATTCGCGATCGAGCGGCCGAAAAACTACGCTGCAATTTTGAAGACGTTCTTGCGATAAAGTAGCTGAAAAACTACGCTGCAATTTTGCAGACGTTCTTTCTCGCGATAAAGTAGCTAAGAAACTACGCTGCAATTTTGACGTTTCTTCCCTTTGCGTCGCGCGACAAATTCTCGATCGAGCAGCCAAGAAACTACGCAGCAATTTTGAAGACGTTCGTCACCGCTGCGTAGCGCGCCAAATCGACGATCCAGCGATCGACGAACGACGACGCTGCAATTTCGAAAACGTTCGGGGCTCGCCGCGTCGCGCGCCAAATTCGCGATCGAGAGCGCGGCCAGTCGCGGGGCCCGGGGTGGGGGAAGGCGCGGGAGTCGACCGTCGGTTGCACGATGACGCGCGCGAGGGAGTAGCCGACGCGTTTCTTGGCTGCGTGTGCGTCGTGTCGGTCGATCGGTGCGCCCAGCGCACCTCGAGTTTACCGAAGGTGCGTCCGCTTCGTACCGCGCCAAACGAAGACGACGAGAAGAGGGTAGCGCGCGCGTACAGTGTCGTAGCGTCACCGCGACGCCGATCGCCCTCGTACGAAAGACGAGAATCGTGAGAAGATCGCGAGAGGATCGCGAGAGGATCGTGAGAATATCCGTGATTTTTTTTTCACATTTTCGCGTAGCTACGTCGTCGCGAAGTGTGCGAAGTAGTAGAGTGCGCGCCGATACCGATCGAAATGTCGAGGAGTACCGACTATCGGTCGATCGACGCGCGGAGGACGAGGGGACGCGAAGAACGTCGTGACTGATGTTCGGCGTACGAGAGAATTTTAATAAGTTGCCCCGACAACGGAGGAGATCGCGAAAACGAGGAATACGACGGCGAAGGAGACGACGACGACGACGACGACGACGACGACGACGGCGACGGCGACGGTGACGAAAACGCCGATCGCGATACCGATCTGCGTTGCGATCGTCATCATGGCATACGTCCTTTGGCGCGTCTTCATGAAGAAGTACTACAAAGTGCGCTTCGGCATCAGGAATCTGTCGGTGAGTTTCTTTCTTTTTCTTTTTTTTACGCGCATGTTTCGATTCTTATGAATTAACTCACGATTTGTAAGGTTCGTTTTCTTTTTATTCTTTCGTTGCTTCTTCGACGATTTTATACTTCGAGGAACAACGTCTTCTGATCTAACGTATTCGCAAATAAATAATTTCTGGAAATTATTTTCTAACGATCTTTTCGCCATTTAAAAATCCGTCGGCAAATGAAATCATACGAACGAGAGATCGCGGTATGTAAATTTATGACGTAGACGACCATGACGACGACGACGATGCTGACGATGACCGATTTACCTATCGATACCTACTAGAAGTCCGCTTCGCCATTAGGAATCTGTCGGTGAGTTTTTTTTGTTCTGTATTCGCCTGAAAGTTTCAATTCCCATGAATTAGCCCACGATTTGTAAAGCAATGCTCCGCAATCTTTAATCTTTCAAGGCACGGCACATATTTTCTCAATAATTCCGTGCAACACCACAAGTAAAATCTTGCAAATGCATACATTTTATTTTTATTATTGTATTAATTTTATTATACAATTATAATTTATTATTGTACAACACTACTAATTATTATTATACAATAATACGTATATGTTTTTAGTAGATAAAAGACACGATAAAATAGCTCCGCGTATTTAACAAGATTCTTTCTTTCAATTCTTTCATTCTTTCGTTCTTTCTTCGATGACTTTACGCTTCGAAGAGAAGCCTTCGAATCTAACGCGTTTGCAAATAATTTAAAATCCTTCGGCGAAACGAACATCTCTCGCTTTAACGAGAGATGGCGCTACGTAAATTTACGAATTGGACTCGCGCAGTTTCGCGCGAAAAAAACGTCGGGAACATCGCGTCACTCGTTCGTCGATCCTTTCCACGACAATGAGTCACCCTTCGACGAGTATCCGTCCTCGTCGCTCGGTTTCGCAGGAACGGAAGTCTCCACGCGCATTCCTTTCGCCATCGATCATTGAAACGACGATATTAACGGCGCGGATCCTTTTGCTATTCCTTTGTGGCGTTGATGAGCGAACCTTGACGCGTTACATCGACTCCATTGGATTTTCACTGTTTTACGAGTTAAACGAGTTAAAAGCAATGGCTCCTTCGACGAGGCACAAAATCAAGCCAAGATGAAGGATCGATTTTTCACGTCGCGTCACGATCACCGCGAAAATCGACGCGGTCGCCAAGTTTCGCGGAAGGAAGTGAAAAACTCGTGCGTTCCACGAGATCGAGCGTTTCGCGGAAGGAACTCTCGAGCAAGATAAACGCGCTTATCCGCCGCGTAGTGCTTCGGCTTAAAAAAGTAAGCGACACTGGCGTGCTATTTGGACCGTGCATTTCACGCAGTAATAGTAATTTATCTAAAGGCCGAAATTTCGAAAGAAATTAAAACAATTATATTATACATTTATAAAAACAATAACTATAAAAAAATAGATATATCAATAATAAATAAATAATGAATAAATATAAATAAAATAACAGTACAGGTAAAAATAATGACAAATCAGGATTATATTGGCGCATAGTTTTTTAACTGCATAATTTTTGGCTCAACGTCGCTTCATTACCGAAACAGCGCCATTGTGGATTCGGTGATAATTTTGATCAGTGTCTTACATATTACAAATATATTGTTCGTGTCCTTGTTATTACTTGTTATCTATTTCGTTATAAGTAGGAACATTTGTACATTTTAGGTTAGGTCGATTACACTATGTAATTGCACCACTGTACGCTATCTCGTAACCGTCAAGGTCCACATTTTACGATCGTTCGTTACCTATCCTATCTGGTACGCGCGAACCAATCGTCGATGACAACTTCAAACAATTATACATCTTAACGACAAGAAAACAATAATAAATAAGGATTATATGGGCCTACATTTTTTGAACTGCATAATTTTTGATCCAATGTCGCTTAATTTCCGAAATTGCGCCATTGTGTGCCAGCGAGGTAACTTTGGTGGTAACTTTGATCGGTGTCTTAGTTATTACAAATATCGTCATGTCATCTCAAGTCGAACATTGACTTTTTCGAAATATTATTATAATTAATCTATCTAAAATGAATTAATTTCTTTAGATCCAAAAACGACACAACTTTTCGGTAGTCCTAATATATCGTTCATGTTCTTGTTATTACTTGCTATTTTTATTCTTATTATAGTTTAGTTTTATTCTCATTATTACTGGTTTTTTTTTTCGTTCTAACTAGGAACACTGGTAAAGATATCGACGTACACTTTAGCTCAGGTCGATTACACTACGTAAATGCACCACTGTGCGCTATCTCGTTGTAACCGTCAAGGTCGACATTTTACGATCGTTCGTTACCGCATCCTGTCTGGTACGCGCTAGTCGATGGTCGATGATAACGATCAACCGGATGGCACGCGATTCCTCGATCTCGCGGCGTCTCGGACGTCTTACGAGAATCGATGCTGGATCGTCCGTTTCGTCTTCGCCTCTTCTAGCCTCTGTAACTCGTTTCCTTCCGTACTCCTGAAAAATGGTACGTTTCGACCACGTGGGATAAACAGCGAACGTCGGTCGCCGATCGAAAGTAAGGTTTCGATCGATTTTAGTCGAGAAATTTCCTCGCGGGCAAGGTAACGAGTTCGCAGTTTAAAAAATGCAGATTTATGGATACGTAACCTCGATTTTACAACGACGTTGTGGAGGGTTAACGACCATTCGCATCGACTGTAGGATCGATGGTGGGTCGCACGCGTCACTGACCAGCACGTACGAATTTCTCATCGGCCTATCGCGCTCGGAAGTTTTTATTCTTCTGGTTTTTTTTTTTTCGTCGATCGTATTCGTTCCACGCGCGTCCTTGGTAAACGATATTGTACGGTAGCGCGAATAGAGATAAAGAATAGAAATGTCTATAATGCACTTTGTACCCTTCCATATTCAAGAGAGTATAAAACCAATAAAAATGAATGTAAGCTAATCAACGCTTATCTATAAATGTCTGAAACATCACTTTTTGGTATACGTGCATGTTCGTTCTCAATCGTTCTGATATATTCGGGACATTTTTCTGAAGATATTTAAAACATCATCTTTTAAAATAAATACACATGCGTTTTCAATCGTTCTGATATCTTCATAACTTTTTTCTAAAGATGCCTAAAACAACACCTTTTGGAAGATACACACATTCGTTTTCAATCGTTCTGATATATTCGGACCTGTCCTAATGCCGCCTACTGAAAATCGGCACGAGTTTTCCGAGCAACCCAATAAAATTCGCGTCACACGTTCGATGCTATACATTCTCGATCGACTATCAAAAAGGATTCCGCTCGAACGATCTCATCACCGTCGAACGAGCTTCGTTAACAATTTTTCCGTATTGCGTATTTATTTACGAGCCGATATCGCTCTCAAAACTCGTCGTGACGTATATTCGTACTCGTACATCGTATATTGATATAAAGCAAGGAAAGATTTGTATATTTGTAAAAAAATATTCGCGATATCCATAGATTATCCAAATGAAGGAATCACGACGATAATATTCTCGTAAAAGCGCGGAGGCACGTTGATCCATATCGAAGACGATTAAATTCGCGAGCGTAGGTAAATGGGAGAGGAGTGGTCGAAAACGAAGGAGGGAACAGCTGATCCGACGAAGATGGAACTTCGGTAGCGGTGATCACGTTGGACGATCGTACGCGTAGCCTTCGCGAACGTCGCGTTTATTAGACTGCGACCGAAGGTAATGCGAACGCGGTAATTGGATAATCGCGGTGGAACGATCGTTGTAGCCGAGCGCTTTGTCTTTTTTCCGGCGTCTAGCACCGCCATTACCGACGATTTCGAACGATTTATCGCGTGCAATCGACCGATCGTACCTGCGATCGTCGATTTCTATCTTAAGGAAACGTTTCCCTTCGGGACTTCTTGCTGTCGCAGACGCGCGCGATCAAACGTCCTTCCTCGGTTTCCGAAAACACTCGATCGTCGCTAAAGTTTCGGGCTAACGATAGCGATATGATCTCTCTGTCTGTCTGTCTGTCTGTCTGTCTGTCTGACTGTTTCTGTTTCTGTCTGTTTATCTTTCTGTTCGTCTGTCTGTTTGTCTGACTGTTTCCGTCTGTCTATTTTTCTGTTTGTCTGTCTGACTGTCTGACTATCTCTGTCACTGTCTGTCTGATTATCTCTGTCTGTATCTGTCTGTCTGTCTATCTTTCAATCTTTTTGTCTGTCTGTCTTTCAGTCTTTCTGTCTGACTTTCAATCCTTCTGTCTGTCTTTCAGTCTTTCCGTCTATCTGTCTGTCCGTCTCTGTCTCTGTCTTTCAGTCTTTCTGTCTGTCCGTCTTTGTCACTGTCTCTGTCTCTGTCTGTCTGTCTGTCTGTTTGTCTGTCAGTCTGATTATCTCTGTCTGTCTGTCTCTCAGTTTTTCTGTCTGTCTGTCTG
>JAITYT010000032.1:2290894-2305363 GCA_025433975.1 Liostenogaster flavolineata
GCATCGTTTTTAATCGTCTCGGTTTAATTAACCATTTTTCTTCTATTAATTCTAGCTAAGATTTGCTTGCTCTCTTCGTGGTCTATTTATTCGCGACTTTTTTGCGTACGTTTATTTACGTTTCGAGACGCGGCTACTTATACGACGAGTAGACGATACTTACGGCGATGAGTGTTTTTTTTTCTTTTTTTAATAAAAATACCCATCGATGGCGATTCTTGGTGTATCGACCGTTCGATTTATTGGAGCCTCGATTTTAATCGTTTTGATTAAATTAATTATTTTTTTCTACTTTTTCTAGCTAGGATTTACGTGTTCTCGTCGTGGTCTATTTATTCGCGACTTCTTTCGCGGACGTATGTATATTTATGTATATTTATAACGCGACTGTACGAAAAAATTGGGTCACAGGATGGATCGAAATTAAACTGTTGGATGTACGGTAACGTCTCGCGTGGCTTGTTCCATTCGAAACGATCTTAATACATTGAGGACGGGTGACGAGATATCTCGTTTCAATCTTTTCTCACGTGCGCACGTCGACGTCTCAAGAAATAAATAATAAATAAATTTCTTACGTTACCGAAGCAACGAAGCCTCGCATATTCTTATGACAAACGACGACGTTAACGACACGGCAATATGACAATATTAACGAATTAAATGTATGT
Organism: Liostenogaster flavolineata; assembly: GCA_025433975.1. Taxonomy (NCBI): domain Eukaryota; kingdom Metazoa; phylum Arthropoda; class Insecta; order Hymenoptera; family Vespidae; genus Liostenogaster; species Liostenogaster flavolineata. Next base: position 2,291,566 of record JAITYT010000032.1, read on the forward strand.
CGACATTTGGAGAGCGCGTTAAGCGAGCAGAGTGCCGTCCTCGATGTATTATTTACAAAAATAATTTCAAAATAAAATAAATAAATATATTCAAGAAAGAAAGTTATTTACAAAAACATCGTTTTAAACGTTTCTTCTCGCTTTACAATTTTCTCGTCGAAACAGTACGCGAAAAGCGACACGATTCGAGACCTGGTTTGTCAGTCAAGGTTCCGATCGACGATTTAGCTCTCGTTCGATGAGACACGATCGAAGATCGCCTTGGGATCTTTGGCGGAACTTCTTACGCGGGGATTTATAGAAACGCGCGAACGAAACGTCAGGCAACGAGCGCCCACCGCGATCTCCGCGGAAGTCGTTAATAAAGAGGGAGGAAAAAAGGAAAGGGGAAAAAATCTGCCAGGAGTTCCAACCACCGTAATCGTTCGCGGTGCGCGGACAGTATGGCGCGCGTCTTCGTTCTTCTAGACGAAAAGAAGATAAAAAAGGGAAGTGGCGAAGCCAGCGGAGGAAGAGAAAATCTGAGAGACCGGCATACCTCAGGTATACGTGTACAACGTGGCACGGAACACGCGATCCCGTAGCGCGAGAAAAGATACGCAGTTCGATCGATCGTACAGACGTGTTTTTCAAAAATGGAGCAGATATACAAAATTTTATATTCGAGCGTTATAACAATGATACGCGCAAGTTTTCATTTATTTAATATTTTTTGTATGCGTGCAACGGGAAAGAAAAGTTTCGATAGAAACATAAAGTCGCCCGGCGAGCCGCACGATTTAACGTAGCGCGCCGCACATTAGATAAACATGCTTTTAAAAACGTAATAGAAATACAAAATTTTGTATTTGCGCGTCATTACAATGACGTGCAAATTTTCATTTTGTTCAATATTTTTTTATACGTACAAACGAGAGACAAAAATTTCATAAAAACAAAATTGGCTGGTGAGCAGTACGATTTAACGTGGCGCGCCGCACTTTAGATAAACATGCTCTTAAAAATGTAATAGAAATACAAAATGCAGTATTCGGCCGTCTTAACAACGACATGCAAATTTTCATTTTGTTCAATCTTCTGTAGATAAGAACAACGAGAAAAAAGAATTTCGATAAAAATATGAAATCGCTCGATGAACCGTACGATTTAACGCGGCGCGCCGCACATCGGATAAACATGCTTCCAAAATTGTAACACGAATACAAAATTTTGTATTCGCGCGTCATTACAACGGCCTCTAAATTTTCACTCGTTCAATATTTTTTTTCTATGTACAAACGGGAAACAAAAATCTCGATAAAAACCTAAAATCGTCCGGCGCGCCAGGGCCGATGTACACCCACGAGACCGACGATCTTGCGCGATGCGCGCCAGATGGCGCGCGTCTTCCTTCTTCTAAACGAGAAGAAAACAACGAAGGAAAGTGGCGAAGCTAGCCGAGGAAGAGAAAATCTGGTAGGCCGACGGACACACGCATACGTATACAAGGTGGCACGCGGAATACGCGATTCCGTAGCGCGGAAAAGGTACAGAATTCGATCGATCATGTACACCGACGGACTGATAGTCGTCCGCGGGCGCGTTTCTTCTTCCGGCAGCGCGCTATCGTTTATCAGAAGGTTGCCGTGGGGTTGGCGCGGTGCTGGGTTGTACTTGGATGGACAGGGGGGTGAGAGTGGGGGAGGGGGGGGGGGCTACAAGAGAACAGCGCCGCTTTTAAGCGATTATCGTTACATCCGCGGGTCCGCGTACGTGCCGGCTTTCACTCGAAATCTTCTAGTCGCGTATAAGTTGGGCTAGGTCGGTCGAAGGTGCGTGTACGATCGATCTCGATTAAAATCCTGACTTGTTTAACATCGCGGAGCGAATGTTGGACGATAATGCTCTTATAAACGAGTACGTTCGTATCTTCCAGGTGGAATCTAACGCTCGTCACGACTCCCGGATGCCGTGGCGTTTCGTAACGAGGCGAGGCGAGGCGAGGCGAACGTGGTTTCGGGCCGAACGTAAAACGTCGGCATTTATTCGTCCCTACGTGGCGTACGTCGATCATGCCGATGTTTTAACGACAACGCGAACAGGTGGTAACCGCACGTCCCCGATGTTATTGGTTAATTAGATGGCAAGACGCCATCTTGGTATCGTGCTTCCGCGGTGATTCCGAGGCCTCGATAGTGGCCAAGATTGGTCAAAAGTCTAGAGCCAGGGGTGGCCAAGCTCCTTGATAGTCCGAGTCATTTTTCAAAATTTGAAATTTTTCGCCGGCCGCAATTGAATAAGTATTTAAGAGGTATGCAAAGAAGGTATTAAACAAATTTTTTTTACAGAAATTATATCTATTGAAAACCTATAAATAAAAGTACAAAATACGTGTATTGAGTTTAAATATTAAAAATTAAACACATTTATTCTACTTCTCTTGATAATTCTTTCAAGTTTGGCGAATAATTGGTGACAGCACTTTTCAGTAATTCTTTCGGAATACATTTATCCTATGCCACGAATAATCCTTTAAAGAGCCGCGGGTTGGCCCCCCCTGGTCTAGAGTCTACGATGATTGTTCTCTTGGAGAAGAGGAGAAGAAAAGAGGAGGGGCGAACGGGGATCGTACGGAGGAAACGCGGCACGATTTAACCATTTGCGGTCCATGCCGCCGCAGTAGCGGTATTCGCAAGTAGTCCTAGACGTCCGTGAGCGTCATGTCAGTCAGGTGACTGACATAGGATTTTTGTTCGGGCACGTCAGCCGCCGGTGACAGACAAAGGACGTTTCGTTCGGATAGCGTCAGCCACCGATGACTGACAAGGAAAGTTTCGTTCGAACCGCGTCCACCACCAATGACTGACACCGAACGTTTCTTTCGGACCGCGTCAGTTGCTAGTGACTGACATTAAACGAATGAAATCAGTGAAGGCAAAGACTGCGAGTCAAATGGAGAGGAAGGCAAAATTGGTATGGCGCTTGACGTGTTTACGACAACGCGAGTTTCAGACGTCCAAATAAATTGCAAGGACGTATTAAAAAAATAATTGCAGTTCTACTCGTTGGATCCCAATCGCAATTGAAACAAATAAATCGTAGTTAAAAGATAAAATCGCATAAATTCGAAGTTGTCGGTGTAAGTTTCAATTTTCAAAGTATTTCACATTTAACAGGCAATATCCTTCAAACGTCAAAATATATTTCAAAGACGTATTAAAAATAACATTGGAATTCTACTCGTTGGATCCTAATTGGTATTTAAAAAAAACGAATCGTAGTTAAAAGACAAAGTCGCATAAATTCGAAGTTGTCAGCTTCATTTTCTCATGACGTTCGCAGGATATTCTTCTACTCGTGTTATGACACCTCTTCGCTATGCCGAGGACAATTTATCGCGAAATAAATGCGCGAGCGATGCCGTCGTTGTGTAAACGAGGATTAACTCCTTATTGACGTCGGGTTTATCGGGTTTTATTGGTTTATTTGGGGTTTTGGCTTACCGTCGACCATTAAGAACTTATGAATAGGATATTAAAGATGATATTAAGAACGATGAAGAGTTCTAAATCTTTACCTAAATGTACCTAAGGGTAAAATCTTATTCTTTTAAGGTAAAACGCGACGTGGATGCGAATTTTTGCGTTTTAATGTTATTGAATCCTATAATATTATAATACAAAATATTATATTCGCTCTCGACCAAAGAAACAATGATCATTCATATGACATTAAAACCATTATTTTAGATTCCTCGGCGAATCGCGTATTTCTTTCCTTCATTTTTACACTTGCGATACAATATTTCACATATAACGTCTCAATGTTGTTTTTATAGAATTTTAAACGAACGCGTTTGCACTCGACTCTGCATTACTGATGTGCACCGCGGACGGCGTTTCTACGCTTCGAATTTACGTCGACAGATGGCGCCAACCAGCTCGTACTCAGTCTTCTCTCGGCCGAAAATCCGTTAGTTCGATATCTACAATCAAAGTAGTATCACAAAAGATCACGAATGATATTAATTGCCGCGGATCGTTTAATTAAACTTTACATTACATTCGATATTAAATAGCGAATATTGTAAGCGGGGTCGTAAATAACCAAGAGCCTCACAAATAGCCTTAATTAAATTTATTTACTACTTAAAATGTCTCAACTCATAATCAACATACAGGTTAGTCCGATTGTCTTGATTTGTATAAGTCTCTTTTTCTCTCTTTTTTTCTCTCAAAAAATTATCCACTTTCTTCGTCGACGTTCGAAAAGGAACTCCCCAAGGGTCGGAGCTCCCACTCAATCGGCCTTCGCATCTCATCCAAAAATTCCCCGAATGTACGGGCGACTGCTGAGATCTGGCGCCAGTTTTTGCAATAAATTAACGTTTCCTACAACGTGGCACATTTAAGGAACGTATCTACCTTGTCGCAGGAGATTTATCAGTACTACATCAAACTTGGCAAGTACCATTAGGATCGCTCCTTCGCGAATTCGAAGATCGCTGGATCGAATACCGTCGGCCATGTTTAATCTCAGTATATAAAATGAATAGAATATAAAATTTTACCGTAACGTTAATTTCGTTTACAATTTTAGAACTAACGTTTAAAAAGATATAAATTATTTTCACCGGAGTTGCACAAAGTTAGATTCTGAAAAATTTAAGTACCCCGAATTTAAATTTCTGAACCAGTTTGAAGGGTTGACGCGTCGAGTACCACGTCAGTCATCGGCGACTGACACCGAACTTTCCGCCCAAACCACGTCAGTCATTGGCGACTGATATCGAACTTTCCAGACCACGTCAGTCACTGTTGACTGACACCAAAATTTCCGTTGATGCCACGTCAGGCACCACTAACTGACAGACGCACCGCGCCTCAGTCAACTTCAGTCCAGTTCCAAGCAGCGCGCTGGGCCCGACGGCGATTTCCTTGCAAATGGTACGCGACGTGTTAATGGGGCAACGTCACGTCGTAAGACAATTGGCTGGAAAAAGGAAAAATCGATAGTCGTTGGGCCGGAGAGTTGGGCAACCTTTCGATGCTACGCTAGAATCGATGTCCGGCCGGTGATATGGCGGGATTCGATCGTTTCATGAAAGAGCCATTCAATTAGTCGCACGACTCGACTGCGCGATGACGAGCCACGGACGGAATTAAGGAGCGAGAGAGAGAAGGGAGAGCGAGGGAGAGATCCGAACAAGGGCCCGACTAATGAAACGCGACTCGGTCGCGACTACGTCGAGCGCGATTTCATCGTCGCGTCGCGAACGCGCGACCGAACTCGAGTCTTTGACTCTTTGAGCTCGCCGATGCCAATCGGGCCTCTGTTAAGACCTGGCAAAAGGTGAAGTTTCGCGCGACGACGACCAACCAGTCGGTCACAAGGGGTGATTTATTCCCGCGGTTACCGTCATCGTGATCTTTCGCTTTCGATCGAATGCCCCGCCTAATTGCGATAGACCTCTTTGTTCGCTTCGAGAGCCTCTTGCGTGGAGGAACTTCGAACTTCTCCTTTTGGGCCTGGTTCTTTCCTTCTTTCGCTCGGTGCAATTGCTTCCTTGTTCGAGCGAGCGAATTTCATTGGATAATCTCGGATTGTCGCTCGAACTCGCCAATCGATCGTCATGAATTATCACGGCGGTTGGTCTTGATAGTAAAATCGTAGATGTTGAGTCCTCCTGGGGTTAAGACGAGAGATTAGCCGAAGTAGCGAAGTCATCGTTGTCGCCTAGGTACGAGTTTAATCGCTCGATGGTCAGAGAACGATCGATGACGAATAGTTCGATCATCGATATTGATGTCATTATCGGTGGCGGATAATTCGATCATTTAAAAATGACGTTATCGACGTCTTTGAACAAACGACAGCAAGTGGAGAATCGATAGGGGATAGTTCGATCATTGACATCGACATCGTCATCGTTTTCGAACAAACGAGTCACTCGACGGTTAGAAAACCATCAATTACAGATAATTCGACCAACGAGGTCGTCGTTTTCGAGCAAACGAGCCACTCAACGGTTACAGAACGATCGATGACGGATAATTCGATCATCGACAATGACGTCATCGACGTTTCCGAACAAACGAGTCACTCGACGGTTAGAGAACAATCAATAGCCGACAGTTCGATCATCGACATTGACGTCGTCATCGTCTTCGAAGAAACGAGCGGTTCTACAGTAAAAGAAGAATCGATAACGGATAGTTCAAACATCGACATCGACGTGATCATCTCGGAAGAAACGAGCTGCTCGACGGTAAGAGAACAATCAATGGCGGAAGGTTCGATCATCGGCGTGGTCGCTGTGGAGGTCGAGCGTCGCGGCCTCGAAGATAAAGCGATAGGGAGCGCGCAGGACCGAGCAAGAGAAGCGAGAACGTCATCAGCACGCATGCTCGCGTCCCCCGGCACCGGAGCTGTCTCCTCCCGGCGCCGGTGGCGGTATCGTCGTCCACCGGGCCAAATCTCCTGATATTTTGACATTACGCCGCCCTGCCAATCTCATCGCGTCTTCGTCACGATTCTAACCTCGTACTCGCTAGGTAGGATTCGCCTCCTAGCGAGCTCGAGGCGCGCCTAAGTCGTCGGCTTCTTCTTTAACGGGGTCAGTCGATAGAACGAATCTCTACGAGTATCAGTGTGTGCGCGCGCGCGTGTGTGTGGTGTGTTCGATAGGGTGGTTCGTGCGTGTGTGCGTGGGTGATCGACGTGTTTTATGGAATTTCTTTCTATCGTCAGCCTTGGCGAAGTCGAGGATCGGCAAGGGAGATGTTGGATTAATTCAGTGCCGTTCGGATGAGGAAACGCAGTTTTGACGAGCTTCTGGAGCTCCCTCGTCGTGGACTCGGTCGCGTGTTCGTAGCCGACGCCTTTCATTTATTCGAACAAGCATCTTCTCAAAGAGTGAAATTTGGGATTTTTTGACTGGATGAAGCCAAGGATCTTCTCCAAGGGCGAAATTTAGGATTCCTTGACTCGATGAAGCCAATGACCTTCAAAGTTTGAACAAGGACCTTCTCCAAGGGTGAAATTTGGAATTGCTTGACCCGACGAAGCCAGTGATCGTCAAAGTTCACGCAAAGATCTTCTTCGAGTGTGAAATTCGAGGGTTCTTGACTCGATGAAACTAAGGATCGCCAAAATCCACGCAAGGATCTTCTCCAAGACTGAAATTTGAGATCCCTTGACTCGATGAAGCCAACGACCGTCAAAGTTCGAGCATGGACCTTCTCCAAGAAAAAAACTCGGCATTTCTTGACTCGATGAAAAAGTCGGAGCCAAACGGAACCCGACGATGACGACGACAACGATGACGAGTGTTCGCGTCCGTACACGAAATAGAGTCGAAGTGTCGATCGTCTGGAACGATCGATAGGGAAATAGTAGAGGAATAACGTTCGATCAAGAACAAAAATTAAAAGAAAAAAAAAGAAAAAACGACGAAGGATTTGCCACGTCGGCCGCGTCGCGCCCAAGGTGGGCGGATACCCGGCTGTCAGCGCCAAGGACACGAGTGGAAGAAGAATGAGGATCTCCTCGCGGAGGATCGGGCAGGCGGCCGCGGCCCATCGAGCCTGCGAGCTCCTTCGACTCGTCCCGTTCAGCCCGTTTTCGTGCTGCGCCGACGACGTCGCGTCTTCCTCGTCTCGCCTTCCTTTCGTCTTCCTCTCGCAGCTCCTCGTCGTCCTACTCGACTGGACGTCGACGTCGACGTCGTCCTTCTCGTTGTTGCTCGCACGTTGCCGTCGACGCGCTTGAGGGAACTCCCGCTCGAATGAAAATAATGCTAGGACGACGACGACGACGCCGACGACGGAAGAAAGAACGACGACGACGATGTGCTTGATCCTGCCGCTAGCACCAGGATCCCTGAACTAACGGTCGAAAGAAGGCTGGAGGGGATAAAGAGAAGCCAACAGGCCGAACTGGCAGGATGAGTCACTTCGATTGGAAGCTGCTACGCCGGAAGAAGGTATACGTACCGACTGCTCGTCTCGTAATTCTTCTTTCTCCGTCTTTTCTCCATTTTTCCCCATTTTCTTCCATTTTCCATTAACCTCTTTCCTTGCCGTTTAGCTCGACGAAATCAGAGTCCAGTTGGTAGGGGTCAACGCGCCAGTAAGCGAATCGGTCTGAACTCTGTTTGGTTCGAAGAGTCGAAGTCGGTCGTTACCATCGGTAGTTTCGTTATCGGACGAATTTTTTCCGGCTCGTGATATTGGTGTTTGGGCCAAAACCTTCGTCACGAGTCGGACTCGTTAAAGTAGGGGAAGGGGTTGAAGAGCGTTCGAATTGCGAATCTTTCGCTCGACTTTTTATCACCCCGTTTCCCGGTGGGAGAGAAAGAGAGACATCAAAATGGGCTCGATACCGGAATGACTCGAAATGGAATCTTCTAGAGTCTAGCGGTTCTCTTTCTCTTTCTACGCTCCTTCTTGATCCTACGAATTCCCAAGGTCGACTTTACCTTTGCTTTTGGAGATCTATCGTTACTCAATGCCGTCACACGAAATCAACGAATTCTCGATTCGTTTCTTGAAAATGTCGTGAATTTTGGACTGACGCGTTGATCTTCTCGATTTCACGTCGAATTGACGCAGTTCGGAGTGGCGAGTAAAAAACCATCAGCTATCGCGGTTAACCCCAGTCGATACTGGGCGTTGAACCAAGTGTCAGTCACCCATGACTGACACCGAACAGCCGGTCGGAGCAGTGTCAGTCACCGGCGACCGAAGCCGAAAATTCCGCGTTGATAGTGTCAGTCACGGATGACTGACACCAAAACGCGTCGTATCGGCGAAGGCGGAGACCGTCGGCCAAACGGAAAGGAAGGAAAAATTGGCGTGGGGCTTAACACGTTAACCCAGCACGAAAAATGCTTCAAGCGTGATTTTATAACTCACTTTATTTGCTGCGAATAATACTTCGACATAATTTGCATTGCATAATGAAAAATTCACGTCGGCGCCTTGGGCAAACCATGGTAAATGCGCCTGGCAGTCAACGTGTTAATGTATAAAATTGTTATATTCTAACATTTAGATATATTTACTATATTTAACGTACGGAAAGAGCGTAGGAACCCGCTTATATAATGATATACTAATTATTATATACTATTGTATAATAATACACTAATATACTAATTAATAATAAAAATATAAAAATAAAGATAACTTAAACAGCTATTGCGCGTGAGACGAAGCGGTGAGCGAGAGACACCTCTCGAGTGCAAAGGATGAACGAAGGCGAGTGACGCGGTGATACGTTCTGCTCACGACGGCCGAGAAAAATTAGGAACAATGTCGCGCGACGCGTACCTCACACCGCTCTCTACGGAGATGCGGGCCGTAGGCTGGCGCCGGACCACGTGGATCGGGACTCATGAACGTATTTCGCGCGTCTGCCATCTCGAGCTGGCGCGGTGACGTCTGCATTTACGTTTCTCCTACGCGGAAAGAGTTTAAAGACGGTCTTCGTTATTTAAATGCCACGACGGCGACGCGATCCTGCTCGGAAACGCGAAACGCGAAACTGTGGACATACGGGCGGCGGACGTGCGTAAATAAGTTCGACGACGAGGTGGGGGACGACTCGCTTTCGCGCGACTTTGGGGAATAACAATGCCGAGTGGATTCAGCCGAGGTGATCCGTCTTCGACGTAAGGCATCGCGTATTATCGATCGTGCCGCGAAACGTCGTCTTTCTCTACTCGCGCGCGAATTTACAGGCGGCGTGTACCGCCGATGACTCGTAGTTGAATACTTCGTCAGGTCGTGTGCCACCAGTGGCTCATAGTTGAACGCTCTTACAGGCTGTCCGTACCACCAGTGGCTCATAGTCGAATGTTTCGCCAGGTCATGTACCGCAAGTGGATAACAGTTGAATGCTTCGCAAGGTTGTGTGTACCACCGATGGCTCATAATCGAATGTTTAGTCAGGTGACTTGTACCACCAACATTTTAGTTCGTTCCATAACTGGATAAAATTTCCACATAATTGATAATTAAAATAATGGTAATTTTTCACAGTAGTTCGGCACTTCACGAGAGAGAAACATGAATCGCATCTTCGGCGCGGACGCGTTAAACGAAAATTGAGTTTTCACTGCGTCTAGGCAGTCGACGCAGTCGTATCTCGATGGAGATACATCGTCCTTCGCGTTTCTCGAAAGTTTTCTAGACGATACGTAGTCTTTTGACGCTAGAAGAGTTAAAAATCGGTCTTTTCGTTTCTTTCCTTCGTCACCTTTTTTCATCCGAAGATGTCAAACACGAGAGACGGAAGACTTCGAAGGACATCGTCCGTTTATAACGCGGTCTTTTGCCGCGTGACATCAGAAAAGAAGGGTTAATCGTCCGAGAGGGAGTAGAGCGGCTTATCGATGAATCGGTGGTGGCTCGAGCGCACGAAATCTTCGTTCTCGACGGCACGAAGGTGTCGTCGTCGTCTGGTTGCCGGCATTATCGCGCCCACGTTGTTTCCTTGCTCATACTGGATCGTCGGTAACGTATCACGCGACCCGAGGAAGTAGGCCAACAGAAACGCGTATCGTCCGTCGGGAGGAGTACTAAACCGGGGCTGATGCAAGTTTAAATCGATAATCGCGGCCTACGGCCATCTAGAACGTTTTAGTCGCGACGAGGGTGCTGCTCGCATCGCGTATCTTCTTCCGCGACATGTTCAAATTCTCTTCCTCTTCGTCAATGAGACGATTCTCTTCTCTCTATTAAAAAGCTAAGTACACAATTTCGAGGAATCACAATTCCGTGTTGAATTTCGAGAAATCCCAATACCGCGTTCAATTTTGGGGAATCCCAATATTGCCTTCAATTTCGGGGAATTCCAATACCACTTTTATGTTCGGGAAATCCCAATACCGCGTTCAATTTCGGGAAATTGCAATATTGCTTTCATGTTCGGAAAATCTGAATACCGTATCGAATTTCAGGAAATCCCAATACCGCGTTCAAGTTTAGAAAATCTCAATATCGCGTTCAATTGTAGGAAATCCTAATACCGCGTTTAACTTTAGGGATGCCCAATACCGCTTTCAATTTCGGAAAGTTCCAACACCGCGTTCGAGTTCGGGGAATCCTAATACTACCCCGTGATACCGAAACAGCGTTAAGCGAGGGTCTTAGCGTATGCGCTTATCTCGTACGTCTACGAATTCCTAAGAATTCTGGCTTCGAATGAAAGTCTGTCGAACGATCCAAATCAAAATATCGATTACGAAACACAAATTCGGGCATCGAACCTATGCTTTATTTTCGATAATTTCCCTCTAACCCTAAATTCTCCTGTCTTTCTCTAATTCAGGGTTCCGAAACAGTGTGGATCCGAGCTTGATGGCCAATGCCCTCGCGTATCTCGACTTTAAATACCCGGATACCGCGACAATGGAGATGCAGAAAAGGGAGAAGAACGGCTTGGTCACGATCTTTATATCCGCGGAAGGTGGGCTCCTAACAAATTCCAGGCTTTTACGACTCTTCGTAAATACGCGCGGTGTGCGAGCAATCCGACTGCTTAATGGTACTGTCAACACATTTTTCTACGGTCCGCGCCCACGCTTGCTTTTACGAGTACAAATAATAGAGCCCCGAGCGAGGAGAAATACCACCTTTCTGCCACTTGTCTTCGACGTGCATTCGTCTCTTCGTCGGCGTCGCGACCATTGACATTTATTTTCTCCCTTCTTTGAGAGGGTCGTCGATTCTCCCTCGGAACGAAAGGAGGAGGGAAAGGACGAGACGATTTAGGTCCGCGAGTCGCGCCGTTCGCTCGTTTACTTATCAATTATCGACGAACGGATAACGAAGTCCTCGCTCTTTTCCGAGAATGGATCTGCGCAAACTCCAAGTGCGCCTCGCTCGCATTTATTTCTCCCCATCCACCATCTCCTGGGGGTGTGGGTGTAAGGGGTGAGGGGAAGAAAGACGCGCCGAGCGTATAAATCGCGAACGCGTGGTACACGCGAGCCCTGACGCTTCCAATGGACTTTTCCACTAGATTTGTATTTAAGTCGATCGTAATCGTGGGATTGATGTTAACAGGCGCGACTGCCTGATCGAGGTCGCTAAAGTGGACTGACGCAACGAGATACCGATTTCGAGCTTTCAAATGATTCATTTCTATGAGAAAGAGAGCGTTTCTTTCAACGAGGACGTTTTTTAAAACTTCCGAGGGATGATGACGAAGCGACACAGGCCGATTTCGAAGGGGCGAAAATCGTCCCTTAACCTGTTAACCGAGCGGGACGTATAAATACGTCGAACGTTTTGATTTTATATTACGTAAAACCTAAAATTTATTTTAAACATAATTAGTTTATTATAAAGCAATAATATATCAATATCAATCGAAATCAATAATAAATATAGCGATAATAAGCTAATTAAGTATAAAAAGCTGCGTAATTAGAGAGGGAATTCCCCGGTTAACAAGTTAAGATCGGGAGGAAAAATATATCATTTTTAATCGAAGCGAATGTTTTTCAATGGGCAAACTCTTTTTAAAAATATCTATTTTAGAAAAAAACAATATTTCGTTCGTAATATCACTTTTTTACAAGAGTATTTAAAAATAGTTGGCAAGGTTTATGAACAGGGTATTTGAATACCGTACCGACGAAAGAACGACATTTTCATTCGCTACCCCTAAATGATACAAAGACTAGTAAAACCTTTACGCATCCGGCTTCCAATAGCCATATCAGCAAATTTTCGAATTCGAAAAATAAAATACACTAACGAAAAAGAGATTTTCAAGCTTTCGACTGGCTTCTCGAAATTTGATACTTTCAGGTGAGACTCGCATCGCGTCTGGGAGGGCGAAACGGAAGAGAGGGAGAGAGAGAGAGTCCAGAATGGGGTTTTCGATCGATCGAGGCGGCGTGCTTCCGTGATAGGCGACGAATACAGCCAGGAGGACTTGAACCTCCTATGAAAAGTTCTCTCGCAACCCCAGTTACGAGACGACGCCTTTGTCGGCGTTTTCTTCGGCTTAACTTGCCCTTGGGCCGTCCGTGCGTTTCACTAACCTAGCTCGACTCGCTCGCGCGACGTCTTTTATCGAGTTACGGCGCCGACACGACTCACTTCCGCTTACGACAAACCTCTGCACGGAGATATTACGCTTCAAACGAGTTCCGGTCCAGCCTCGTTAAGCGTCAAGAGAGATTACGGTGGAAAGCGCTTCGAGATTTTCCTCCGTACTACGACCTACACTCGCGACGCGCCGATCGCGTCAATTTTTAACCCCTTCAGCGATATCGCGACGCCTTTCTGAAATTGGCAAGGTAAAAAAGATGGATAAGTGGATGCTGGGCGAACTAATGGCCCGATAATTCTCCTTTTATTCTCCTTTTATTCGAATTAAAATAGGAAATTTTGCAGCACCCAATTTATTCACCGGATCTTTCGCCAACCGACTTTCATTTTTTTGAACATTTGGAATAGTTTTTACGGGCTAAACGGTATGAAAGCGAAGACAGTCTGAAAAATTCCAAATCAAAGTTTATCGATTCTAAAAATCAGAATTTCTTTCGGACAGGCATCTATGCGTTAAAATCTCTTTGGGAAAAGCGTGTCGAAGCGAATGGAGCATGTTTTGATGAAATAAACAGCTTTTGAAAACAGATATGCAGTTTTGTATATTCGCTTAAAAATCTGACATTTCATACGCACCATCCCAATATGTTTTAACGTTTAACCATTAAATTTCTTCTGACTTTTAGGGATGGTGGATATGGTTTGGAAGAGGTCGCCCTACTTCGACTTCTTAATAAGTGGACACCGCGCAT